>OY720634.1:158354822-158883413 GCA_963169105.1 Ceriagrion tenellum | reverse complement strand
GGGGGGTTGCGTAAGAGGAGAGGGAAGGGAGGGAGTTTCCTCGAGCGGCCGGAGGAGGGAGGAGGCGAGAGAGTGTGGAATGAATGGGGATAACGGGGGTAGAAAGAAGAAGTGAGGAAGAATCACGTCTCGACGTTTCACCCGAGCTGCAGATGACATCGCCGAAGATTCGCGCGACCCTTTTGGGGTGCTAATTCCATCCATCCACATTCGGCTGCGATCCACCAATAGTTGTGCATAAAACTCGAGCGAAAATGCTCGTCGTTCTCTTGGGATGTCTAAAATTGTTTCCCTAAACACACGACCGCCTGGCTGAATCATCTGAAGCATGGAATTCTATTCTAATGGGACTGAATATGGCCAGGAGATATTTAAACAATAAAACAGAAAAATTATGCATATCTCAACTTTAGAATATTAAATGTAGTTTTTATAACTGTACTACGTAACAGTAATAAACGGCATAGCTGGCTACAATTGCGTGTTAGTGACGCGAAAAAAGAAAAGTGAGGAAAGTCGTACGGCAAGGAGATGCTTTGTCACCCATGCTCTCCAATACTTAACAGAGAATAAAGGAATGAAAATATGTCGTCCTAATGAAGTGTAGCTTTGTCACAGGCATAAAATGAAAGTAACTCGATAAATATCATTGGTGTGTAGCTACCGAAGTATGCTGTGCTTGATTCTTTAAAGTGCTCGTTCAGCCGTCAAAATAAGCAATAGTGGATATCTTACCGTGGATGCATTATTGATTCAAATTCTGTGACCGTCTTACGTGAGATAATGAATTAAGGAAAAACAGGTGTTCTCTCTTGTCACACGAAGCCATCGTAAGCATTGAAAGCAAAGATCGCCCAATGCATGCAGCCGTTGAATCATGGTTTCTGAAACGAATTTTTTTAGCTAGGAAGAAGCAATTCCTGCTGTATATTTTAATTAAATATTGTTTACTACAAATGATTTACTTCATAAAACCTCATTTTTCACTCATTCACTCATACTTTAGAACCATAAGCCTCGGTTGCCGAGTGTTTTAGTACAACTCATGATAGCCCGTTATGACCCGTTATCTCAGGGGCAAAAAGTATGCATAAATAGCTAAAAACTTCTCACGAGGAATAGAAAAACTTCTCACGAGGAATATTTAGTTAAAAACAAGATTTATTTTTTTGTAAGTACTTTTTTCGCCTTTTTGAGCTATTTTTCTCATTTGCTTTCGCTTTGAAATGCTTGTCTTCCTGGATGACTCAAAAAATGCACTTTAAGCTTGAATAAGTCGCTTCAAGGTAATTACTATTATAGTATTCGGTTCTGACCCAAGGTTTACTTTTTTAGAATTGCGTTAATAAAACACGTGGGAGAATCATCCACGAGAGCGAAATTGTCCCAGGAAAAATAATGAGAATAAACGAGAAAAATATAAAAGTGAACAATGAATTCAAAGAAAAAATAACGTTCCAGTGTTTTTTTCTGTTGAGTCCAAGCAAGTCAAACGTTTTTAACGCTTAAAAACCTTTCTCTTCCCACGGCGCACGGCTCTAACCCCTGTGGTTTTGAATGAATCTTTCCCATTAACTAATTAATGTATGTAATAACAGTGGTTTCGTTTATTTCAAATTAAGACTCATACCCTAATTAACTATCATCTGAAATTCGCTAATTAGCCTTGAATTTACACATTTTTTTCAATAATACTCGGGAAACACTTTTTCAGTGCACAGCTGGAATGCGTTGCCTTGTTCACATACAATCGGTTTGTATTAAATGCCCACAACCTGTGACGAAAACTATACTGCTTTGTTCGGTAATAACATATCTAAGGGTCAATAAACTAGTTGTGGGCATAACCCGAATCCCGAAAATGCATTTAAAGGGGATGACGTTATTTTTTCATAATATAATGTAGTTTCCCTGAAAAATTATTTTTCCCGTTTAACCTTTGCCGCAAAGAACAAAAAAGCGCCATTGGCTTCAATATCTAATCTTTATAGTCATTTGCCTATTTCTCGTTAAAGCGTTCTCTTCTCCGTTGCTTTGATTTCGTTCATGGCAATTCGAATAGGTTTACACTCTTTTCCTCTTGACTTTCCATCTAAATACAAGATATGTTTTAGTTATCTGCATTTAATTAGGCTTAATGACTCAATTGCAAAATAGCAAAACGCCCATAATGCTTCCTCACTTTATGTCCCTTTTTTAAAACTCGTTTGTACAAGAAAACTAGGGGTAATAAAAAAATATATTCCAGAGTTAACTTCTCTATAGTAAGAGAGTTGGGAATACTATTCTGCACCACTTTCCTCGACTTGCAATGAAAACGCCATCACAGATAATATGGAAAATGACAGCCTAAGGTTGCATTATGTATCCTCTCAACGTTACTCCAACACAGGCTGAAAAAAAATCATCAACATATCATATTTTCTGATAGTTTTCTGATTCTTCCCTTTTCTTGAGTTTTCAAGTCTCCATGGGCTGCTGATGCGAAACTACAATGAAAGGAAATTTCAAGAAAAACGGAAAGATTCGAAGCGACAACTCAAAATGGTGGGTTGAAAAGTAAAGAAATGTGACAGGGTGAAATGTTGTTTTCATCGAAAACCAAGAGGAATGTCATTAAGACAATCATTGGTCCTAAGTTTTACTTCCCTGGGACGATACTAGCTCCTAATACTAAATCAATAATACGGGCAGTACGGTCCCAAAACATGTTTACATGAAAATTACATGTTCGCCAAATAATTCTACCTCCTCGTTCGCTTTATCGCTGAAAATCTTGCTCCTGAGTTGCCCTCATTCATAATAGCACCGTTTCATGCACAAACGAACAACCATTAATTCGTCAATATCTCAATTGGAGTGTTAAAAGAAACACCTCTCTATAGCGAGGTGCGTCGATGAATCTTCAAGCGCAAAATTCAGCGGACGATTTTTTTGCAGGCATTCTGGAAAAGAAAGCAGATGGGTGTTAGTTTAAGCGAAATAGCAAGACTGGTGACCAAGTTCATAGAAAGAGAGACTTTCTGTACCTGTTACTCCAACAAGAAGAAGCTACAGCTGACAAAAGTAAAGCAACAATGATTTTATGTAAAGATTTTATCCAAATTATTCCAATCTCAAGTTAAAAATCAAGTTATTGGTGATTTTTGACTCCACAGACATCACGCGCAAGTATTTTACCCATTCCACTTTTAAATCTACGGATGTGAAATCACAATCCATGGGAAACTAGTCTTCGGCATAAGTCGAGCCCATCGTTATACTCTATTATCATAAGCACTTTTAGCATTGACATGAGAACATTGTAGAATTAGCTTCCGGCTGAATTATTTACTGATACAAATGATATAACGCTCAGAGGATGGGAAACATTATGGATTCTCGACTCGTCGCCAAAAACTGTTGCCTAGAATTCCGTAAACAAACAACTTTTTCGGTTGAGTCGCCGTCTAGTGATGAAATACGGCAGTTCCAATGTAAATACAGTCTAGAGATCGTAAATAATCACGTCATACCGGTTTCACTTACCAGTAATCATAATGCAGCGGATAAAAAATATAGTACTAAACGCGGGACGTAATTACACTCTTTTTTAATATTGTCCGGTCTGCAGATATATTTGATTCCTCTCCATATTTAATTAGAGAAATGCACAATTAGCTTCTCAGCACTTCGTGAATATCGTTCTACGGCAATTTAATAATAACACGAGATGAAATAAGTTGAATGAATTGGAAGACGGATACAAGTACTATAAGGATTTCAAAACTAAGATCCGACAATATCATCTATGGATGAGAAATTATCATTTTAATAACAAATAGAGGAGAGATTGTTGAACCCACTCCGAGGCCACACATGAATAGTAGATAACACTTTGACATCAACATCAATCTTTCTAGATCATAACTTCTAATTCCTAAGGCTCTCAACAGGTAATAAACCAAAAAAATGTAGCTGTAAATTAACAGTAAAAGATCCAGACAACAGAGGAAAGACTCACGCTGGAAGTTTCATATGCCTCTTACACACTTCCTGCGTATGAGATATTTTTTCTCCGGCATTTACAAAGTAACTGTCAAGTCTCAAAAATAGCCAGCTATTATTCACAGCATAAATTAGTTCATATCTCCTCAATCGTTATTGAATATTCACCACAGTCTCACGTTAACAACAGTTAACAACGGCTATTTACGATTCGATTGAGAAGACTGCACATTTTATTATATCCAAGTGGCGCCAAGGACTGAGTGAACTAAATGTGGAAATTGAGGCAACACATTTACCTAGGCAACGATTCCAAATGTTAAAATCCATACATTATATTTTCATGATCACGTGCTTCATGTTCTTAAGGTTTAGTTTCACACCACACGTTGAGTAGTGATTTGTGAATTTTCAGACGCTTGAATATTCTGATTCCTCCTTCCTTTAGGCTATAAGCATAGCAACGCAGTAAATCCTAGCGGTCACCACATAGGGAATGCCTCAATGTATAGCAACAATGATTCTCTCGCATGTCTTAACGACGAGCATCCTACCGGTCATTGCAGTGAATACTTACCTCACTAGCCTTAGCAACGGGAACGCTTGGCAACTAGAAACAATGTACATTTACTAAAGAAAATCGCTAAGATAGCAACGAGAGAGATCTATTTAATCAGATATTCTATGGCTGTCCAATCATTTGGAATAATAGAACATTGGAAACGACAGTGGACCATTTCGTCGAATAAAATTTTATAAATTCAGTAGCAGGCTTTAGATTCATTCTCTGTCATCTGATTAATAATTTGACGCTAATAATCCACGATTAACGTAATTTTGAATAATATAATTTGAATGCGATAATGTGCAGTCTACGCTAACCTTCGCCAATGGCAGACTTACCGTAACTGATAGAAATTGGTTCATTCAATGTTTTTCAGGATAGATATATATCCCCTCTTATTCAAAAGAAGTTATGAAGAAAGTTCATGGTGTTGAGGTCCGTGCAGCCCGCTCCATCTATGTCACATGATTTGTTTTGAACCATCTCCTACCATTTTTACATTTTTGAACTCGCAAATATTTCTAGTTGCGGACGAAAAATGAATATTGATAAACATTTGAATAAAAATAGTTCTCATTATAGCGGACAATTTGATGAATTTCGTTTGATAGTAGTAAGAAATGGGATTTTTTACATTTAAACACTATATAAAAGTTCAGTGGGTGAAAGTCGAAGGCGCAACACCTATTCGGATAACATTTCGAAGATATATTTGCCTATAAGAAACCTACTACCCGATTCCTCCACCTGGGAGAAAGATGAGACATACTTAAATGCTAATAAGATCTCTTTTCCTCCAAGAATTTATGGAGAGGCCGCTATAAGCTTTGAAACATATCCCTGCTTACGCTGTCTGCTCTGCTTGTCCGTCTATCGGCGCTCGTCTCAATGAAGTGGTCATCAGTAACATTATGCAGTCTTTTTCAACCGATATTCGTAAAGCATGCGTCTATTACATTCGGTAAGTTTTCCTTTAGCTCACACTAATCCTTTCCCTTCGAAAGAAGACCTTAAGGTTTCTGGTATGAGGTACAGTTTGGAAAATCACGAATACCACGGAGCAATGGATGCTTAAAGAGAAAATTCGTTGGAAAACTCCCAGTCAGTCGCACGGGTGGAAGTTGGGGCCCGCGTCCCGTCAACCCCCCTGTCTCCCGCCTCGAATTTTAAGCTGGCCACGATGCCAGTCAAACACAAGCCTAAATGTTTTTTCATTCATCTGCAGCTTCTTCAGAGCAAATTAACTCTACCCTGTTAAATTTTAAGAGAACTTTTGATACTGAGTGCGGGGTCAGTGTATAGTCGTTTAGTTACAATTTTGAATTTTATTTTGACTGCTCTCTATTGTTGGTTTATATCAAACAGGATTGCATATAAATCATATTCATAAGAAATATGACAATCTATAAACAATTCCTCATTTCATTATTCTTTTGTTTTCTTTCTCTCGTGACGCTTAGTAGCCCATCTCTCATCTCACGTCACTTCGTCGCGTCGCTGCAACTTCCCCTGACGCCATGGCGATATCAACCCAATAGCCCGTGCCATCTCTCACTTGACCCCTCCCTCCCACCCTGAATCCGAACCCTTTTTCTGAAGCGGTCCTTTCTCTGCTCCTCTTTTATAGGTATATCTCTTGCTGCCATCCGTGTCGCCACCTTCCCGCTCACTTCTCCACTCACTCTCCTGCTTCTAAGAGTCACGCTCTTTTAGTCTCGTTGACCCGTCTGCAGTGCAGAACAGTGACACAGGTCGGTCGGAAGCAGGGATGGAAATCGAAATGAAACTAAATACATTTAGTTTTCACCCGGAGCGAAACCAAACTGTGGAATTGCGAGTTTCATTTCGTTGGGGAACATAATTAAATGCAATAGGTAGAGGGTTTATATTTAACCCTGAACGAAACTTTACTCCCGGGAACGAAACTAAACTAAACTCTCTACAGTTTCTGGCTTCACTTCGTAGAAGTTAATAGTAACCATATTTAGAGAATACAAATTTTGTACTTTTCCACAGAATTTTATTTTTCGTGGTACGACGCGTTTCACCAACTTGCGGCATCATCACGTATGTGAAAATCGTTGAGGGTAAAACAATATTGGCACATTGCATATTCCAACAATGTGAACGTATTTTATATAAATTTTCCAATTAATATTTCTGGTAGAAATGTTTTTACATTAATTCCTTCGAATGAAAAAGTCGACTGCGCTATGGTATTCAAGCTGTCCCAAATGATGGTTGTTCTAAATCATTATGTTTCCTTCCTTTTTCAGGTGCTTTTCTCATTCCTTACCTTATAATGTTGGCACTGGCTGGTAAACCCATGTACTTCCTAGAGTTGGCCGTGGGTCAATTCGGAGGAGTGGGTCCCGTTGCGATGTGGAACTGCTGTCCAATTTCCAAAGGTGTGTAATATTTTATATTCTGGAAAGTATCACCAAGACTAGAATCCCTTGAAGTATGATTAAGTAGGTGACATCTCTTTAAAGTTTGAACCAATTAAGTGTAGTCTTTTATCATTAATCAATATAAATCCACACCAATTTCATCAATAGTAAATCTCTTCGTTTTTACTATTCCATGTGCCAATTTATCATTGTGTAATAGCCACTGTTTTCTGTTAAAGGTGTTGGCTGTGCAATGGTGACTGTTTCCCTAATCGTGTGCATCTACTACAACGTCATAATGTCGTACACCGTGTTCTACATGGTGGCCTCGTTTGCAAGTGAGGTTCCATGGAGCAAATGCGACCCTGAGTGGGCGGATATGGAAACCTGCTATGTCAGGGGGAGTACTGCAGTAAGTTGATGAAGTTATGATGCAAAGTTATGATTAAACATTATGGGTGCATCTTCTTTTCTTTTATAAGGTTTAATTTAAGAAGTCTGGTCCAGATTCTGAAAGTGAGAGAAGAGTAATGGCCATTTTTACCTAACATAAACTCATATTTGCAAACAATAAATTAAGCTGCTTTGCAGTTTGGCTGTGTGTTGGCTCTCAAACAGACTCTCAGCCAAACCAAAATTATTCTGATCACGCAGGTCTGATTCGTTCAGACCTCCGTAGCACTCCCAATTCATTTTCTCTCTCATGCACTACGTCCATTACTTGTCAATTGGAGTCACTTGGATTTTAATTCATGCCAAGCATCCAGACGCACAAAAATCAGTATAAAATAGTGTTGTGAAATTCGAGCTAGGCATTTAAATAATACAAAAATCCGAAAATCAAATGTGCTTGCACACGTATATGAATTCATACAAAATTCTAATTATTCACAGGCGAAGTAGCCAAAAATACAGTTGGAAGTTACTTCGGAATGATCAAGAGTTTGTCATTAACACAAGAATCCCAACAACAAATTGTCTCATATATATTACAGTGTAAATATTACAGTAAGATGTTTTCACTTATTGTTATATTAATTTAATTAAAACAAGGCTTTTTCCTGACAGGCTCACAATACCAGTGCTGGGAATGGTACCATGGCAACTAATTCAACTTACAAGGAGACAGCAAGTCTGCAGTATTGGGAGTAAGAATTTTCAACCTCGATCTCAACGACCAAAGGAATGATTCCATACTTTATCATCACTTTGAAAAACACGTTTTAACTGTCAAGCAGTCAAAATTAGATACAGTTGTTTTAATACAGTGTACTGTATGAAATCATTCTTTTGCCATTTGAGATACTATACCACCACATCTTGCCTGATACAATTGAATGTTCTCTATCCCAATGGTAGAATGTCACGACAGACATGTTTTCTGCCCTAAGACCTGGCCAAAACACCCTGGAAAGAATTAATATTAGCTTAAATAGTTTCATAATATACTATGTTACACAAATTATAAAAATTCATAATCACATTTTAGTAAGAAAAGAGGTGTTACTTTCGAGTTTTTTTTCTAATAACCAAGCTTAATTTTCAATTCATTTTCTATCCTCTCTGAAATTTGAAAGCTGCTCCTATGACAACCTCAGCAATAATCCCTATTCATCAAAGCTAAATCTATCTCTGATTAAGTTTTAATATCTATAACCTTTACACTCATTCCTCTGATCTCCTGTTTAAATCGTTCATAATATTCTCCCTAAAAGAGTCATTAAGAACTCTTAAAAACTATTAAGCCAAATTATTGGTGTGCTACTCATAAAAACTTACGGATTTCCAGGTAGAGTTAGGCTTCTCATTCATTTTAAATTTTATCATTTCACATTAATGCAATAAAAATCTAAACTCTTCTTTTCTCAACATTTTACAATAGGAGGCATGTACTTCACTTATCCAGCGGAATTGAAGACCTAGGAACTGTGAAATGGGATTTGGCCTTGTGTCTCTTATTTTCCTGGGTGGTTGTGGTGCTTTGCCTTGTGAAAGGCATTAAGACATCTGGAAAGGTATTTATATTCCACTGCACAATGGTACAATATATTTTTCCCATTATGAAATAAAAATATATGTGTGTGTGTCTGTTTGCACATTTATGTAAGTATTTTCCGCTGAGAGGTCTGTGTGGATGAACGAATGATTTATATATGTGTATTCTTCTACGTCCTTGCGAACAAGGCGCACGCCGCGCCGAAATATTAAGGAGCTTCCTTGTGAGTGTTTTTCTTTTTCGTTCTACTATATTTTTTATTTGCCTCCCTGTGGCATTTTATATAGGAAGGTATATCAGTGGACACTCACAGAAAGACGATCCATGGTGACACCCGTGTCCATTGCTTAGGGAAGCGACCGGCTGCGGCAAAATCGAGCAAGGTAGGGAACGAATGAAGGATCGCTATGACACACGAGCCCGAAGGAGGAGGATTTCAAACTCGGGAGCTGATCTGGATGTATAATCCGAAAAGACATCGCGGGCTGACACTGAAGTTGCAAGTCACTTGAAGCTGCATCGCACTACTACTGATACCTGAGTACCGTATCAGGAAGCTGAAGATACCGTATCAGGAAGGTACCGTGGGGAAAAACCAATACTGCTCATTTGAACCGGTTGGCCCCGTGTCAGCACACTCAATTCTCGCCTCTTCCCCCTCAACTTCTTCTTTTAAACGAAGACCTCCCGTGCTCTCCTTTCATCGCCCTCCCAACCTCCAAAATAGTCTCTGGGTCAGCTAGATCCGACAAACCTCACTCAAAGGGCCAATCTCCCTCTCGCTGGATCAAATCCTTGCAGCAAGCCCCGTTGCCTCACCTGTCCACCCAACACTTTTTCCCGCACTTTTACGACCCCTGTGACAAATATGACTTATCATATACTTACTCGGGGAACCTGTTCCTCGAGCATTGTAGTTTATCTCCTCACCTGCCCACACTGCCACGCCTTCTACGTTGGCCTCGCTAGAATACCTCTGAACATACGAATCAATAACCACAGGAGCAGCGAGACACAATAATTGAAGCTGCCTGTAGCGGAGCACGCTGATTTTCATAACCTCCCCTTCAACGACTGCTTCCAAGTGAAGATCATTCGCCCCCTCCAACCTGACACGTCTATCATGGAGCTCCGCCATTGGGAGCAATCATATATTTCAATTCTGAAATCTATTTGCATTCCCAGGCTTAACCTCCGCTAGCTTTCTCCCTTTCCCCTTCCCTCCGACACCTCCCTCCCTCACTTCCTTCCAACCGACCCCTTCTCTCAAAAACCAACCCCGCACATAGTCAGACCCTCTACCCTCAACTCCAGTGTGACACTCTTCAGTTGTGATCCTCTCCCGCTGAAGAAGGGTTCTCATCCTAAAGCTTCCCTAAGCAGTGGACACCGGTGTCGCCATGGATCGTCTATCTTCCATTCCCCACTCAGAAGGAATGAGAAGGCATTGTAAGTAAGAATAAATTCGGAAAGTTGTAAGAGGAAGTCGGTACTGGGTATATGAGGAGTTGGCTGAGAAAACGGCGGATGGAAGGGGGACCTTCCGGAGAACGGAGAATAAAGATCACAGAACACACCACTGTTCACTACAAACGCGTAATAAGGGTACACGCAATTAGAGCATGCTAACAATGAACTCTGAGAAACTTATCCCTGCATAATCAGCGGCGCTTCACCGGAAATCCATAATTTTGAACGTAAGTCACAGCGCAACGCCTACAACACGTCGTCGACAGACAATACGTTTGGATGAGTTTGAAATGTCCAATTACGTTCAAATATGCCAAGGCGACCGCTCTCATTGGCTGAATCTCATTACATCATGCGATTACCACGCCTTGCGGTGTCAGCGGAACTACCGTCCAGGGCCAAATCCTTCCCCCTCGCCCTCCTTGGACTTCCCGTGGCTCCGCAGTGCTTGTCTCAAAGGAACTTTTTTCCTGCCTCCGTTATTCTCGTCTAAGGTTTTGCAATGTTTGCGAATCCCATCACAATTTGCCTGTGATAGGTATGCATAATCCAAAGAAAATCCTCCACTATTTTTTATTCTACAGTATCGGCCACTCGTCGAATGCCTTGGTCTAATTAGGATCCACTGCCACTACTTTGTCTGAAACCAAGTGTCCCAAATACAGCACCTGTCTTCGGAAGAACTGGCATTTATTAGTGTTTAATTTCAGGTTCGCGTCTTTTAGCCTCATGAAAACTTCCGCCAAATTTTTTATGTGGTCACCACGAGTATTTTCGACGACAATCGTGTCATCCAGGTGTACTGAGCATTGCACAAGCCGAAGGGCATTATTGTAAATTGGCAATATCCGGAACTAAGCATGAACTCAGTCTTTTCTCAGGCTTTCCTTCTCGGCTAATTCAACCTGCCAATAGCCGCATCTCAAGCCCAGCGTTGAAAACATCTTCGATCCAGGCAGAGTACCCAGCGTGTCATCAAGCTTCAGTAACGGATAACTGTTGCAAATCGTCACGTCGTTAAGTTTGCGGTAATCAACGCAGAAATTGGTTGATCTGTCTCTCTTCTTCGCCAGTTGGATAGATACCTGCAACCGGGCGCAATATACGATCGACCGAGACAGAGACAGAAACACGAATGCACAGAACTGTGTTTGACGATTACTTCCGAAGTGTCCCGACCTACATGACTGTTACAGGATAGAGGCAACGCGGATCAATCAGAGGAAACTGCGGGAAAACAGCTTCGCACCTGCCCTTCCCTAACACTATGTATATTTATATATATATATATATATATATATATATATATATATATATATATATATATATATATATATATATATATATATATATATATATATATATATAGGGACACTTCCAACCATCGGCATCTCACTTCCCTGAGGACGGCTGCAGAGTAAGCAGCCGAAACGTCGGTCATGGTCCTTCCAACCCGGATGGAATCCCAAGAAGCCTTTCTGCATTCTATTCACCGGGAAAACCTGAAATCTTTCACCCAAAATGGTCATTTCCCACTGTGCGCTCCCTTCTTTCAGAGGCGGGCGAGGGTGCGTGTCGAGCGCCCGGTAGGGGTCCTGGTGTACCAGGGCGATCGGGCACGGTCGGGTGCCTACGTCATTCAGGCCGCAGGGGCGAACACGGGCCCGGTCGAACAAGGGAGTCGGGCGAGGGTCGACCGTATATCGCGCCCTGTTTCAGGTCTCTACGAGTACGACAGGAGAAGCCCAAGGGCTGTTGGACGGTGTAATCACCCCTTCGGTCATCATTTCCAGGACAACATATGCTCCTCTCTTCGCCAACGGCAGTCTTCTCGGTGGTTGTCGAACAGGTTGAGCATCGCCTGTGGTCATCTTATGGCGAACAACATGACTTATTCCTATCGTTCCAGTTCCAAAATGGAAGATGTTCAGATACCAGAGGAATCTTTCTCTCTTATCCCGATCGGCGACACTCCTCCCTCAACAGGCTTCCGTCACAACGCTCTTCAGCTTTTCCGGTAGCCCTCTTGTGGTTACCGTGTTTCATTGCTCGTACATGCCACTCATTGTCAGTGGAAGTCACGGGCGAGAAATGTCTCAGCATAGCTCCTTTTTTCAGGCCAAGCGAAGTTTACGTTCATTAACCGAACTAGCATCTTCTCTTTGATTTCGACCAGCTGTTATGCTACGCTTATCCGATCGTCACAGCTTCTGGGTTCCAGCATGACAACACTTCCTTCCCGGGCATCTCGGTCCATTCGTGCCTCCACCATAGCTTCATTGCGATCTTTTGTGACAGCATTCTCTGCTAAGACCGCTAGCGCGAGAGTATTTTCACTTAGCCGCAGGACTATTTCTTCCCCCTCTGTTCTCAAGACACCATGCTTCAAGTCCAACTGGAATCCAAAAATATGCCAATTCCCAAGGTTACATTATCCTCAGTATCCGCTACCAGGACACGATCCTTGATGACTGCACCCCCAAAGGTAACAACGAAGTCCGCCACTTCATATACAGTCGCTGTTCGAAGTCACCATTGTCGTGCCCGAGCGGTCTAGGAGCGCGGCAGAATGAGGTTGGAATCGTCGGACGATCGAACCCCGTTTAATGGTTAGGTGGGTGCATTAGGAATTGAAAATCCGGCATAAAACCGTGGACAAGGTTTATTGTGAGGACTTGCGCCTCAGGCGTCTTACAGCAATCTTCCCCCGAGCAATTGGCTTCGGGTGAGAATATAGGAATTGGTCGGCGGGGGGGGGGCGGGGGGGAGGGGCCAAAGGGACTCCGCCCTCAAGAGCGTCATCGCCTCCCACTCTCGTGTGTCATCGTGATATCGCTCTGGGGTCACAATGCCTTGGGCCCTCCCGAATGATATCACTGAAGGGAAGTCGCTTGACTTAGTGATTCCTGCACTGGGATCTCCGTGAATCATTGTGATTCAGGCATCGAGAATACGCCCAGTGATTCATACGCACCTCGCTTACGACACCATGTTGTTTTCTGAAGTCTCCGGTTGTTAACCGCACACGGTCGTGCAATAGTCTTGGTCTAACTCTGTATCCACCAGCATGGCGTAGGCTTTTCCACCAATTAAAACATCAACGAAAACGCTTTTCGCTCCGATAGAATGCAACGCAACAATTACGGTTTTCTCCGATGGCTTTTGACAACGGGTCCACGATTACCCCTATCTCACTAGCCCCACTCATTTTTACTCTGACAAAGCGTCTGTCTTCTGTATCTTCGTACACCTATCCCTTACTTGCCCCGTTTTGCCGCACCCCCAACAACGGAGGCGAGTTCCCTACCGTTCTTCTATCTGGTCTACTCTCATTAGAATTTCTGTCATGACCGCCTGGTTCGGGCTTACCTCTTCAGCCGCTCTCTACGTAGCATAGTCGCTGACAGACTATCTTACGGCCTCAATTTCTAGGGAGGAGGCTAACGCCTACCACGCTCGGGAATCTTCAATTTCAGTCCCGAGGAGGCTTTTCTTTGCGTCACTTGCGGTTCCTCTTTCACCATCGATGTTTGCGTCTTTTCTTCACCGGAAAAGTTTTCCTCGGCAAGAATTTTTCGCTCTAGTTCATGGTAGGCGACAAATTATTCTCTACAAAGCTCGGTTAAATTTTCCTGAAGTTTGCCGGAGAATTCCGCGAGTAGTTAGCTGAAGATTGTCCGTAAATTCCTCTCGTAATCCTCTTAATTTCGATGAAGTTTCACGTAGACTGCTGGAGAAATATTCTCGTAGCTTCTAGAGATTTCCGGAATTTCCTAGAAATGTTGTTTCAGACCGCTTCCAAGCTCTCTCACATTTTCCAAAATATCCGATATTAAGCTCTTCAGAGCATCCACGATATTTCTTTGAACATTGAAGCGAAACGTCAACGGGTCTTCTCCCTCTGCAATCAGCGCTAAATGAAGGCGTTTCACCAGGGAGAGCCTTATTGCGGACGATGTCGAGGTTCCGCTCCTCCAACTGTCTCTTCAGGTCTGCCACTTGCCAGTACTCCAGCATAATTTTCTTTCCACTCATATTCACTGATCCCAATTTTGGCACCAGAATGCTACGTGCAAGTGGGTAGAAAGTGCTGAAAGTCACCCTACGGCTTTGACAAAAAGTAATGTACTTGCATGATTAAAACAGCATACATGCCTTTTTCTCTCGGTCACCATTCTCTTCTGCTTGTTTATTTACAACATCTGCAAGGGGCATTCTTTTTTGTTACAGTATTTTTACATCTTACCTAGCAGACCATACAAAGTCTCCTGTATTACCGACTTACATCATCTTGTTTCTGTTGTTCTGACAGCTTGTCCAATGGCTGTCAAATTATATTATGGAAATTAAGTTTGACCACTAGGCTTCATGTAGAGTCATATGTAATTTTATCATTAGAAGATATTCTGAATATCAGCGTACTCTACTGGAGCATATTTGTTGAAAGTTGGCAGAAAATTTGTGACTGCTAATGAGGAATCAAGACTGAATGCTATAACATTTTAAGGAAACTAGGCCATCCTCCGGGTGCAACGAAAGATAAATATCAATCACAACCATAACCATATTTATCGGTATACCCAAAAGATAGCAAACAATTAAAATCTGAAACAAAATAAAAAAGCAAATTGTTCACTATATCGACCTCCATTGATATAGGATATTCACTCGAGGAAAGGTCGTACAAGAAATAAGACAGCAATTCAAGGTCAAGAATTGCTGTCTTATTACTTGTACAACCTTTCCTCGAGATAATATCCTATAAAAAAGCAAACTTCCATTCTTTGGACCAGAAATTCATAAATTATTAGTTTATCATGCTCAAAGTGACATATCCATGTCTTCAGTATCAATATGGATTATGAATTAAGAAAGCAGGAAAAGTTAGGGGTATCTAAGAAGTGACGAACACTGTGCTAGATTATGACAGATGCTTCAATGAACTACAATACATATGAAATCTCTAATATCCTCCACTTGCACACCAAATAATTGCTTGATTTTTGATAATTTTCCAGCATTATCATTTTTCAGCAATATGAATGACTGGCCTATAACATTAACGCTTCTCTTTTGCAGGTGTGAGCTTAACTTTTGCCTGCCAAAACTTGAACATACCATTTTTCATTTGAAACATAATTGGTATTTAAACATTTTTCTCTGGATTATGAAGATGACAAAAATAAAAAATTTTACATTTTATTTTTAGTTATATTAGTAACAAAAAATACTGAAAACTAAACTCATTCTGTAAATGTATGTTGTGACCACAGGGTTGTAATATAAATATTCTCATTTTCCTATGGTTCCTGAGGACAGAGAAACCTTGGTCTGGCAAAACATGAGTCATAGGAAAAAGTAGAATTTCTTGGCTGAAAAATCAGAGGTCAGACTTTGTATGTGTTCAGTGTCACTATGCACAGGTATATACAGTATTAAAAATTTAATGAGGTACAAGCTTTGGTATAATTACAAGTAATTCTGTTAATTTAGACCTTTATTTCTGGTCATTCTAATTCTTCGTAATTGCTTTAGGCAGCAAATAAAAATAAAGACATTTCTTGGGACATAGAAAATATTTTGGTGAAATTTCTTCATTTTTGGAAATTTTTGATGATTCATGTTTTCCTGCAACCGTGATACAAAAACCTGAATTTTTTGTCAAGTTTTTTATGAACCTAATTACCTGGATTCAACAAATACTTGCAATCTCTAGTAGGAAAGTACTCAATCTAAAAACCCTTGGGCTATGAGTTGGAAATATCACCGACCAGACTGGCATGTACAGCAAAGAGACAGATATAACTCTCTTCTAAAGATCTTAGAGGTTAATCCTATACTAAAAAATTCAAAAGCTCAGCTTAAAGAGTAACTTAAAATCACAAGAGAAAGACACAAATTCAGATTTTATTAATCGTGTGAAATATTGTTTCTTACAGGTTGTGTACTTTGCAGCTACATTCCCATATTTGATTCTCTTCATCCTTTTGGTGACTGGGCTCATTCAAGATGGTGCTATGGCTGGAGTTTTGTATTTTGTTACTCCATCGTGGGAAAGACTACTTGACGTCCAGGTATTGTCTAAAAAAATGAATAAATGAATGAAAAACATTACACAGGTATTCAGAAAATCCTTCACATTCATAAGCTTTATATAAACATGATTTGGTAAATATGAACAAATTCTACATTAGAAGAACACTGGGAAATTAGAATTTATAATTAGTTCAGGGTAAAGTAATGAATTTAATTTCAGTTTTCCTAAAGTATAACAAGTAGCTGTGAATTGTATATGTATCAATATAAATTTACTAAAAATGTAGCAATTACAAAAGGAGAAGATGAATGAACAAATTTTAACCACTAACTCATGCCTAGAAAAATAATTAAATATATGTTTATGAAAATATTTCACCAGCCAAGATGCTTCAAAACATATGTAGTACTTCACAAGGGAGTTAGAGTAGAAAAAAACTATGTTGAATCAACTTTCCACATGTCTCCTTGAGGCTATTTAAGAGGTAATGGGAAATATTGGCAGTGTCATCTGAAATAACCATGATTTCTTTTTCTTACAAAGTGAATAAAATTAAGGCCTTCAAAATTGTAATTCTGCGGACACAACACCAAATGTATTCCATTATCTATGTTCACCTCTTTTACTAAGTCCTACTCATTATGAATTCCATAGCAAAAGTCTCCTGATACATAGACCACCATTTCTGCTATCTCAAGCTGATTCTTACTTTCAAGTTACACCATGCATACATTTATCTTGCATTAGCCTGTGATATGTTTTTACAGGGATGAAATGAATAGCCTCACTGGGTATGTAGAGCCCACAAGTAAGTGGTTTGATGATGAGCCAAATGAAATTGGAATGGTACAGGGACACGGCACTAGAAGCTATAAGACACCTACCAATTCCACATAAACGAAGTCCCCCAACCACTTGGATCTGATTTTTACCAAATGATAGTAAGGCTGAGGTATGAGACGAGGACAGAAGCGGATTGAATCAGGCATGTGCCCTCGGCCCCAACTTCTGAAGAGCCCAACCAAACCACAGCTGTACACTTTTTTATAATGACTGCAAGATTGGATTCATGTGTACAACTTTTTTAACATACAAGTTTACAATCTGTGGTAAAACCTGATGGTATGTTATTCTCATTATTTCAATACTATGCTGCATACTAAGCTGTGCAGGCCTCACACAGCTGCACTACCACTCATTGTAGCATTTGATTCTCCTGCAAGAATATGGTTAACATAACTATGGTTATGGTTGTCTCTCTCTTTTCTTGGCCCAATATTATCTATTGTGTCTGGGGCCTCAACAGTCACTACATGCAGGCAGCAAAAAATACTGAGGTTACATCTCCACGTGAGTTCAGTCACTGTATAGCAGAGGATGAGGACCAAGTTTTAAGCTTCATTTCTTGATTTTCCCAGTCTTTTTTCCATCCATTATTCAATTTGAGGTTACTTCCATCAACAGTGTTTTCTTTTCTACATTCAAGCTCAAAGGCTGATTACCTGCTGCTATCACAAAGCTCTTCTGCATACTCTCTCCACCAAAAATGTATCTCCTCAAGTTCAAATAGTAACTTCCCCATCTAATCCTTATTTTTTTACATCATTTGCCCTATCTCACCACCCATGGCATCATTTTAACATGAACCACACCCATTCCCTCCCTCTCCAGGTGCCTTATCCATTTCTTCCCATTGTCTTCCACAGTATGCTTCCTTTGACCTGGGTGGATTAAGGTCATTGTCTTGAAGGAAGGAGGTGGAATGCTTCTTTCTGGGAGTCTGGGGGGTTCAGAATACTATGAAATGACCTTTTTCTTTCTATTCTACTTGTAATAACAGAGGGTAGTCACCCAACCTTAATTCACCCCAGCCTTTAAACAATTTTTTTCTCTCGCCCAAGTTCTCTGTTTGTTCCAACCTCTTTCAACCCAATTCTGTATAAACATTTTTCCATATTTATAATTTTTCTGATTTCAAGGCTTTTTGTTCTTTTCAGTTCAATAATTCTAATTGCTTTCTCTGATTGACTTTATAATCGAAAATAAAGAATGTTGACACACCAGGAATATGATACCAAACTTTAAAAAATGTTGTAAGGCATTATAAGAAGCTAAAATTTCTGTCTACTGTACTTTTTGCTTCATAACAGTATAAGAAATGAACAGGATTTCACCAGAATGAAATAAGCTGGTGCCATCTAGACATTGAATACAGCACACATGATTCTGTCTTAAGCACTGCAGTTAGGA
The DNA here is from genome assembly GCA_963169105.1 of Ceriagrion tenellum. Taxonomy (NCBI): domain Eukaryota; kingdom Metazoa; phylum Arthropoda; class Insecta; order Odonata; family Coenagrionidae; genus Ceriagrion; species Ceriagrion tenellum. Next base: position 158,864,718 of record OY720634.1, on the reverse strand, counting down.
AAGTTGTGATTTTAATTGCGATGCTTTGAAATCTATCACTAGGAAATAAACATGTATGTACTTACGATTAAGTAACTTACTGAAATAATATATTTGACTTAGGTGTGGCAAGCAGCAGCTGGACAAATGTTCTTCTCCCTAAGTGTTTCCATGGGTGGACTGATAATGTACAGCAGCTACAATGACTTCAGGAACAATGTCTACAGGTAAGCACATGTTTCACTCTCCTCTCAAAAGGTTAAAGGTAGTTTTCAAGTCCCTTGACCATAGGATACAAATCATAAATTCTTCCACTGACATTGAGTTAATCCGTTGGTCTTCAGTGAAAAGATTTAATATTGGCATGGGCTGATTCATTGGCCAGCTTTTTTATATGTACATCGAATCAATATTAAGTATTGCTCATGTTGATTACCAATAGAATGTAACCTAAAGCATTATTTCCCACTGTTGGACTCTCCAATGCTAACCTAATATTTGAACACTCTTGGCACTGGCCATTTTGATTAATGCCTTCCTTGGAATGCTGGGTATTTTGAAGCCTATTTCATGGCTTCCTGAAAAACAAACTACAATTACATAGCTTACATTTCTGAGAAAGCTGTCCTTCCTCTTTTCTTTGGCATGATCAGTTGAAAGTGCTTCTTATATTTTTTTTTTAATTCTTGTTTTTGAAGGATTAAAAAAGTTGACCATAGCTCAATATTTGGAAGAATCAATAGTTACAAACAATAAAATCATTCTATACCAATTTCATTCACCATTCAGAGATCATTTAAGAAATCACAACTTTTTGAAATTGAGAAATTAAGTTTTAGGGTAAGAAAAAATAAATAATTAGAATAAAGTGTGTAAACTTTTCTTGTATGGTCAAATTTGAAGCATGAGTATGCCGCAGAGTAGAATTTTGCACTCACTACATACGTATGATGTGTCCTTCTCCTTGGCTTTTCCAGTGAGCTTATTACCTTTTTGTGAACACACTCAGCACATCCTTTGCAGTCATTTTTTCCTGAAGGAGTATGAATTTTTTCCATGTATAGTTTTGCTCCAGAAATTTGATTATTCTGAGCTCCACTCTGGCTAGGCTGTGGTGATACCTCAACTACAAGATCACTCTATAATTCAATGATGATCTGTGTGGTGGTATAATGAACTGTATCATGTATCACGAACTGTATGGTTTCAACTCTATGGTTAGAACTAAAACCTTGCTAGTTATTCATCAGCATTGACAGCATTTAGCAGTCCAACAGGTTTATCCCAGACTTAAACTCATGGACTATCTCGAATTCTGGGTAATAATCACTTTCATCACTATTGCTGTCATGGAATTACCATCTGAATTCAACTGCAGTTTTGGAGTTTGATAGGCCATGGCATACCTTATTGATCAATATTGACTTCTTGAAACCACTCTGACTATATTGTCACACAAATATTATACTTGGACTATAATAAGTAATACCATGCATTATGACTGACATTACTTGAGTTGGTAAAAACACAGTACGAGCTCAGCTCGTAAAAAAGGAAAAATGTTAGTAACCATAGGACATCAATCAGATACAAAATAAACTGACTGGATAGTACATCATGCCACGATAATTACTTGAGAGCCAATAAGATTATACTATTAAGAAATAAATCCATTGACCCCATCAAATGATGGGATCCACATTCTTTGAGGGATTCACAAACCTGGACACACTCCTCCCCTTTAAAGCCTCCCTCAGACCGACTATGTGTGATACTGCTGCTGCCCCACAGGTCCTGCACTTCAGGTATTTGGAGTCGAGCGAAACTTTTCATTGAGTACTGCCCAATGCTTAGCAAAAATTATTTTGTTGCTTTAAAACACACAGACTGTGATTAAGCTATTATCAATTTAATAAGTAGTATAATCTGGGTGACAAAACTTCATGAAAAACACTCAGGAAATAATGAACTGAAATTGAAATGAAACTATGCCACAAATTTCTGCAATAAAATGTCAGAAATTGTCATCTACATCATTAATGCAATAAAAACTTTTGCAAAAAAGAGTTAATCATTGATTAGCATTCCTCATTGTCTGAGACTGTCGACCATCTGAGGCATTATTTTCAAGATGGTGAATCATTCCAAATGCTTTCTCACCCATGTTTATTTCACCGAAAAGTGACTAGCACCTCCGCCTGAGTTACCAATTGCTGCTCCTCATCACAACAATTTTCCCAACTCAGTGAACAAACTTCCAACATCCATACCATAATTTGGTGTTTTTACATACCACATGAAAATGATAGTATATTGTAGAAGCTCCCTGGTTATGAGGGTTTCCCAATGAGAAGGGGTTGCAAGTTCTCTGATCCATCCACATTACATCGCTGGAGAACTGTAACTTACTCTTTTCTGGGCTTACATCCATGGCATGACTCCAAACAAAACACCATTCTCTTATCAAGAAGAAGAGTAAAAAACAACTCATCTGCATTGAATGTGCTTCTGGGTGTGCATCACACGTTTCATGGAATTCAATTCACAGGTTCAAATTTGATTAACCATCAGGTCCATGCATATTTGATCAACAGCCTGAGATTCACCTCTTATTTACCAGAGCAAAATTTCTGTTACCTTCTTAAACCTCTCCAGCCATCCACCATCCACATTCTACAGCAAACCTTTGAATATGCAAATGACTTGGTATTTTTTCTGCTTCTTCTTTAAAGTGCTGACTGGACCACTGAGATATGTTTCATTATCTGTAGCTTGATGAAACCATTCCACACACAAGTCCTCTGATCCCTCACTCTTCACCATTCCTTCTTTTTACATGGCTTAAAACTGCAGCTTTTTCAATGACATCTCTCAAAACTAAAACAAGGGAGAGAGTAGAGAATGGGAGGGAAACGGAGAGGGAGGGCAGATCATTGCAGCAGGAGTGGTGGCCATTCATGGGGATATTTAGAGCAGCTATCATAAGACTGATGTAGAAACTGGGACATAATTGGCAGAGGAGGACATAAACAATAAGCATTATAACTAGTATCCAATGCATTCTCCATTCTGCTCTTCGCACTCTTTCTACCAGATGTGCTAAATCCCATCACAAACTTTCCTCCCTCCACCTTTCCTTTTTGAACAAAGGCCTTTCACTTCCAAAACAACAGGCAAAACTCTCCCCCCCCCAACCCCTGCACTCAGTCAAACCCAACCTCGCCACATGCTTCAGCCTTCCTCCCCCACCTCCATTAGTGTCATTGATTTTCCCGAAACGTGCCCTTCCGAAAAATCCTCCCCCTCCCCCACCATCCTCCACCAAGAATGCAGCTGAGCTTACAGAACAAGTTGTGGTCATCCTTTCTTCTACTCCTCTCTCACGCAACAAAATTTTGCTTCTAAATAAAGGCCTTAGTTTCTCTCCTACTCCAAAAATCAACCCTATCAAGATCCTTTCTGATGCCCTCCTTTTTTTCCATCAGTTCAAGTGGAAATTCTTCTGGGAAATTCGACCCTCTCTTTCTTCTCCCTCCAACCTCCCACACCTTTTCCTCTCTAAATTCAAACCCCCTTCGTGGGCAGGAAGGTGGGAAGAAAAGAAAATTTAAAAGGAATAGTTTGGTCTGAGTGGAAGTGATGGAGGAGGTTAGGGAGATTAATTGAGTCCAGGTGGAGAGAAAGCTTGGAAAAAGTAAATACAGGAGGACTAAAGATGTTTAACTTGGAGGGGAGGAGGAAGGGGGAAGGGAGGCGAGAATACCAATCTTAAAAATATTGTTGAAAGTAGAGTTGTGGGAAGAAGCGTGGGCGGTGACTGGGAGGGAAACGGAGAGGAAGGGCAGATCATAGCAGCTGAAGCAGAGGCCATTCATACGGATATTGAGCAGAATCATAGTAAGGTCTATGTAGAAGCTGGGGCATAGTCAACAAAGGTGGATATATACAACATTATGAGAGATGTATGAAAGTGAGGGGATGGACGGAAGATGAAAATCAAGGAATTTATCAGGCAGAGGCTGGGTGATGAGGATGCCACAGGTTTTGCATCACAGGCGATTGCATGGGGTTGGAGGGGATTTAGTGGTGGTGAAGACTGATTTGGAAAGAGGTGTGGTGATTTTAAAGAGGGAGGAGAGGTTGGGGGGGCGTCAAAAAGTGAGAGAGGGGCAGGGATGGGAAATTTTGGAAGAAGTGAGGTTGTCAGAGAGGATGAGGTAGATGCTTTTAGTAATAAGGCAGATGGAGTGAACTCCCGGGAACTAGGTGGTACAGAGGAAGTTTGATCACAAGGACACTTATTAAGAGAGGAAGATTTAGAAGAAGAGGGTTGTTATTGGATTTTTTCTGAAGGAGACGCTCAGGATAGCCTCAGCAAAGGAGGCTATGGAGGAGATAAGAGAGGAAAAGGTCAAGAGAGTCGGGGTTGATGCATATGTGGTGACCATAGATAGAGAAAGAGTAGGGGAGGGATTGTTTAGTATGGGATGGGTGGCAGCTGTTAAAATGGAGATATTGTTGCTTGTTAGTAGGCTTGAGATGGATGGAAGTGTGAAATTTAAGGTTACTTAGGGAGATGTCAACATTCAGAAAGGTGATGTTAGAAGCAGAGATGCTAGAAGTGAAAGAGACAGAGGAGGAGGAGTTTCAGAAGGAGATGAAAGAATTGAGGGAATTAAGGCCCTCTGGCCACAGAATGAAAATATCATTAATGTAATGAAGCCAAAGAAGAGGCTAAGGAGAGCAAGAAGAAAAATAAAATATTGCTCAAATGCTCCCAAGAAGAGGTTAGCATAAGAAGGGCTGAAACAGATGCCCATGGCGCAGCCTTTGGTTTGGATGTAGAAGTTGTTGTTAAAACTGAAGGCATTATTTGTGAGTATAAAATTCGAAAGGTCAAGGAGGAAATCAGAACAAGGAGAGTGAGGAGCAGGGCGCTGATTAAGAAAGAGACAGAGAGCAGAAAGTCTTTCAGAGTGAGGAATGGAAGTGTAAAGAGAGGTGATGTCTATAGTAGCCATTAAGATGTCACAGAAGAGGGGAGTGGTGTTGAGTGGAGGCGTTCAAGAAAGTGATAAGAATCCTTGATGTATGAAGGAAGAAAAAGGACAAAGGGATGCAAATAGTGGTCGACAAAAGTGGAGATATGTTCAGTGGCGGAGTTATGGGAAGAAACTATTGGGTGGCCAGGGTTGTTTGGCTTGTGGATTTTGGGAAGAATATGTATAGAAATTGGGATTGCGGGGCTGTGAGGCGGTGAGAAGGGAGATATCTTGGGGAGAGGCCTTCGTCGGGACCCATTTCTTTCAGGAAGGAAGTGATGTTTTCCAAAAAAGTAGGGTCAGGGTCATGGGAGACAGGCTTGTAAGAGGAGGAATCAGACAACTGCCAGAGAGCCTCATTTAAATAGTCAGCAGAATCGAGTATGACTAACTACCGTGAAGCCTTTATCAGATGGAGTGATAACAATATTGGGGTTTCGGGTGAGGCTTAGGGCAGATATTTCAGAGGGAGAAAGATTAGGCATAGGTTTAAGGGAGTTGAGAAAAGTGGGTTCAAAGAGTTTGGAAAGGAGAAGGTTGGTAAAAATTTCTAATATATAAATATATACACACACACAGAACTTCACGAAGGATCACTCAACTGATGTTTAAGACATGCATGGTAAAAATATTGAATTTCAAATGCCACAAACTCCCATTTCTATCAAAATAAGAGGCTGGTCCCCTAAAATTTATTCTATGTACGTTTTGCTGTAATTGAAACAACAAACATTAAAAACAACACTAAAATAGCCAAGCCAGACTTCAAATATATTACCTGGAGTTTGATGACAGCAATTGGTTGAAGTTTCCAGATAATGCCCATATTTAATCCACAAGAGTACAAAACTAAAATTTGGCCTTTCAATACTAATAGATATTTTATAAAAAGTAACTTATTGGTAAGATTTGAAAAATAATGCAGTGATTTAAAATTACCTTGCATGGCTCATTTACCCTAATATATATAGGATAATGTTTTTCTTTCAGGGATGCATTGGTTGTCAGTGTTTTAGATACCATCACAAGTATAATATCTGGCATGGTGACATTCTCCATCCTCGGTGCAATGGCTCATGATTTGAATGTGCCCATTGACCATGTTGTGAAGGAAGGGCCAGGATTAGCATTTGTGGCCTATCCGGAAGCTCTCCTACGGTTACCAGTCCCCCAACTGTGGTCAATACTATTCTTTTTAATGCTCTTTATTCTGGGACTTGATAGTGAGGTGAGTAATGTTCACTTTTGTTCATATTCAATGTGCTCTTTACCAAGCTTCTACAAAAAACGCCAGAACCATAGGGATCTCTAAGCCCCCAAAACAATGGGTGGAACACAATTCAACATCTAACAATAAGCAATGTTTTTGGTCATGTCTGTTTACACATGCATTAGTTGATATGATGGTTCCCTCCCTCCAAAGAAGCCTTCTATGATGAATTAACATTTTTCAACTGAAACATCATGAATTAGTGGAGAGCTACATATGGCAAGGTTATTTTTTGGTAGAAAGTGGAGTTCTTTTTCTTTACAAGGGGTGTTATTTTTCTGGAAAGGCAACTATTTTTTATCTTACTGGTCTATATGCATATATGATACTAGCAATGTTCACAACAAATTCATTTATAGTAATATTGCCATTAATTGAGGGAGATGAGAGAAAGGATGGCCATTTGGTAACAAAAATGATGAATTTAAAGCACTATGTTTGCATTCCAGACTTATGTATTAAAAGTGTACTCTAGAATGATCGAATGATAGAAATAGCAGACTGCAGCAAAAATAGCAGATGCATTACAGTTGGTCATGTACATATTCATTGCAGCAGTTTAACCCTTTCACAGCATATCTGGTTTTCAACAAGCGTTCTTAGAAAATGTCATTTTACATTGAAAAAATGAAAGTCATATTCGTATTATTTTCTTCGTATTCTTCATGCGTTCACTTGGTTCAATTATATCACACTGCCACATTCAAAATCGGGGACATAACATGAGTGACTTGGGGCGTCTGTCGTGGCCAATGAAAAAGTTTTTTCGGGGTCGTGGACTGAAGTCAGTCATCGCCGCAAAGCACAAATATTTGCAGATCGACTTTTGTTGACTATCGCGGTGAAAGGGTTAATACAGGAATGAGCTATCTCTTAGTATGCTCTGGGAATACGTAGTGACTTGATGTTATGCCCATGCTGACAAGGGTCGTCGGAAAATTTTTATCTGCTTAATTCTAATAAAATTGACCAAATATGCATATGCAAGCATTTTTTGACAGCTGAGATGTAAACATCCTATCTGAAATAGCTATTTTCTCCTAGATGAAGGCAAATATATTTTTGAAATTAACACCTTGAGTTATCTTGGCATTAAAGCATTCATAAATATCTGGATCCGTTTTACATTGTTTCGACTTACGCTGCTCTTCTTCAACACTCATCTCCGACGTAAATCGAGAACTTACTGTACTATATTCTGGATGGCACTTAGTTTTCATTATTATAATGAGCATCAAATACAAGGGCACATAACACTTCAGTAAAATACAGGCCAGCATATCTTCACTTTTACATTGAGGCAGCATATTTTCGGGGTTAAGCAAAGTGCAGATTAACCAAGAGTTTCTCAAAATGATCATTTAGGAAATTTAAATTGTATTTTCACTCACTGGTGGTTGGTTACTTTTCATGATGCTGAGTAGACATGGTGGCTTCAATAAAACTCAAATACGTGGATGATATGTTGCATTCCTGTCCAGTAAAGATAAAGATAAAATTTTTAAGAATGTGTAGTGAAAAAAAACAATGGTAATGTATTAGCAGCTATTGACAATAAGGTATGGTAATGATGGCAATGAATTCATTCATTGCCATTATTACCATAATTGTTTCATGAATTCATAATTTTCTCAATTGTTTCATGAATTCATAAATTTCATAATTGTTTCATGAATTAATTCACAGCTATTGATAATTCAGTACCTATAGTTCTATTTCCTAATGTTGAGATGCAGTATTAACCATGAACTTAACTGGCAAACTTAATAACTGCCATCATATTTGGAACTTATTATGTGCCTGACAATGCTATGAGTCAATAGTATATTAAGTCAGTATGCTATTGACACAAAATTATTAACATAGCAACGTTGCCATTGTATGCCAGGCAGTCAAAAGGCAGACAGAAATTTGTCATTTGGTTGGAATATCAATTACATTCATGTTGCCTATGGTCAATACTTTTCTCACTTGATTCAAAATCCTGAGTCTTTGCTGAGTATTGTGGTTTAAAATTGAAAATTAATGTGAAAAAATTTATTTTTAAAAGCTCTCTCCATTACTTTGTAAAACAAATGAAAATATCACTCAGAGTGAACATAGAATACTTTCATGTAAAAAATCAATGAAAAGTTTTGGCATAAGAAATGGAATTTTTTTCAGTTGTTGGCAAAATTTTCCATCTTTGTATTAAATATCTCTGTTGCAGTTCGCTCTTCTAGAAAATGTACTAACCAGTGTATCAGATGAATTTACTTCATTGAGGAACAGAAAGCTTTCTTTCTGTGTTTTAACTTCCATTCTCTGCTACTTCGTTGGGCTTCCATGTGTAACATATGTAAGTAATATTAAGCCTTTATAAATATTGCTAAATTTAGGTTGAATGAACTTGATATCCAAATGCAGTTTTCTAGTGCACCAAGTTATTCATCAGAAATTTTGCTTTTACAGGGAGGAAATTATGTTCTGACATTAATGGATGCTTATGGTGGTGGGATAGCAGTTCTTTTCATAGCTATTTCTGAATGTATAGGTCTCATCTGGATATATGGTAATTATTCCTCCAAGTCCATGCTGTAATATCTCTAGCTTGAAAAAATTTAACAACTAACAATGGCTTCTTTGCAGGGCTTCATAAAATATGTGATGACCTTGAATTCATGCTTGGATATAGGCCTCAACTTTACTGGAGGGTGACATGGGCATTCTTTGCCCCAGTTATATTATTGGTAAGTAGGAAATGACACATTACAGTAAAAGCTACAAACTGCAGAAGAAGAAGTCTTACATTTTCAGTTCAAAACTGTGAACACTGTAAAATGACTTTAACTTCTTTGAACGAAAGGGAGGAATCAGAAATAATCTCAAAACACTACCTCCCTCTTTTAAAAGAACAAAAGTAGACCAAAGGTAATAGTATTATTTAATCTTTAATTTTCTGCAACCATTCCCAACATGATGATAAACTTCAACAACTACAATGCTCCTTTCTGAATGTGCTAATTGTTCCATTGAAATTTTTAAGGTACAGGTACTAATTTCAAAGTATATAAAAATTATAGAATTAATATCCAATGCAGGAAATACATGTAATAGATAGGAATACGTGTAATAGATTAGAATTCAACAAAGGTTCCTGCTAAATGCTAAAAAAATAATTAGCCATAACAATAATTATCATCTCATTTAATTCCTATCATGCTTTCACATACTCATCAATTTGCAAAGAAATATGATTCGTAGTATGATATTATGATGCATCATAATTAGGAGCCTTTTCATTTTTAGTCATAATACCGGGTGTCCGAAAAAGAACATTTTAGTTTTTACAATTCATAATGAAGATATTAGTGTATATAGATCCCTCATATTTCTTCTCTGCTATTGCGTGGATAGTAACATTTTATTGCAGTCGGTTGGTTGCAAGATTGAGAATGGCGATTCACGTGATTTGTACATCAACCAAGCAGTGCTACCATCAGTGCTTCTGCCTGCCATTGTCAGTACAATGGCTAATCCTCGAGGCCTAATCAATGAAAGAGTTGTCAGAACCTTTATTTTTGCTGAGAAAACAGTTGATGATGGTATTTTAAATTCTATGTTGGAACTGCACATGTTTCCACAGTTGGATGACAATGAGATGGAGATAGGGCAAGGTCATTCCAGCAAGGCTGTGCTCCGTCCCACTATAGTAATCATGTCCGTGCAGTGTTGCATGTGGAATTAACCCCACATTGGGTGAATCACGCACACACCCCACATCGAGGTACACTAGGAGTACAAAAATTGTTAATATCACCTTTCAGAAGCATTTGAAAATCTGGGGAGTTCATTTCTGGACATCCAGTATGTCGACTGGCAATCACTTAAAAAATAGGACACTCACAAAAAATCTCTGAACATTTTGACAAATAAGTCATCTATGTCAGAGGAAGAGGAATGTTCTGTTCCCAAGAGAAGAGAAATGATGGAAGGGATGGAGGAGAGTGGGGGGAGAGAGAGAGAGAGATGGCTGGCTATTGGTCTAATTTTTGTGTCTAGAGGGTGAGGTTTAACCCGGCCTTTTGAAAAGCTCTCAAATCTATATGAATTGACAAGTCTCTGCATCAATATTGGTAGCAGATTGGAGAAAGGCTTCTCAAATGGAAAGAAAGAAACAATTGTCGAAAGTCTGGCTGTGGAAATTGGTGTGTTTAGGGATCGGATCAATAAAAGGAGATTTCGTGGCGTGGCGATAATAATTTATTCAAATGTGTACTGTGTGTGGGGTAATATCTTTTCTTATGTAAAAAGTGGGGCAGAAGTTGCATGATAGGCAGAGGGTCACATTGCTAGTGGTACAGTCAGCTGTAGAGGACCATCTGTTGGAAGAGGGGGAAGCAGAAGGGTGGAGGAGGGAGCAGCGTTTGCATCCAGTGCGCTTACAAGTTGAGAAAACTGGTGGGTGGGTTTGAGAGAAGGTCTGGTGGATTTCAAAATATCTCGCAGGTTAGATGGACATTTGTAGAAAACCTTGGGACAAGAGGGTAAAAGGTGGGAAGTAGAATTATTGTTTTAGATGATGAGATAAAGATCTTAAGGTATGTTTCTGATTTTATGTGATCCAGGGAAGAATGCTGTGACACAGTTGATCTGGTCAGGTTGGTGGGTCGTATTTTTGGGGGTATACTTGGCAGCTGGCCCGATTCTATAACTGGGCAAAATGGGCACTTGCCCAGGGGCGCAAGGGTTGTGGGGCATAAAGGGGGCGCAAGAGAAGATTACAAGTTAATTATCAGATGACAAAAGTGAGGTAGAAATAAAATTAAACGCGGGTAAGAGGTTAACACACAGCAAACCAAAGTGTATTACTTTCTTATGGTTGTACTGTAGAGCGACATCAACAGAATTGCCACCACTACAGAGTTTGACCTTGGAGCTGTGGAGAGGGCGCACGCGTACTACTGTAATCACCTCAATCACCACTCCGTCCCGGGGGTGCACCTGTTTAATTTGCCCATAGCCATGAGGGTTAAAAATGGGCCTGCTTGGCAGTGGGAGACAGGATTTTATTTTATAGAAGTCTGTCCGGGTACCCACATTCTCTAAGGGAGTGATGAAGATTATTAGTGTATTCTTTGAGGGATAAATAGTTGTTACAGGTATGATGTCCAAGGATGGAGAGCGAGTAAGGGATAGAGCGCTTGGTGTGGGATGGGAGACAACTGTTGAAGTGGAGGCATCGGTCGTGGGTGGTAGGTGTTTTGTGAACCAAAATGATAATTGCATTGTCTTTAATTTCAATATTAGTGGCAAGGAAAGTGATTATGGAGTCAGAAATGGAATATGTGAAGGAAACAGAGAATGAATAGTTTAAAGCAGAAATAAAAGAATATAAAGAGTCACGTCTGTGAGGCCAAACAGAAGAGAGTTTTCCGGCTCTCTAAATAGGTGGTTTCTAGGTGGCCAGTGAATAAGTTGGCATGAGAAGGTGCCATGCATGTGCCCATGGCAGTGCCTTTAGTTCACTGGAAAATTTGTTTGTTGAAAAAGATGGCATTTTTTGTTAATACTAGTTCCACCAGATGGATGAAGAAGTTAGTGAAGGGAAAGTGTGGTTGTGGACATTTAGACAAATAAACATTTTAAGGATTTATGCCATCTTAGAGAGGGATGGAAGTATAAAGGGAGGTAACATCAATGGTGGCCATGTGTTAAGCGGTATCATGGGGAATAGAAATGGCATGGAGATGGTCGAGGAAGTGGTACGAATCCTTGATGAAAAAGGGAAGAGACAAAACTAAGGGTCAAGGTAATGATCAACCGATGCCGAGATACGACCTGAGGGAGAATTGATGCTGGAGACTATTGGCTGACCGGGACTGTTGGCCTCATGTAGTTTGAGAAGCATGTAGAAAGCAGCCAGGTAGTATTCATTCCCTAGGCAGTGTCACAGCTTTCTTTTAAAATTACTTTAAATACTTTGAAATTCTCATACATTAGGGTGTTTGATACTCCACTTTAAAAGAAAAACATTCCCCAACTAGGTACGTAATTGTGACACTGCACCATTTTGCATACATTGTCATACTACCAGATATGTAATTGGTAGAGTCCATGGGTTGACATACACATAATAAGTTTCAGTCAGAAAGGGCAACAAAACAAGGTAGGAAAAGAGCCAAGAAAAATTTATTTGTTGTAGACAAGCTAATGAGGCAGCATAAACTTCAGTCATTCCTGCCATTTATCTGCAGCCATCCATTCTATATTCATCTCACGCAATGCCAATAACCTGCCCTAACTCATACTCACTTTATTTTTTACAGGCCATCTTTATTTATTCCTTAATCGTCCACAAGCCTCTACGATATGAAGAATATGACTATCCAGATTGGGCAGATGGAATTGGTTGGGGTTTAGCATGCTTATCAATGTTACAAATCCCAATAATAGCAATTATAGTCGTATTTCAGCAAAAAGGACCATCATTTAAACAAGTGAGTAGAATCCATTGGACTTCTAAAATAAATTCTGGAACAAAGAACAAGTAGGAAAAATTGTATCCAGGTTCAAAGTTTACCTTTATTATTACAAAAAAAAGTTCATAAGTTAAAATGCATGAATAACATTATTCATTCAACTGAATAGTAAGATTTTAAATCACAATTTTCTCAAAAGTGATTAGGTAGGTACTACTTAACACCAATGGCCTTATATTAATAGGACAATTCAATTGTATTGACACCATCAGGAAGAAAAATGCTCAATGAACGCAACAAATTCCTCATTAATGAACAATGTTTCAAGCCTAAATTCAGAAAATATTAGAGCCATATACATGAACAAATAGGGAACCTGACCCAGTGGTAAACCAGAGACTGTTTCGCCATAAATTTCAGTAAATTACTCTCAAAATACAAACCATTGTTTAATATTTTCAATTGAATGGTACTATCTTTCAGAAAATTCTACAAGCTATCCGGCCAACAGATGAATGGGGGCCTTCAGATCTTAATTTGAGGGAAGACTGGCTTGAATTTGGAAATAAATCAAAAACAAATCTTAGGCTCAATTCTTTAGATGCCCAAAATGGTAAGTCAGCTCATAATTTCAATAGGAATCATGGAATTTTTTTTCATATCCCAATGTCATTTCTATAACAATAATGCCTTTCATTATAGATTGTCCCAACTCAACTCCACGGACAATAGGTGCCAAAGGAGGAGAATATTTGTGATATCAGGAGCAGAAAAATGGATCTTGTGCTAAAGAGTGAAGTGAAGAAGTGAGTTTGAAAAGCTGTGCCATGGGTCCATTGCAGTGGAACAGTTCCTGGTTTAAATACAATTTTAATGCTCATCAAGTATCCATTGGATCAATAGTGATACTGAGAAATTATATTTCTCTCTTGTAGTCTATGGAAATGTTATAGATGATCATTACCCAGTATTGAAGCAAAATAGTTTTGGTATCTTTGGGAATAAGTGGCATTCTTAGGAGGATAGGGGAGGAACATGAATTCTCTCATCCAGTTGCAATGCTAGTAAGTATTACCCATGGCTAACTATGACTCTCAGGGATGCTGAAACATGTTGAATGCCATTATTTCCTGTGCATTTATATCCTAATTTCAAGAGACTTTTTTTTTCACAATACATATATATTTGATTTCGATACCAATCAGATGGTGCGAGTGAAGAGAAAAGCAGGATGTTTGATGTTGGAATTGTGAATTAAAGTGTTCATCCGACCAAAGATTGTTTATAAAAGGACTAGTCAATATTTTTATGTTTTATGTGAGAATAGAAAGAATTATATCTGCCATTATGGTATTTGTATATAATTGTAAATTATATATTGTATACATATAATACAAGAACATGACTATTGTTCATGTGTAAAGACTTGTTGCAAAGTATTACTATTTTAAGGTTATTGCCCATGAATTTTTACTGTTAGGGGTGTTAAAGATCTGAACTCATCATGGTATTCCTAGTAATATTTTATAGAATGGAATACGATCACCATAATACAGAAAAGTAGCCTTTGCTGAAAGGTTATTACTGCATTATAGATTAGGTTCATTCTGATGGGTTTTCCCCAAATGTCCCAGTATGTTGATATTATTGCAGCTGCAAATAAAAAATTCTTACTATTTTATCTACTCCCAAAGATGTTATAAAGTTTTATGACTGTTTTAGGATTATTGGCACAAAATGTCTCTAGTTTATTTCAAGGTTTTAATACAAAAAGAAGTTGAAGCTGTTACAATTGTTAATGGTATCCAAAGAAATATGACTCTATAAAGATAGTTACACTTGAGTACAATTATTTTCAAAAATGCACATAATTGATTTGATGTGTAATATCTCCCTACAAAAGACACATCTAAATGTGATCCTGAATGATGTGAATCTCTACTTTCTAGAAGTCAACTCTACTTTCAATTTATTACTTATTAAGGATGAGTGTGTGCCTAATAAAAATGTATAACAATTGTATTCATGTAGGTATGCCTACAGTTGATGATTCAATAATGGTCTGAATAGGAGTATCAAACAATAGTTATCAATAACTGGCCCAATATTTCCAAACTTTGTAAAATTTGAACTTCTACTTACCTAAGTACCTACCTACATAAGAATCAATATCTGCTGGAGTGTATTGACAGATGAACACTATTTTATCCACACCTAAACCCCTATATGTAAATTATTACTTTAAAAAGTGCTCAATGTATATTTTAAGTTTAGAAAAATAATAGCAGAATATGTTAAATTCTTTAATTTAGATTATGTACATATAATATATTACCTAAATATTTTATAATGAGAATAATTGTTTCTAATGAACTATCACTACTGTAAACCTAATGACAATGAGTGATATTAATAGTTTTGAAGCATAAAAAGTTTTACCGAGATATGTTTTAGAAACTTTTTATCAGTTTTTATGTCCAATCTATAACGATAAATGTGCCTCAGATCAATTTATAGGTAAAATGATATGTATACGTGTTGAAAAATGTAAAGCAGCTGAAGAGCAATAAAGATAAGACAACTTGTTAAATGTGATTCGAAGAACATCTGAATAATCCTAAGAAAGAGTAACTCATTCTTAAAACATACATTTTCCTGTAGAGAAAATTGGAATGGAGCTGGAAATGTTGCTGGACAGAGAATTCAATAATTCCACCTCATTAGTCTGGGCTCACTCTCTATCCATTGATAGCACATACAGGGTGCGGCATTATAACTTACTATTTTCAAAACACAATAAAGCCCATTTTATGAATCAGAATTTTTTAATTTTTTTAAATAATGTAGGTACATATCTAAAGTTTTGTATTACACAGTTTTGAAAATCATATCAGGTAGGTGATGCCCCCCATTGTCCATACACTGAATAAGCCGATTTCTGGCATTCGTCATGACCCTTACCAGCTTAGCATAGGGGATATGTTGACAATTTCTGCCCAGATGTTGGCCTTCAGGTCTTGCGATTTTTTTAAATGGGGTTTTTTGATATCCCGTGTTTATGTCAACCATTCAAGGACCCTACAAGACCTGAAGGCTAACATCCAGGCAGAAATTGCCAACATACCCACTGCTATGCTGGTAAGGGTCATGACAAACACCATAAATCAGCGTATTCAGCGTATGGACAATGGCGTCTCCTACCTGATATTCAAAACTGTGTAAAACAAACTTTAGATATGTACCTACATTATTAAAAAATTAAACAATTTTGATTCATAAAATGGGTTGTATTGCATTTTGAAAAAAGGAAGTTATAAGGCCACACCCAGGACAATGAAACCTTGATTTTACAAAGTTGGAGGGAACAAAAAAAAAGGGCACTATGTAAAATCAAGAGTTGGCAAGTTAATGACGATAATTGTAAGAGTACTCATATTTCTTGAGGCTGTCCCTTAAATTTTCTTTTAATGACCCCTACCAAACAATCTACACACATAAATGAGGAATAAGTAAAAAAAATTCCTTTTTATCAGTAGTTCTGCTGGGGTTTTCGAACCCCCAAAAACCGTGGCTATATTGGTAGGCTATTATTCCAGCATTAAACTGATTGCAAACTTCAGTTGCAACTGCCCAGTTCCACCGCTGCATTATATCAGGCGCTAGGCTGTGCCCCATTGGAAAACAATAATAATATTCATTTTTAAAGTATATTCCATAACATTTTCTATGTAACACATTCATAGGAATTTGCCAAAAGGCACCTTTCCAGTCCATTCTACACAACACACTGTGCATAGGGATTCATTCAAGGGCTTTGGCCACATTTTTAATGTGATTTAGGCTTGAGATAAAATTTGGTCCATACAGAAAGAGCACAATGATATGAGTTACCCCTGTGGACTTGGGCACCGTGACATGGAGAAAAGTACACACTGGTCCACACATAACAAGTACCTGCACTATCCTGTCCACACACCTTGTTACTTGTGTAGTGGGCTGGAAAAAACGCAAAGCATTTTCAGGCATGGGTTGATTCGCTCCTTCTCGAAACACCTCTGCCACTGAAGCACTGGAGTATTTAAGCCTCCTCGCTGTGGGCAGTGAAGGTACATCTCCTGGTTCCAGACCCTCTGGAGTGGGGGACCACGGTGGCTTGTACTCTTCGTCGCATTTGGATGGCAGAAGAATAACGGTTTTTGGTGAAAGAAACATTAAGAAGTTTGACACAAATTCTTCATCCATTTCTGATGGCACATCTGTTTCTGTGGATGAAATACAGGATGGTGGAGAGTTATAGCCCAGATCACTGCTGTCCGAAGAGCTGTCATCCTCTGTTCAAACATCATCGGTTCCCTGTTCGAGTAAGTCTTCCTGTTCTGGAGATGGAACTGATACCTCAAGGTCTCCAGGAGTTCTAGGAAGAGAAGACAATATGGTCGGCGATTTGGAGGCAGAATAATTGGCAGCAGCCAGAGGAGGCGTCACTCTCTTTTGTACAACTAAAGAAACGAATAGTGAGATACATTAGAGGATTTTATGATTGTCTGGTTAGTATTACTGACCTCTTGCAACAACTGGGATGGGCATCGTTTTCATCCACCGATTAAAAATTAGACGTAATGTTATATGTAACTTCAAAACCACTTTATTTTCCGGCGACGTTATTCATATCTTACAAACTCCATCACACTACAGTAAATCAGAAAATGAGAATAAAATTTGGGGAATAGACTGCAGAACAGTGAGGTTTAAAATGTCTTTTTTCCTGCGATCATTGAGAGACCATAATTGCGACCAATGAGACTTGTAGTAGTAGGTAATTTGAAGTAGGTAAGTCGACAGGTAGGGTACCTGATTAGTTGATTTGTTTTTCAATCCTCCACGTAGTACTAACAACATTTTTCGCATGGTCCCTGCATGTCCCTTCGGTATATGAAGATGAAACCTGAAGAATACCCAGGGAAGTCTTTTTGACTATTATTGATCTTTATTTTTTTCATAGTCATATCTTTCATTTCAGAAAAAAAAATTCTTAAGATGTCTATTGTTTTAAGAGTACTTTCAAAAGTTTTTGACCAGCCGTTACCCGAGCGGTTACCAAAAAGCCGGCTGCGCCGAAACGGCCCAGTGCCAAAGCGGCTTGGGCCGAGACGGCCGCGCCGAAACGGCTGCGCTGAGGTGTCCCGTTCCCCCTTTTTACTCGGGATTGTGCTGGCATCGATAGACTAGGGTAGAGCCCAAGTATGTCCATCCTGTGACTGTCATCTGCTTCCGTGGACCCACAATCTTTCACTATCGTTGCTTATTTTGTGTGCGCTGCCGCCTCAGATGCCGACGCCGATTTAAGTTGATAGCTGGGAAGTTGTCAACCTGTTTTCTCAGTGTTCGCTGCGTTACCCAGGGAACCTCAAGAGACAGAACACAGAATGCGAGTTCAAATTGTTAAACAAGTAATCGTATTACTTCACCTGGATTTCGTCCGTTATAGTCGCAGCAAATTTTCTCAACGCCGCAGAGTGGAGAGACTGACAAATGGGCTGCGAAACTCATAAAAATACTGCGAAAAGGGGGAATGAAGGTTGTTTGATGAGGAGGAGGGTCTGTCAGGAAACGTTTCTTATTGCTACCAACACGAGCACTTCGAAATGAATTGAAAGGAAGTTACATACATACATGCCGTTGAAGATTATTCGGGATTTCCACGGGGTCAGGTTCTCCATTTATGCCGACGTTTCGATGGACGAGTCATCCATCATCCTCAGGGCATGTCGTGTCTGGGTTGGTTGGTTGGTTAAATGTTTTATTCCCAATAACATAAAATTGCATCTGGGATGTGGTCCTCCTTATATAGTGCTTAGCGGGCGGGTCAACCAGGGGAGGTGTCTCCCGATTGGTCAAAATTTTCCCGCCTATTTTCCCGGGCTTCTCGGATGCTTCTCAGCACTGGTTTCCACGAGTTACTGAGTGAGTATCCAGCGTCTCGATTGATGGTCTTCTTCATTCGAATTCCCATGGCCTCCCTCGTAAGCCTTTCCCAAAACTTGTCAATGCGGCAGAGAACCTTCGTGCTCTCCCAGCAGATGATGTGGTCGTGGGAGATGCTGTGGTCAGCCACGGCAGACTTCTCAGGTTGGCCGAGTCTGAAATGCCGTTTATGTTCTTTGACCCTTGTGGCGATGGTCCTTCCCGTCTCTCCCACATACACCAGGCCGCATGTGCATCGTATCCCGTAGATACCTGGTGTCTGGAGGCCACAGGGGTCCTTGGCGTCAAGTTTGGAGGGTGGGCGAAAATATGACTCAATATCGTATCTCCGGAGGATCCTAGCAATTTTGCCTGAGACCGTGGAGACGAAGGGTAGGCCAGCCCTGGAAAATGGTTTTCGGTATTCTTCCTCAGTTCTGGTGTCCCGTGTATGAAGGCCCTTTTCAGGGCCAAAGAGATTTCCTTCCCATTATAACCATTCTGCTGTAAGGTCCTCTTTAGGTGCCGTATCTCCTAGGGAAGACTCTCCGAATCGGAAATGGCTTTTGCTTGATGAACCAGGGTTGATAAAACCGCCGCTTTCTGCAAAGGGTGGTTATGGCTCCGTCCATTAAGATAGAGGTCAGTATGAGTCGGCTTCCTGTAGACGCTGAGGCCCAAACTACCATCTTCCTTGCGATAGATGAGGATATCAAGAAATGGCATCCTCTTGTTTTTCTCTGTCTCCAAGGTGAACTGGATGTTCGTATTTTGACCATTCATGTGGTCGAGGAAGAGGCTGAGAGTATCGGGTCCATGAGGCCACACAATGAAGGCGTCGTCTACGTATCGGTAAAAGCATTTCAGCTGTAGAGGAGCTGAAGAGAGGGCCTTTTCCTCAAAGTCTTCCATGAAGAAATTGGCAATCACGGGAGATAGCGGGGAGCCCATTGCCACCCCGTCCGTTTGTTCATGATATACAAACGGACACGGATCGCAATGATATAGCTGATCTATTTCACCTATGTATTATGGTCCCTTATTGTACGCGGAAGAAATGACTCTAAACCTATCGTTTCTGCCCTCCATTTCCTTAAACTTATGCCTGTGATCTTTTCTACCGTATTAGTTTGGCTCAAGCAAAAATGTTGAACGTCTGGCAAAAAATAGTCTAAATCAAGCTTTCGTAAAACATTAAATCTTAATTTCCCCCTTCGATCGGATAGAGGTTTCCAACCTATTTCCCTCAACAATTTATTAACACTGTTATGTTTATCGTAACGATTTTTAGCCAATCTAGCTGCCCTCCGCTGTATTCGATCTATATCTGAAACTAGTCCTACTTCATAAGGGTCCCATATACTAGCGGCGTACTCCAAGGAAGGCCTTACAAGAGAAAAATAACATCCCTCCTTTACTTTATCGTCACATTTTCCTATTATTCTTTTAATAAATCTAATTTACGATTTGCTTTCCCGCAAATTTCACGTATATACTTCCCCCAGGACAAGTCCTGATTAAGGGTCATACCTAAGTACTAAACTGACTCTACATTTACAAGTTCAACTTGATTAATTGTGTACATTGATAAAGCTACTCTTTCTCCAAAAATTCATAACAACGCACTTATTAAAAATTAATTCTCACTGCCAAGTATCGCACCATTCGTTTTTAGTATCTAGGTCTTTCTTCGATGCAATTCAGTCAGACTCGGTGTCCTTAAAAAAGGCGAATTTTACTCGTAACGACGGTGGTGATATCATTAATATACAAAAGGAATAATAAGGGACCGATGACACTTCCCTAGGGTTCACCGGTTGTGACTTTAACTGTATCTGTACTAACGCCATCCAGAACTGCCCTCTGTTCTCGGTTATCTCAGAAATCTCTAATCCAATATATTTTATTGTGATGTAGTCCATAGGCTTTTAGCTTAACAAGTAATTTCTTACACGGAACTTAATCGAAAGCCTTTTTGAAATCTAAAAATATCGCGTCTACCTGGGCGAGCCTTTCTCCAGAGGAAAGAACGTCGTGAAGAAGGAAACTTAGCTGGGTTTTGATGGCCCTGCCTTTTCGGTAACAATGCTGGTGTTGAAATAACAAATTTTGACTGTTTAAAGGCCTCATAATAAGATTAACGATTACATTTTCCAATATTTTGCACGATATCGACGTGAGGGAGATAGGTCTATAGTTACTAGGAACTTTCTTATCGCCGCTCTCAAAAATAGGTATAACGTTTGCGATTTTACAATCGTAATGAACACGATGATCTGCTAGAGATTTTTCATATATTATTTTAAAATAAGTTGTTATTTCTGACGCTAATCTTTATAAACTCGGGCAGAAATTTCATCGGGACAGGTGATTTCTTGGAGTTAATGAATATCAGGTAACTTTCTATGCCGCGAAAATAAATATTCACAGGCTGCATTGGATTTTCTTTTAAGCAAGGCAATGTAGCGGTGTTATTCTGAGGGCATATAGTATAGACGCTATAAAAAGTTGTTAAGGGTATTCACTTTTTCTCATTCATCGCTAGCTCTCTCTCCTTGACCGTTTCTCAGTGACGTTACTGTAGATACATTACCTTGAACCTCCCTCACGTAAGACCAAAATGCCTTAGGGTTACCTTCCAAATATCACCT
The DNA here is from genome assembly GCA_963169105.1 of Ceriagrion tenellum. Classification (NCBI taxonomy): domain Eukaryota; kingdom Metazoa; phylum Arthropoda; class Insecta; order Odonata; family Coenagrionidae; genus Ceriagrion; species Ceriagrion tenellum. The sequence goes on along the minus strand of OY720634.1, from coordinate 158,843,351 downwards.
AATAATTTACTCTTTAATTTGCATTAATACTTTTCTTAAGGCCACTTCAGCCGGTATTTTAGCTCTCTTATATTTATCGCAAATTTTCTTAAGTTCCACTTCGAGTAGATCCTGATCGGGATTCTTCATTTTTGCGTGCAAGATTCGTTGTCGCTGGAGAGATTTCTGGACGTCCGCATTATACCACCTAGGTTCCATATTGACTTTTTTCAGTTTACTTGGTATTGCGTTATTTATGGCTAGTTGAGTGATACTACGACAGCTATTCCATATGTCGTTAGTGGTATGGTTTTGGCTTACATCACTAAACTCTTCGTCTGACACGTAAGCGGCATGTTAGGTGTGGTCGCCTGGCTTCGGAGGCCAACTGTCTGCATACATCTCCCTTAATCTCCCAAACATCATGTCCAGAAGGAGACTTGACAGAAGCAAGTTGAGCTCCATCTTCATGGCTCATGTGGTTCGAGGTTTCATGCCCAGTTTAACTTCCAACTACTTCTTCGCTTGCTTGTGAAATTCTTTCGGCAGCATGTTCGGGCAACACTTTGTTAGCGCTAAATAAAATAAGATAACTTTGTCCTTCCTGTCCTCTATGCTACAAGTCTACTCACAATCCTTTCCAGTTGGTTTCATTTTAGTTGGCCACTTCACCACCTCTTGTGGCATGTAACCGGAAGACGGCTGGCTCTGAGGAGATGTTTATTTTTCGCTAGAGACTGTGCGATTTTCGAATCGAGGTCGATGCGAATCCTGATGATGATTTTTTCTCTGTGGAAATTCGCCATGTCGAAAAGCCAAAATAAGTACATTTTCAGTGCTCCACTCAGATAAACGTCAATTCTACCTCTGTGGTTCATTCGTACTTATTTCGTTAGCGGTGCCGATGAAGGGTACTAAAGGTCTGTGTCGCCAAGGACACAGATACCATAAATTCCATCTTCACGCAGTGTTGTGGAATCTCCGCGCCTGCCTCGGTGCTGGTTCTCATCAGTGTTCTACGCTTATCAAAGCACTTAGCCTCGGTAATTACGAAGTAGGAGAGACTTATGAATAGAAACTGATGTAAAAATTGGAGCTGAACACGCCAGCGAATTCACTGAAAGTTTGTTGCTGTATTACGCACGTTGTCATATCATGGAAATCATTTTGATAACAGCAACATTTCTCGTTGTTCACATTGGGTCCACGGGATATCCTCAGTGCAGTCAGCGAAAATACTGCATCGAAAAGTATTTTCTACGATAGACACCTTTAGTTTGAGTCGGGTAACAGAAAAAAATACACATGCTCGGAATCATTTTCTAACTGGAATACATTGAATGTCGGCGCCAATTGTTGAGTCAAAATCCTTGATTCCGATATAAGATACTCCTCTCTCAGTTTTTCTCCTAGTTTTCACTTCATGAATGTATTTCCTCACTCATGGTGTGAATCCCAATGGGCTGGCTTAATCATGTTTAGAAAATGACACATCACCCTGACAACTTACGCTGTAATTTTCCATTTTACACCATAGAAGCTACGTAATAATACATCCCACATAGAAGATGGAAGGTTATTTTTTCCCTATTTGAGATTAAAGCCTATTGGATTAATAATAATGGTGGTATAATTCGTTTACTGAGCAAAAAAATCAAACGAAGGAAAAAAAACGTTATAAAACGTTTGAATTACTCCACACAATCACCATGGAAAACGTTGCTCCGTGCGAGGGTGCCAAAAAAACTATTCTTTTTACGGAAAACTCTTCACACATTTATTTCACCAAAAGTATACACACCGTAACATTCAAAGTATCCCGAAAAAGACTCATTTCTCGATTCATCCTTGTTGATTCCTCTCTCTCGTCAGCAACCATCCGTTGCCAAGGCTCTGGAAGCTTCCCTATTTCAACCGTAGTTTTCAGAATCCTCTTGAAGATTCCTCCGCTACAATACAAGTGGTAATATAATACCATATTTGAAATTGGAAGACATACGGTGTAACATGGACTTCTATCGCTGGGAGATGAAAACGTCAATAATCTGCACTGGAAAATTTGTGAAAATTTCTCTTATCTTATGCTTCCTGGACCCCTACATATCACTTCTAAGATCCATAATGTTATTATTTTCATGGACTTAACTATTTTCTATGTAGATTACGCAGCTCCAGATATTCCCAATATCAACCATTCCCACTCATCCTCAGCTGTTTTCCAGAGGCGTGGATGAAGTTCGAGTCAGTAGTGGCGGTCTGTTGATTCCGGTCCTTTTTAGGGAAATAACTACATCACACCAATCAAACCCATTCCACCGTTATTTTTAAAATTAATTGAAAGAAAAATATGATTTCATTTCTGTCGTTCATAAATTTAAATACACAACAACTGATCAATTTTCTTGTTTCTGAGCAGCAGGATGATTAATTTTATTAATTACATCTATTTCGTTTGAGTTGATGCTCAAATGTTTATGTAGGCAAATTACTAAATCATGAATCTCTCATTCTGGACGGAATATAGGTTACATCAAGTTTCAATTTGGAAAAGTTTAACTTGGGAAGTTTCGGAACAATAATCGATTTTTTTTAAAAATAGTCGTTAATGTCGAAAGTGCTACTCTGATAAACGTGCATCCGGTGTCGGAGCGGCCTCTCCGCCCGTCCCAATGCTACCTTCGCTTCCCTTTCCCTCGCTCACTTCGTCAACTTATTTCGCCAGCTTCTAATTTCTTTCCATGTTGACCCCCCTGTAAATTTCTACATTACTTACACGCCGACCTCCACTTTTAAATCCCCTGGAGACAAAACTTTCATTTCATTACATCTACATCTACATAATACCCCGCGAGCTGCCGCTTGGGCGTGTGGCAGGGGGTGTTAGCTCACCAGCCGTGAAAAGGTGTACGTTTTTTGGAGATGGAATTGTGACATGTATTATAGGAGTGTATTTAGTGGAGCTCAATTTTGATTGTGGTCGATTATTATTCGCGGAAAAGAACGAGTTTTTGTACCTGTCTGTTCGATGGAGTATCTCTCTTATTTTATCGCATCTATCAGACCTAGAGATGTAGTGAGGAGTCATGATAACATTCTCTATGTCGCTCTGAAAAATATCAGTTCTGAATTTATCAAGTAAACCAAGCCTAGCGTGTAGCCTCCGAGTCTCTAGGGGCTCCCACCTTAATCCCTCTAAAAGTTGTGAGACACTATATTTACGCTCGTAGCAGTTTTTAACGAAGCGCGCTGCTTTCCTTTGTATTTTATTAATTTTGTGGTTAAATCTATTTGACCACGGTCCCAAATTCTCGATGCGTATTCGAGGTGTGGCCTAACCAGAGCGAAGTAGCATCTCTCTTTGACTTTTACATCCGAGGACCTTCCTATTATACGCTTAACAAAGCCTAGTTTCTTTAATGCTGCGCCACGTATGTTCTGTATGTGTAATCCCCACGATATATCAGGTGTTAAGATAATTCCAAGATACCTTGCATCTGCCCCCGAAAAACTATTTCGCCATGAGAGTTCGTTGACTTTGGTCCCGAGGTGACCTTATGAAACCTTTCTTCATCCCCAGACTTTTTTCGTTAGTAGGTGTCAACGCATTTGTTAATTAGCACTTTGCGTGTTCGTCATTAATGGAATGTTTCTTTTGGAAATATGGACCACTTTCTCGCGGCAGTCATTCATCTTTCCCAAGCCATTATCTCCCACTTCTTTCTTATCTTTCCCTTTACACAACTCCAGGTTTCAATCGCCTGTGGAGATTAAATACTCATTTCCGAGAACATCGTCCATTCTTCCTTTCAATTGATCTTTATCACTGTCTCCCTCTACTTCGCTGCATGTAGCAGCTGATCTATTGATAATAATAAAAATTTTAAAAATAATAAAAATAATAAATTTATTCCACGAGAACAAGTTATACATGGATTATTACATAAATAAACAACAATAAAATTGCCTGGAATATAGGTTCCCCATTGGCAATTCCCGCTTTGGGGTTACCGATTCAACCATCTATTGACAGTTGTCATCTCTTCGATGGCGTGTTGACACATTAATAAGAAGGAAAGAAAAAAATATTTTTTTCATGTTGACTCCCCAGCTGGTAATACTACATACTTACATTTATGCTTTACAGTAAAAATAAACTTACATTTTGACGAAAAAATTTTCGATTAAATGCTCAAAAGGGTCAAGTATCATCAAGAACGCGAGTTCACACTTGTTTCAATAACAGATGAGAAACAGCCTCAGTATTAAATAACCATTTTTTCAGCATTTGACAAAATTTAGCTTCACTTGTTGATGTTACAATAACTTTTGGCAATGCGGATAAAATTTTTGGCCCCAAAAAAAGATAACTTTGCTTTATTTTTCATTTCTTGGTCTTGGTCATATATATAAAGACGAGCGAGACAACGAAATCAGTTCACTTAACCTGATGAAGCTGGCAGGAGGACCAGCGAAATATTGTTGTTTTCGTAAAACATACATCGCGGAATGAATCCCGAAAAAAGGAACAGTCAACACTGCATCCGCGGAAGCCTACGAGCTAAGTATTACAATATAAAACAAGCCAGTAGGCTAAATACCGTTAACTTGGTATATACAAGACGAACACAAGTCACAACTGCAGCACAGTAGGTCCTTTTTCGTCCGCGGTCAATTTCAAAAGAGGCCGAGCACAGCGTTGAGACGGTGCGGCAGGCGATTGAGGGGAGTCAGCTGACCAACGCAGGATTTGAGGGCAGTAGGGGAAATCCTTGTCCTTGTTGATTGGTGGAGGAAATGGCGCGAGCGTTGAGTCGATCAGAAAAGAGTGCGCCACTATCACTGTAAGTATAAAAGTGAGTTGATTGTCCCATCGCGGACAGCGAAACGCGAGACAGCGAAACGCGAGACCGCAATGCGCGGGGGATATTCGCGAACGGCGTTTGCGAGATTTTGGCGTGTTTGGAGTGGTTTTTCTGGCGGAGTGGCTTTGCAGAGTGAGAGGGGGGAAATTTTAGCGCAGTCTGTTCTACGAGCGTCATTCCAATAGCCCCTGATCCCCCCTCAACTTCTTCCGTCACGAAGAGCAATTCTCGTCAATGCGTCTCCTCTGAATATCTCGCTTCATGTCGACATCATTAGAATCGCGAAAATTCATCACGCCTGGCAAGCAGCGACTACCTGATTCTGTAAAAACAAATTTCAAAACATGAATCAAGAATCCTCCAAAAAAAATACGCAAATGTTGAGTAAAAAAGCTGGTTCTAAATACTCATGTGTTTTCACTGACACTGTCTCGGGTTGTGAACGACACTGAATAGATTTCGCAATCTCTCCACGTAATGAAGCGGTAGGTCCATCACTCACGAAATCACTGCTTCACAAAATTAATCGGTGGGAAAAACGAGAATACAATCGACTCATCGTCACAGCCAAAAGCGTCAGAGGAAGAATTCCAAGCGACACCAGATGAGCACGAAACTCCTCAAACTTTGATAAAATTTTCAGTGTTACAAAAATGCTATCTCATGCTACCAGATTTTGGACATATGTTGCATACCCTGCGTGCTTGTTGCAGGGATTCTCCTCGGATTCGGGTTGCGCGCTCTTCACTGGGCGACGTTTCGATGCCCGACTCGTGCATCATCTTCAGGGCTGTTTTGTGACGCTGCACGAGTCTGACTTCGAAACGACCGTATGCGTTAAGGAGTTCTAACAAGGTGGAGAACCCAAGAAGAATTCCCACACCGGTTCGAGCGATCGTCACTGCCGTGGTCCACGGGATCTCCCGCCTCAATATCTTACCTTAATATCTGATATAGCGTGGGGATTACACATACAGAACATATGTGGTGAAGCATTAAAGAAACTAGGTTCTGGTAAACGAATAATAGGAAGGTCCTCGGATGAAAAATTCAGGAGAGATACTACTTTGCTCTGGTTAGGCCTCACCTCTAATACGCCGCGAGCATTTGGGACCATGGTAAAAAAGATTTAACCAAAAAAATTAATAAAATACATAGGAAAGCAGCGCGCTTCGTTAAAAGCTGCTACGAGCGTAAATATAGTGTCTCACAACTTTTAGAAGGATTAAGGTGGGAGCCCCTATAGACTCGGAGCTACACGCTAGGCTTTGTTTGTTTGATAAATTCAGAACTGATATTTTTCAGAGCGACATAGAGAATATTATCATGACTCCTCACTACATCTCTAGGTCTGACAGATGCGATAAAATAAGAGAGATACACTGCCGAACAGATAGGTACACAAACTCGTTCTTTCAGCGAACAATAAGCGACCACAATAAAAATTGAGCTCCACTAAATACACTCCCATAACACATGTCACCATTTCATCTCCAAAAAACTTACACCCTTGGGGATCGGGTTGGTGTGGTGGCTAGGGTACTCGCCTACCACACGGGCGGCCACCGTTCAAATCCCTGCAGTGGCGGATGTTTTTCAGAGGAAACCCGATCTCTACTTGAATATCATGTGGAGGGCACTTCAAGTAGAGTACTCTGTCTGTCGGATGAGATGTTAAACCGTGGTCCCCTCGGCGCCTTTCGTTAAGAGCAGGCTAATGCCGACGCCGGGTTTCTATCCCCCTTCCTCCCTTACCTATCTCCTATGGCGCAAATGACCTTCCCTAAGCCGCCCCCCGAGCGGAGGACAGCTATATTTGTTAAAAATTGTTATGATAAACATAGTAGTGTTACAAAATTATTGATGTAATAAGGGTGGGAACCTCTATCCAATCGAAGGGAGAAATATAGGTTAAATCTTTTTTGAAAGTTTGATGTAGACTATTTTTTGCCCGACGTTGAAAATATTTTGCTAGTGCCAAACTATTATGGTAGGAACGATTACAGGAAAAAGATTAAGGAAATAGACTGCAGAACCGATAGATTTAAGATTCCAAATTTTCCACGTACAATAAGGGACCATAATAGTTCTGATAGGTCAGTTCTAGGATACTGACTAGGTTAAATAGGTTTTTTTCAGTAGTGCTTAATATCTTAACATGAATTGTAGATACTAACCTCGCATCTAATCTCCGGCATGATGTACTCCTGCCTGTCTTAGTACCTCGTAGTGCTATTTATTTGTCACATTAATAATACTAACCAGCAGTTATATCTTGAGGTAGTTGCTGCATGGTAGCATGTTCTTCTTCGTATCACTCTCCTAGTTTGTGGGTGGACTGTGTGCCGTTGTCATGACTGCTTTGGCCTGTGCCTGGCATTCCGGGGAACGCGCGCGGTTCTGATATGAAATGGGATGAGTGCTGCATGCCTGGTGTGGAATCACCCCGTGCCACACAGCCTAGCGGTGGCTTACACGGTATTTCGTAGATGTAGATGATGAGACCTTAGCCGTCGGTTGCCTCCCTAAATATCCAATCCAATCCAACTTACACCCTTACACGGCTGGTGACCTAACACCCCATGCCACACGCCCATGGGGCGGTTCGCGGGGTATTATGTAGATGTAGGATCTCCCGCCCACCCACCCCGTCCATCCCCAAAGGGCGTCCATCGCGAGTGGTGGAGCAAAGGCGGCCGCGAGACACGGAGGGAGCGAAAGGCTTTATCAGAGGGTTGAGCGAGATAACGGCCCCGCGCAATCACGCACTCGAACACACACACACGAAATGCACACATGGATTAGGAGCGAGAAAGAATGAACAACTGGGGAAAAGGAGGGGCGGGGTGGGGTGGGAAGGTTAACGAGGGGGGAGGGGGCGGAGGGAGTGAGACAAGCTGGGAAACCCTCTCCTCTCTCCACCACACTAGTCCGTCCGACTGTCTCAGTTTCAGCCGGCATGCCTCGCAGTCGACAAGTGCTCTCGGATACTATTTCCCCCGCAACAGCCTCCGGTTCACTCTGCCATCACCGAAGGCCTTAAAAGAACCACTCCAACACCTTTCCCTCCTCCCACCCCCCCCCCTCCCCCAGTCGTCGTCACCCACGCCGTGGTGCGGGAAGGAGGCGGCCGCGACACGGCGAAGGTTGCCCTCGGAGAGAAGCGTGGGTGCGTCTACCAGAGCAACGCGTCGCCACTTTCGTCGGCGGCCTGAGCGCCAGTCTTCGGGCGGGCTGTCCCCGGAGGACGGGCGGGCGACACCACTGGACGACTCCCGGAAGAGAGGAAGATGAAGAAATGGTGGTTCAAAGAGAAGGACTCGGAGGAAAAGGTAAAGGGGAGTTTTGTGATTACGACGCTGTCACGCTTAGAAACGAAACTATTTAGTGTCGAGAACAAGCAAGTGACTGCGAATATTGGATTCGAGTTCTGTCGCTTAGATATTATACGGAGGACACCGAGAGATGATGAGCCATTGAATACAGGTGGGTGGGCTGCTAGGGGATTGTTTACTTAGTGAACGGAAGTAGGATGAAAAGAAATACGGCGTCCGCAGTAGTCTACTCCCAACTAAAGACTCAAGGACCGTAATTCTACGTGCCAAATGAAGCATACGGGATTACTCTTGATGTGCTTTCCCCAACGTTCCCAAGCTGCATCGATATTCCACTGAATAATCTACTCCCGAATTCGAGTGAAAGCTTAGAGGGAACGTCCACCTCAAGGTAAAGCTGTGGGATTTTCTGGGCAGAAATATTTCTTTTCAGAGCGATAGGCAGTACGGGGATAGGACCGCGTATCCTGGGATATTGCTCATTGAGGTCTCGATTTTATCTGGACAGAAGAGCCATCAAAGAAATATTGACTATATATCCCGGCAGAGTTAGGTACAGTCAGGCACTGAATATATTTTTACCTAGACTGTGATAAAGATTGCTGCATACGAGGTTTGATAGTTTCCGTTTCCTCCTGAACCTCGGAGCTCGCTCATGTCTGTAGATACTGCATTCAACGCATGGAAAGATCCACCAATGAAACATTGTATCCTGGCATACGTGTGTGTGTGTGTACGTGATTTTTGTTCAGCAGTCTGTCATCTGCAAAGCTTTGACAGCGGGAACTTCACACGGAGCATTCAACGCGCTTAAATCAAACCATGGGCTTATTGTATTGAATGCATCATAGAACATACCAGTGGTTGAATCGAAAGCAACGCAGCAAATTGCACCGTGCTTTGCAATTAAAATTGATATAGAATTATAATAAAATTATAATTAACCCTAAATTGCATGCCATACTAAATTTCGCTATTTTCACGATACTAAGTGACATTATGAGACATAACTCACTGAATCTATTTATTGAAAGTTGTCACTAAAGTTTTCATTACTGCTTCGGCCATAGAACCTTCATTAAGTGCATTATCTTTTCCCTCGTCAAATTTTATCTCATCTCTCCCTATCAGATTTTTGCGGAATGGTGACTCACAGATAAAATATCAAGCAAACGGTTATCTAAAGATTCTCACTCATCAATTCAGGTGTGCCAATACCATCTGTGATGTCAAAACTAAGCCATGATGATCGAGGTCATCAGGATATTTTAAGCTAATAAAAGTACCACCGGTTATTTTTTTCAGGGAGTTCCTTAGGAAATTATTCACGCTGTCAAAATCTCACAGCCCTAAACATTTCGATGGATCCCATTAATCCATGGATTAGCATAGTCTTATTTGCAAGTAAAGCTGCTTGCATTATTTTTCCGCTAAGAAAACTCTATGGGTACGAATGCCATAGAATTCAATGGAAGAATTAATAAATAATAAATACGTTTTCTTAATCACGGATGTTTTTGACGATAATTTCGGGTATTTGACATAAATCCGAAAATGAAATGGCAATTATTTTTAGGCATAATATATCCACGTGCAACTGGGCAATGTGATTAATAAAAATTATTAGTGAGCCATTCTTAAATTTCACTTCTACTAAATGTACACACGACACCCACGACACTAAATGTATGCACGATTCTGATTCCATCACGTTCCAAAATGCCGTAGATATGTTTTAATATATCTTTTATAGGAAAATGATAGACAGCCCTAAACATTTCGATCGATCCCATTAACCTTAAGTCTCTGAACTTTGAAGAATTAAAGCGGTCATCTCATTTCTTCAGAGTAAGTCCATGGAATATTTCTACTAACGGCGAAAATTGTCAAAATTTGTTGAAATATTTCCCCAATGAAGAACCAGCAAATGCTCAAATTGAAAAAATTATATAATTGCTATTTTGTTGACAGACTAATTTTGGCTGAGGATAACAAACGCGTGTGGTTGTCTCTTAAAACTCTTATGGCAAAAACTCTAGAGGTTTTGCGATCGCTTTAAAGATAAATTTCTTATAGTCTTCATCCCAGTGGTATCTCGGCGACCAGAGGCTGTATGCCGTCATGCTCAGATCGTGAGCTACACTGCGCAGCGTCTCACTGTTGCAGGAATTACGCAACGGATTATTTCTCGGAGCGATCGAATTTTTATCAATAAACAGGTGGCAATCCAACATCATTCGGCTGTAATGCCGTCAACCCCAAATCAATCACTCGAAAATTCTAGAACCGGTATTATAAGCGAAAATTTCTCTAGGAGGCAACAATAGACAAGTTGATGAAGTGCCAGAGTTGGCAGACCAGTTAATTGTCTTCCGACAAAAGCACAAACCGACCCCCGATATCCACAATGAACCTGAATGGACGGCGACGCACGGAATTCCTCAATCACGGGCCTAGAAACACAATTGGCACCGAATTCCTCTTCCATTACCTCGTCAAGACAGCTTGCCGTAATGTATAGAGAGAATGAGCCACATCCAACTAGCGCTGTTATCCATCTCTCATGCATGGTAATTATCCTGCAAATGATCGAACTTTCCACATGGTGCGACCTTTCTCGCAAAACCATTATCGATGACACTGTTTGGCGAATACTCTTCTTTTACGCATGTAAACATATCGTACACTACGACTGCACCAAGTGTTCCACGAAAGTTTGTTTTTTCTCCCTTTTACAAATTAGGACAACCTCCATTGAAATCAAGCGATAATTGCTCACGGAACAACATTGCTGCTTCTTTAAATATACATTCAGATCGGATGCGGACTTTGTTTTGAGAAGTAGTCTCGACTATAGCGGCGAGATGAGACCGTGAACGTACTGAGCATTTTATACGACAGCAACACCTTTGAAAGTTTGTGTTGGAAATAGGAAATATACATATTCATGTCTTGAAGGTTGCAAATTTCGTATGTATCGCCACCATTTCTAATGAGTTGTCGAGCTGAGGAAGCCCGGCAGATTGGAGACACGCTCCCGCCTCCTCACAAAGGATAGAGAAAACCTGCGAGTCCCAAAATCACACCTCTTTAAAGTAAATCTTATACTTCCTTCTTTGCCACACAATCCATGTATGTAAGACAATACAAAAACATTTTAAATGCCCGAAAGAAGTAAAAGGAAAACAGATGCACGAATGCCAAATACATTGACGAAAGAGATGGAAAAAGCGTTCAGTAAACGACAGGCGAATCAGACGAACGGAAGCTTTCAATTAATCTGAGGGTATATTCGCTCTCTCGTGACTTCAAGGACGCATTTTTTTAATTCAGGGTCCATGGTATTTCGGAAGGCAGATTTTAACAGGAAATCCACGCGACTGAGTGACAAGGTTTCATGCTCCATGCGCTCGCCTCTAATAGTGGATTGATATTTACGATATCAGACCCTTCACACTATGCTTCACCCTTTAAATTACATATTTATTACAGAGGGATAAATGTCAAACATGTTGGGGACCCATAAAACAAGGAAGTTGACAAATTTTTCGGATGGTAAAAAAATTCTCAATACAAAAAGAGGAGGTTAAAATGAAGCTTAAAACAGGATGATATGTAAGCAAAAGAATCATGATGAATATATCACCTCTTTATATTAATACGCGAGTAAGACAGATGGCGTCGAGGCATTTAACGAATGAAAGGCGACCGACTCTCCAGATTTCTACATTCCAGTTGAAAACTGAAAACATTTGATAGCATTACAAATTTCTAGATAAATATCCGCTTACTTTTATATCTTCAGTTGACATTATTAAGGGGAGATTTTTTTCTTTTCATAATTGCTGTGAAGGAAGTCGGAACCGGTCGAGGTTAATAAAAAGTATAGAATGCGACAGTGTTTTATATTTTTTTAATAGCCGCTTCTGAGAATAGCCTCATTTCATCAAATTGGAATATCCATTACACCAGAGCGTGAAAGAGTGAAAAGCTGGTAGTTTAGAAAAAGAAAAATCCAGAGAATTATTGCACTGAACGTGAAAATGTGAGGAAAATTCACAGCATTGATTATGAAGAGTTTAAGCAGAACACCTCGTCGTGTCGATCTGAATTACATTCCCAATAGAAATGGAATGACCACTAGTGAGAGCCATAATGTCTTTAGGATTCGAAAACAGTTTAATGTCACAAAGTGCATATGGCTATGAAGGTGAAAATTTCTTTTTTTCTTGAAACAGTACGATAATTATGACGCCAGAAAAGCAATATGAACATTACCTGCTAAGGATTATCATCAACATCTTAAGATTGGTCTGACTCACATCTTAAATCTGAAAGATCTTCATATTTCCTCGAAAGAACTGTAGTCACCATTAAAAGGAATGCCATGATTAAGAGAGGACATGGATTAAAAGAGAACAGAACAAAAGGCATTTGGCAATCACATGTATGGATTCCAGAGAGTATAATATTTTCTTCGTATTCAAATAAACAGACGCTCTCCTATAGTATACTCTCCGGCAGATCAAATTTAGCGGAGGGAAATCACGCTAAGGTCGGATAGATAACAGTGGCCAGATGAGCTTGAAAATCAGACAGCAACGAAGAAAAGCGAATCCGATTATAACGACCGCTGTTGCAACCATTTCCTAATCCTTAACTGAATGTCAGAAGACCTCCGTTTTAACTCTAATTCCTCCCACCAGCACCCTCCTTTTTTATATGGTCTAAGCACAATTTTCTTTTATATATATATATATATATATATATATATATATATATATATATATATATATATATATATATATATATATATATCTTTTATATATATATATATATATAAATATATATATATTTATATAATCCTCTGCCTATCCGTCTTTTTGTCCCAATAAACGTTAAGGCTAATGTTGACCTCAGTTAGAAGGGACTATCTTCGTTGTATTGCGCTCTTCATATTCAACATAGTATAACACCAATTCCTAAATAATTGGACATGGAATCACACGAATGTCTTCGCGCACTTTATTCGAGTCTCCCATCGTATCTTCACAGAGACCATTAGTTGCCTCACAAACACGGATGTCATCTTAGCTTGAGCTTATCTGCACTTGATGTCCGTCCTTTATTCTTCCAATCCGTGCTAAGTGGTTCCAAGAAAGAGGTCATTTCCACCACCACCAGTGAAAAAAGTTATCTACATCTACGTCAACGAAATACCGTGCAAGCCACCACTAGGGTGTGTGGCACGGGGTGATTCCACACCAGGCATGCAGCACTCATCCCAGTTCATATCAGAACCGCGCACGTTCCCCCGGATGCCAGGCGCAGGCCAAAAGCAGTCAGGACAACGGTACGCAGTGAGACCACAAACCAGGAGAGTGATACGTAGAAGAACATGCTACCATTCAGTACACTACTCAAGATACAACTACTGGTTGGTAATATTAATGCGACAAATAAATAGCACTACAGGGTACTAAGACATGCAGGAATATATCATGCCGGAGATTGTATGCGAAGTTAGTATTTACAATTCATGTTAAGATACTTAGCAATACTGAAAAAACCTTATTTAACCTAGTCAGTATCCTAGAACTGATCTATTACAACTATTATGGTCCCTTATTGTACGTGGAAAAAAATGACATCTTAAATCTATCGGTTCTGCAGTTCATTTCCTTAATATTATTTCTGTGATCGTTCCTACCATAATAGTTTGGCTCTAAATGGTATATTCTCTTGGTTATGATCCTTGTTAGGGCTCCGAAAACAAAATGTACAGCGAAGAGACGGGAATTATCATGATAGTAAATTGTGATTTCTCCGGATTATGTGTGAGCTTATCCGCTAATAACATGGTGTCTGGGTAACTTAACAGGAAGCATGGCCTCTACAATATATTACCCACATTATTATTGACTTCTCTAGTAATAAGACCCTAAAGGAAGAGGACAGATCTAAAACAAAGACCAAGCCGGATCACTCATTGAGACCAATCGCCAGTTGGGCCAGAAGTCAGCCAGCTGAAGCACTGTGGAAGCTGCGCCGAAAACACTCCATGGAGCCTTTAATAAATAAGAATGACACTCGACATTAGGGAAAGCTTCTCTATGAGAGTACTGCGGATATGAATTCTTACTCGAAGAAAGATATTTTTCCATTATTTTATGACACATTTAATCTCTACGAACTTCGGGCATCCTAAAATTTTGCATTTTGATGCCACTGATATAAGTAAAGACATGCCAGTCAATTCTATCACCTGCTAGCATTTAATATTAGAATATTTATGGCCTCGATTTGATGTAAAACCAACAGGTGACGAGACTGATAAAAATATGGCGTAAAATATACCTAGGGAAAAGATCAGCTAGTGAATACAGGCCCAAAAAGCTATGAGGCTTTAGTTTTTACGAAATACTCCGCACAAGTATAAATGCTTTTGTTAGGCGCACATATGAACGATTTGCTGTTGTCCTCCAGCTTAAAAATTAGGTAATATTTGTAGGTCCATCTAAAGAAATGTGTGCCAAATGCTATAAATCTTGGCGATTGAGATCAAAGGAGGCAAATTCATGATTAATCAAAACACTGCAGATCAAAAGAGTAACTTTACCACTCTGACCGTTAATTTAAATCACACAGTCAGCTCTAGCTATCGTGATTATTTCTGTTGCCATTTCTGCGGTGGTAATTCAGTCCAGTCCAGTTTGAATCTTAGCAGCAAATTCGGCGAAAACACACAATCACCTGTTCTGTCGACATTGATGTAATTGAAACCGATGGAACTTCACAAAACATCTTTGGTCGTATGGTTGAGATAGTTTCGCCCCTTTGCATTGACTTATAACAATGGTTTCATGGATGTACATTGAATGATTCGCATAAGAGTTTGATGTGCTATCTTAGCTTAAAATTCTATAACTGTTGTTTATAACAGCTGGAATGTAGTTTACCACAATTATATATAGGTTAATATTAATTATTTATCAATGAGTGCTTATTTCCAGAAAGGAAAAAGCAATGGCAGGTTCCAAAATAATTTAATGCCATTGCTTTTTCCTTTCTGATCATTATGAAGGAGTTCCATCATGTCTCGCCTGACACTATCGAATGCATATTTCCAGATATTTTGAAAACTGTAGAACTAAATACTCAAGCTTGCATATATATGATGAACAGAAGTAATACGAAAGCTAAACTACGTAAAGCTTTCATCATTGAATTTTCCAGGAATAGAAAAATATAATAGAAATAAATGCAGGTTTAATCCCTTTCACAAATCATATATCTGTTCAGTGATTGCAAACCCTTACCCAGTATCAACAAATACCGTGCGCAAGGCACAATGGGAGTCAACATCCAGACCCAAATTTACGAACGGAAAATTCATGAACCAAATGCGTGGAAATTTATTGGTTCTATAAGTATTCCAAAAGCATTTGCTCGAAGAAGATGAAACAGAGAAGACTGTAAGATGGCGACTCCGTTCCAAATAGGTCGACGGCACCCGCAGCGATGGATCACTACTGGTGTATTTCCTTCTACACGACCATGCGTGGGCACATTATAAGGCCAGCATACAAGCGTGTATAGCCGGACGACTGAAAGGTTCCACAAGTGTTTATCGTAGACACCTGTATGCTCCAAAACATGCGGGTATGAAGTTCACACGAAGAACGCATAATTAGCCGCAGTTTATCGTCATCGTCTCTCTCAGGATCGCCACTTTTTCCCTTGGATGATAAATTTCAACGGAGTTCGAGCGAGATTATCCTCCAGTTTTTACAGAGACTAAAATAAAATTTAATTTTGAAGTCATGCCTTTCATAATAATCATGATAAACTGTGCCGTACATCGTACCAATATCAAAGACACGAAAATGCTTTTGTTTTCTTTTTGATCAGAGAGCGACGTCATTTTTTGCCAGCACCATCTATAAAATAACGGTATCAATTTTCAAACTTACAAAGAAGTCCTTAACACATACCTATTAGTACCGAGAGGGTTCTACTTGGCCATTTAAAAATATTTTTATTTCTAAAGGAAATTTAATCTCTTTCATTGAAATTGTGTGCAAATTATTTCGAAAAATAAATTTTATTAATCATGATACACTTGTTTTGAAGAATAAAGCTTTATATTAACGTACTACAATTTGCCATTTCAACATATAGAATGTGGCGCAGTATGATGTTGATCCGGGACTGCTGTCCCACATCCAAGGCCTGATGTTCATGGGCCTGTCGGTTCTTCGTGCGGCGATTCACCCTTAAGTATTCACGTCTGGCTGCCGAACTGTGTAAAATATTTTAATGAAAGAGGGTAAAACTCCATTATATAATGACAAAACTCGAACAAAGCAGGGGCGAGATAGCTTGTGGTCAAAATGACCCCTCTGGTGCTAGACGATAGAAGGTAATGTACATTATGACAACTATTGGAGCAATGAGTTTCTTATTTTCACAATGTATTCTCCTGCTATTAAAAGATAAAAGTAAAGAAATATGTAAGAGCTTGAATGCTTTAGTCAGAAATGATGGATTGTAAGAAATGAAAAGGGATGAAAATGACCCATTTGGTGCTCCTAGTGTTAATTCTACTTGAGGTACTGGAAATGATTCCAGTCAGTTACTGATGGTAGCAATGTGTTGACAATCGGCCTTGATCCAGATACGCCGCCTACACGTTCTCGCTCTCCTAGAGATAACTGGATGTTCTTTTGATAGTAAGGTGAGTGTATTTTCATATCGAATGGCGCTGATCCAAAAAATTGTATTATCTAAAATTGACATAAGTTAGTAAATGTATTGACATGTATTCCTTTCGGATCCTCAGCCTCCTCATCCAAGTAATTAATTAGCCACCCGATTGACTTTGACCTAGGAGCAGCCAGTCAAACGCTTAACAGGCGCAGTGGGGGACCATTTTCGGCGTTTCATGGGGAAATGTACATTCATTGAAAAGGACATATTTCGGGCTGGCTGAAGACGGTAAATTCCAAAGAAATAAGAGAGTAAACAAGAGTTACATCAAAATAGCAGACGCTCATAAGAGAAAGATTGGTCTAATAAATATTAGATATAACTATGAATATACTATTGCCAGCTGGGTACCTGGGTGCTGGGTGCTGGGTGAAAATTGGTCCCAATTCAGCCAATTACTATTTTGTCGTGTTGATTTCAGTTCAAGGTCAATGATTACGCGGCCTGTCTAATGTTTCCCAAGCCTGGTAATCGGAAATAGGTCGCAATAATCGGTATGTTTCTCATTCGTCTCTTTTCTTGAAAAACGAAAAATCTCTCCATTAAAAAAGGAATGTTCATTGTAAAAACGTCAACCATTCTATAAAATATACTGAGAATCTGAATTTGGTAAGCACTACAAACACCAATTCATATCCCTTCTATGGATGAGAAATATCACATTAATGCCGAAGTGCATCGTATTTATAACAAGCAAGACCGAAACTGGATGCCCTCAGGTAATTGTAATATAAAGTTATTTCATAAAAAACAATAGTTATGTAACTCACGCATAAGTATAAAACGCTAGAAGTGAAAGGAGAAAGTTAGTTATTTCCTCCCGCCAATTACTTTCGTAGCTTCCTGCGCCGTTTTATACTCGTATTATGATCTCAAGAAGTTTATAGAGTAAACTAGGTATTTCCTCAAGTATTCAGAAAGTGGTTACTTTAGACTGAACGTGAATATTAACAATAATAATAATAAGACACTCCATGGAAGACATAATCATGATCTAAACCAACAAGATATTGATAACTAAGCATCATACAAAAGGTTGGTATTAGGTGAACTCTTCATGGAGACTGAGGATTTTCTGATATCAATCCAGGACCAGGTTGTAAAAACAATACATTATAGCAAATACATCCTCAAAGACCCAAACACTACTGATGACAGATGCAGGCGATGCGAAAAAAGTGCAGAAAGCAGCCAACTTATACTTTTAGGATGCAAAATACTGGCCAGAACTGATCATTTACAAAGACTTACATAACTTTGCGTCAAAAATAATACATCAACAAATTGGCAAAGAAATACAACTGGCTAGATAGGAACTGTTCACCATTTTATAATAATAATCCAGAGTCCGTACTTGTAAACAAAAATTACTAACCATATTTTGATCGTGCTATCATTATCGACAAAAGAATGCAACGCAATAGACCTGATATCACATTTGTTGACAAATTAAATTAAGAATGTGTACTTCGTAAATATAACAGTTCCTTTAATAGATAATATGGAGAGGGCCACACTGGAGAACAACAGTAATTATCAGGACTTAGCAGCTGAGGTATTAAGGATATGGAAAATGAACAAAGGTTAAGAATGTACCCACAACAGTATCAGCCACCGAAATAGTACCAAAACGACTTCGAAAAAGTCTGGAAGAACTAAAATTGAATTACAAAGTATACATCCAAATTCTGAAGGCTGTCACTATAGCAACGAGCCATATAGCAGGGAAATTCTTAAATTTTGGTAAAACAACTGAATTAATTTTTTTCTGCGAGTACTTGGTGTATTACCCGTACCTCTGAATAAGCCAGCACGATTGAGGAATGGAAAGGAGAGAAATAAAAGTAATAATAATAATGCGTCTTTATTGGGGCGAGATTGAGACAAAAGCAGTCCCTTCTTCCACCCAACCCCTCGTCAGATAAGTACGTGAAATAAGTGTGAAGAAAGATAAATGCATTTGTGGGAAAAACGTAAGGAAGTAAGGAAGAGAACATCCTAGGCGAAAAAAACCCACTGCAGGGAAACACCCACACATGAAGGGGAGCGTGAAGAACCTGCGGAAACCTACAGATAAGCTAATGGAACACCAAGAACTAAACAATGCATGAAATACACATGAAATGATAATAGTAATAAAAAGGTTAATTGAAACATAACGGCAAAGTTAAAAATCAATGAATGAATAATAAGAAAATAAATAAATAATTTTCTATCCGTGAATAAGGTTTCTATCCGTGTATCGATAGTCCTTATAATTGTACAGGAACGCGTACTTCTCTCGAATTTCGGAGATGATTATTTCATGCATAGAACCTACACTTCGCTGGTCAGCCATGTTTTTGATTCCACGTGTTCCTCGCGTCGTAAGTTGAAAATATTTCATTTAAGTTGAGGCATAAGGGGGAAATCGATTTTGAGAACGATGCGCGTAGTTGGGGGTGAAAGATGCGAAGGGCGGGAGTTAAGGGTTGTGGGACTATGTGACTGGGTGTGTGGTTCGAGATGGGGACCATGTCATTAGTGGAGATGGTTTTAAAATGTCATTTTTTCCACGTACAATAAGGGACCATAATACTTGCAATCGATCAGTTCTAGGATACTGACTACGCTAAATATGTTTTTGCAGCAGTCCTTAATATTTTTACATGACTATTAGCTACAAACATCGCATGTAGTCTCCGGCATGACATATTCGTGCATGACCTTGTAGTGTTAATTTTCTGACGCCTTAATAATACTAACCAGTAGTTATATCTTGAGTAGTGTGCTGCATGGTAGCATGTTCTTCTACGTATCACTCTCCTGGTCTGACTGCGTACCGTTGGCCTGACTGCTTTTGGCCTGCGCCTGGCATCCGGAGGAGCGTGCGCGGCTCTGATTTGAACTGGGATGAGTGCCGCATGCCTCGTGTGAAATCACCCCGTGCCACACATCCTAGTGGTGGCTTGCAAGGTATTTCGTAAATGTAGATGAATGTATTGTGCGAATATCGGCAGGTGGTTGGGTTTTGCGAGGGATTGAGTGAGGATGAGCATGCTAGTGTTCTGCGGTCAAGTTGGCTCAGATGTGACATCAGAGTGGTTGACGAGTAGCAGGCATAATATTGAAGAATGTGTGTCCAAAACGATTATAACGATTGTTGTAAAGAAATATATACGAGGTACTACACTTGGTCACTACAGCGTTACAACTTAATATTCGTCCATGTTAAATAGAAAATCGATTGAGAATGAAGATAACTACATAAAAACACCGCGAAAGCAGTAATTAATACGCAAAAAGACACAATATACACTCGGGTAGCACTTGGGGAACACTGAAAAACTCAGAACACTTCTCTTCGGGAGGAAAAGACAGGAACGGGAATGAGCCGGGTCCGCTGGCAGGAACAGAGATGAGCACCAATCAGGATCGGAGTGAGTACCAATCAGGAACGCGGATGAGCGCAAAGTAGGTACGGGGGTGTATGCAGATCAGGAACATGGTTGAGCGCAAATCAGGAACGGGGATGAGCAAAATCATTAACGGGAGTGCCCAATCTCGGAGAAGATCATGGGCAGAATAATGCGATACTGCGGACAGGAAGAGCGATGAGCATGAGAAGATCAGGAACTGGGGTGCTCGGGAAAAGAGTGGAGTAAGGGAAGAATGAAGCAGGAACTGGAGTTTGCAGCAATGGGTTTCATTGGAGACGAGAATAGTTCAAAGGTGGAACAACGATCTGGGACACTCTGAACGAGTTATACATGGGTTATTACATAAATAAACAACAACAAAAATGCCTGGGGCTATAGGTACCCCATTGGGAATTCCCGCTTTGGGGTTACCGACTCAATCATCTATTAACAGTTGTCATCTCTTCGATGGCGTGTTGATACATTAAAAAGAAGAAAAGAAAAAAAAAATTTGGCATGTTGACTCCCCAGCTGGTAATACTACATAATTACATTTATGTTTTACAGTAAAAGAAAACTTACATTTTGACAAAACAATTGGCAATTATATGCTCAAAGGGTCAAGTATCATTGTCACATATTCAATAATAAATGAGAAACATCCTCAGTATTAATCAACCATTTTTTCAGCATTTGACAAAATTTAGCTTCACTTGTTGATGTTACAACCCAAATGATTATCCGTTGTCACGCGTATCAACGCTTTCACACGTTGTCCTTTAGGAAAACAGACTCCTTGCCCTTTCTAGGTCCTTGTATGATAATACAAACACCCTTTCCCCACTTGATCACTATTCTGCCATCCTGGGTCCACTCGATCCTTGGTCTTGCCATATCTTTCGCACTTAGGAGTAGCTTATTCCTGGTTGACGTTAGGAACTCCGTTATGGGCAGGCTCTCTTGCTTCGATTTCTTGGCTTTCCAAACCCTTTCTCTATCTTGATAGGATATGAATCTCACAATAATTGCCCTCAGACTATCGGCAGTTGCTTTTTGAGGACCCATGAGCAATGAGCACGGCATAGCAGCACGGGATTTACCTTTGACCCTCAGATTTTCGGAGAAGTTCGTTGCAGTCTTCAGACAGTCCTCTCTTCCTTTTTCTTCCACTACGTGAATCAACAGGCGCAGTTTCGTCTTGAGTACTGCTCCAGGGCGTCGACGCAATCTTCAAAATCACCACACTTCTTCTCCATGTCATCCAGTCACTCATAAATCCTACCCAAATCACCCTCGACGCCTTGTTTAAAAGACAGGAATCTATCTTCAATGGCAGATATTATCGCTGCTTTTTGCGGTATGGCTTTCTTCTTGGCAAAGTTCAGTTCTTCTTGCAACGAAGACGTTGTCAATGACACATTGTCGAGCACATACCTCAACTCTGTATTTTCTTGATCGATCTCCTTCTTCTAAAGGTTTAAGGACTTTTCTTTCAGGGGCGTCTCGGCGAGCAAGAAGTCGCGAGTAAAAAATTGAAGGCGACGGTGCGATTCGGAGACACGTCAGTCTCGGACGGGCACGGACGAGCAACTGGCAGGGAATGACTTCATCTACCGTGCAAGCCACCACTAGGGTGTGTGGCACTGGACTCAACCGTATTCTCTTCAAAATATGAATATTTTGAAAGTAAATCAGACATTCACCCAGTAAATTATATCGTCGAGTTAATTTCATTCTTAACAAAGGAACTTAATTTTTCATCATCATGTTTCTACGTGTTGCAATTTTGAAAGCTATGCCCATGGATATAGTGGTAGCATTTTTTTAAACGCGAAATTTTTCCGATCGTTCCGCCAGCTTCGTCAGCAAATGAACTCATACTTTAAAATGTGCTATCATTTTTATCGAAAGGAAGAATTTGAAGGAAAGCCACTTTTTGTCTATATTTTTCTCACAGCATCCACTACATGGCATGTATTTTTAAAAGGACCGGTTGCACTTTGTCTGCCAGGGGCTCCAATAACGGCTACAGTCACGGTAACACGTGTATTTTCTTAATTAAAATCGTGACTGTAACCGTGATGAAGGCCGTAACGAGACATTAAGAAACCGGCCCT
This sequence comes from Ceriagrion tenellum, assembly GCA_963169105.1. Classification (NCBI taxonomy): domain Eukaryota; kingdom Metazoa; phylum Arthropoda; class Insecta; order Odonata; family Coenagrionidae; genus Ceriagrion; species Ceriagrion tenellum. The sequence goes on along the minus strand of OY720634.1, from coordinate 158,820,891 downwards.
GGGTGAATCAACTTCTGAAGTAAAAGTTAAATTTGAGAAAGACCATATACCGAGATGATTTCTATCTATCAAGCGGAATTTAAAGAAGTAAAAGCATCTCCAATGACGCTCATAAAACTCCCTGTTTTTTCTCAAAGGAAGTTTACCTTATCTTATGTGATGTACTTAAGTTCGTAAGAGAGATATGCTAATCAGATCCTTCACGCGTGCTCCATGCGTAAGGCTCAAGCAATCTCCTCGTCGAAGGCGTATGACGCTCTCTATACTCTTACAGATGTATGTACGCCGAAAGGGATGGAAATCGTCATGGAAAAATTATTTGGACCTGGACCACCAGGTTCAAATTCCTGTCGAGTCGAATTTTTTTTTCGTGGCAAATTGTATAACTTAAGTGTATATCTTCGCTCTCACCGTCTCTCTTTAACTCCACATCAGAGACTTGCGCGTGACTGCGCATCCACATCATTTGCACATTTCGCTATCATTTGGACATATTCTTATACGTTTTGCTTAACGGCCAAACGTATAAGCGTATATATAAACGTAGTCCGAGCGAAAAATCATTTTACTCAGAAATCAATGAATTCGGTCTTATTTTAAAGAAAAATATCTCACCTTTCCAATGACAACAAAAGTTATATCCCTTGCCACATTGCTTTCCGAGATATTCGCCAAAATATACCAGCCCTATTACATGGGAAATGGTACGTGTTTGCTCTCCAGAGAGACATTATTTACAAAATTAGGCATTTCCTACACTTAGATGTCGTGAAAAAACTAACAGTCTGCAGTTAGTATGTTTTCTCAACTATTTTTGAAAATTAATCATATTGTCACCACAGTAGGTTCTTGGGTATCACAAAAAACCTTCCGTTTTGAAGGAGTTTCAAACGCACCGCGCGAAAAAAATGAGTCAAGTTAAAGACTTATTTCGATATTTTTATTTAATTACTTAAAATTCAGTCATATAAAACTATATTACTGCACGATTAATAATGAAATATTCAATTGATGTGTCCTACAGCTGTTGAAATTAAAACATATAATTCGAATATGACCTCAATTATGACTACGGAACTATCTCGCTCGGACTATCTTAAGCCTCGTTCACAACAACTTAACTTGACTTAACTTGGCTTTACTAGGCGCGACTTAGGAGTTGAGTCCGTGAGAAAGCAACGCACTGGTTCACAACAACTTAAAGTGGCTTAATCGACTTGGCGTAGTCTTGGAGTTGAGCATTTCTCAACTTTCTCTTAATTCTAGCCAATAGAAGGCCTAGTTTACTATCGAAAAGGCTAGGTAAAAGGGGATTACGATATCGATAAGGCCCATCAATCGATTGTATTATCGACTTTGAAAGTGGCGTGCTGTGATTGGTTGGCAATTTCAGGCCCCAATTGGCACTCGGGAACAGCTTAAGCCAAGTTAAGTTGTTGTGAACGGAGCTTTAAGCGACTGAAAAATCTATCCAGATGGGGCTTTATTTGACTGACTGCGATGCAAAAAAATTGTGAATCCTAACATTTCCTCATAACTCAGAAAGTAAAAGAGACGCATTGCATGTCACTCAACAGAGGAAGATTAGAAGAGCGAATAGATTGGCCAGCTAGCAATTTGATGACGACATCATACAAACTGCTTTCAACCCGGATAAGTGCTGCATGCCTGGTGTGGAAGCATCCCGTGCCACACACCCTACATCTACATCTACACCTACATCTACATAATACCCCGCGAGCCGCCGCTTGGATGTGTGGCAGGGGGTGTTAGGTCACAAGCCCTCTAAAGGTGTACGTTTTTTGGAGATAATATGGTGACATGAATTATAGGAGTGTATTTAGTGAAGCTCAATTTTTATTGTGGTCGCCTATCGTTCGCGGGAAGAACGAGTTCTTGTACCTATCTGTTCGACAGAGTATCTCTCTCATTTTATCGCATCTGTCAGACCTAGAGATGTAGTGAGGAGTCCTAATAATAATATTCTCTATGTCACTCTGAAAAATATCAGTTCTGAATTTATCAAACAAACTAAGCCTAGCGTGTAGCCTTCGAGTCTCTTGGGGCTCCCACCTTAATCCCTCTAAAAGTTGTGAGACACTATATGTACGCTCGTAGCAGTTTTTAACGAAGCGCGCTGCTTTTCTATGTATTTTATAAATTTTTTTGGTTAAATCTTTTTTACCATGGTCCCAAATGCTCGCGGCGTATTAGAGGTGTGGCCTAACCAGAGCGAAGTAGCATCTCTCTTTGACTTTTTCATCCGAGGACCTCCCTATTATACGTTTAACAAAACCTAGTTTCTTTAATGCTGCTCCACATATGTTCTGTATGTGTAATCCCCACGATATATCAGATGTTAACGATTTATCAGATGCGGTAGATGGTGGCTTGCACGGTATTTCGTAGATGTAGATGTACAAACGTTTGACGATGTCATCATCCAAAATAAATATACCCACCAATTGAGAGTGTCAAAAACCCATCGCCTCAAACGTATAATTAGCACAGCTAGACATAAAATCGTGTAAAGGGTTCGAATGTGGACTAATTTGAAAGCGCTTTGATTGTTCTATGAGATGAAATTCAACAAAAACTCTGAATTTGTGAAGATTTAAATGAACTTGTGATGCTTAACTGAAAAATGTTGTACTTTCGACGAAAATGTCAAAATGCCTCAGGATATGAAAAGGGAATGCGTAAGGAGAGATAGAAAAATGAATTAACATCAAGTTTTGAATCTATGAAGCTCATTAAAAATCAGCAATGAAACGCTCTAAAAAGCTTAGGAAGTGAGAGAAACTCAAAGCAATATCATCCACCATTAGAGTTCAAGCAAAGGAAGTTGACGGCAATGTTCTTCCCGTTCATTTTTTTCATTTCAAATCATGCACACCCCCGACTCACAAGAAAGCGATTGATCCATTAGACACCAATGATAGATTCACTGTCACACTCTTTTACATTTATTAAAATATGTATCAATCAATATGGATCGATGAAACATTTATTTTGATTCGTACAAAGTGACAGCAACCTATTATTTGACCACCTAACCAAGTTCTTTAACCAGGTTCCTCTTCGCTTTGCAGATGTGTGTATTTTTCCATCACTCTGCCACTTACCACTACGACTTCCAAACACTAAAACGCACAAAAATAGTTGGAAATGGACGAGAGGCGCAGGATGGGAGGGTTTCGTGAGGTCACCATTCCGTCATCTCGAATTGCCAAATTTGATCTGATTAGTGGGGGGGTGGGCCTCCTTCCTTCAGCTATGACCATTGACGCTGAAATGACTATGATTTCATCGCTAGAATTCCACAATCGAAAATCCTTGGCATACGAGTGCCCGATAGTGAAAATCTCAAATAAAAACTCCGAATATTTGCATTTTACTCATTATTTTGCATCAGATAAAGACACCCAGAGAAGTGTCGTGAAATTACAAGGAAAAATTTAATATATATCTTAAACATTTTTCTTCTTCTTACGATACGGTTTAGGCTTTAGGCCCGTTTTGACCTTCTTTAGTATTTCTATGGAGTAACTTTGCAACCCTCATTGCCGGTCTCAATTTGGGAAAAAGTAGGATGTTTCTGCATCGGGCTAGTTACCTGATCGGGTAAAAATTATAATAGTTTCAAGCCTTCAAGAATATCGTCGAATAAGTAGACTTGAACTTAATTATAAATTTTAGCAGTTAAATAAAAATTCCGACTATTATTACACCTCCAATAGAAATTGCGTTAAAACCCATAACGGTTTAAAAGTTAAGGCCAGAGACGGCATGGCCTAATATCCCATGCATTTACATGCCCGTCACGCTCCCGCTTCGAGCATGGTCACAATAGAGCCTTCTCCGGCGTACTTCAACCTGTCCATGCCAGAGACCCGGTATGATCGATCATTGCAGATGCCTTCAGGTGCAAATTCATATATATCGAGGTATTCGGAGTAAAGGGAGGGGTTTCTTTCCAATAGCTACCCTTAGCCGCCGGGAAAATTGAACGGATTTATTCAGAAACACGCGCCCCAAAGTTTCTATCGAAACCGAGCCCAACTATCCTCTCCCGACTATCCTCTCCAACTGATGGGTGAGCGGGGAGTTCTGAGGTGAAGGGACTCACATTTTAACCATAATTGGTCCGAATTGACCATCATTGGTCCGGTAGGGCCCCGATCCGATGACGAACTCCGGCAGACCACACTACGTCCACCCGTAAATGGAGCCGGCGGACACCCTATCCCAAGGCAATGGGCTTCGCCGGTTCTCAACAGATGTGTGGGAAGTCTTCGCGCAAGCGAGACTGGCGGTGACTCGTCCAACGTTGTTGGGGGAACCCAACAGTTACGAGGACTAGGGGGAGGCGGGGGCCCGTTGTCGCCCTTTTTACGGCAATCCGCCTCATGGTGTCGGCCTCCTAGTGGCTGCGTTTTCGCTAACCCTTCCCACTCCTGTTACCCTATTCTCCACTACCTACCTATTCCCAGGCGATAAGCTAGAAGCTTCTAGGGGGTAGGTTTTCAACCCTAAGCGAGGGAACTCGAACAAGGTGTCTTCCAACTGCGCTTCCTCGACACCACAAACTAATTGATAAAATGTCACCCTTGTTCTCTCTCACTGGACGCATGACTAAGTTACGGAATGCGTAGAATATCGATTTGCCCTAAAAACAATGGCTCATTATATTGAGGAATTCGTGCACTCGACAAATACGAACCGAAAAAGATGAGAGAGGGACAAGAGAATGACACGCAGCATTTAAAAAAAGATCATGCTTCAACATTTCCGCCCGGTTCCGTCACTATCTTCGTCAAGCGGAATGGTATTCGCATCCTCCCTATCAAGTAACTTCCGTTCGGGTCAGTTAAAAATACTTTCTCTCGCGCAGCCTCGAAGCATGACGACATATTGATATAGCTCCTCAGATAATTCAATTTTTTTAAAGCGTTTGCTGGAAGTGACGAGGGATCTAAGTTCTAGGTATTAATGAAACAATAGAAAGGCTTGCCAAATCATGAATTCCACGCGCCGTTTCAACGAAAAGTTTTCCCCATTATATAAGTATGCCTCAATTGTTCTTTGTGCTTAGAAGGTTTGACTAATAGCAGTTTTACCATTTCCTTACTTCAGGAAGGATCCAGATCTCTTTAAGAGAAATTTTTGGCAGTGATTAGGAGATAAGAACCACAAAAATGTCATACCTAAACTTTGGGTGGAGTAAACATAATATCTTCCGATACAATAAAATATCTTGGAATTACCTTAACATCTGATATATCGTGGAGATTACACATACAAAACATATGTGGCGCAGCATTATGGAAACTAGGTTTTGTTTAACGAATAACAGGAAGGTCTTCTGATAAAAAAAGTCAAAGAGAGTTGCTACTTTTTTTCTGGTTAGGCCACACCTCGAATATGCCGCGAGCATTTGGGACCCTGGCCAAATAAATTGAACCAAAAGAATTGATAAAATACATAGGAATGCAGCGCGCTTCGTTAATAACTGCTACGAGCGTACATATAGTATTACACAACTTTTAGAGGGATTAAGGTGAGAGCCCCTATAGACTCGGAGGCTACACGCTAGGCTTAGTTTGCTTGAAAAATTCAGAACTGATATTTTTCAGAGCGACATAGAGAATATTATTATCATGACTCCTCACTACATCTCTAGGTCTGACAGACGCGTTAAAATAAGAGAGATAAACTGCCGAACAGAGAGGTACATAAACTCGTTCTTTCCGCAAACAATAAGCGATCACAATAAAATTAAGCTCACTAAATACACTCCTATAATTCATGTCACCATTTCACCTCCAAAAAACTTACACTTTTACACAACTGGTGACCTAACACCCCCCCGCCACACGCCCGTGCGGCGGCTCGCGGGGTCTTATGTAAATGTAGATAAGCATATGAAAAATAGGAATGGGAAACTATTGGGATGGTATGAAGTCAGGGCCATCCACTCTCAACATCACTCCTTAATATGCGATCGGAGGAAAAGGCCAGAGAAACATAGGAAAAGGAGATGAGCATGAAATAAGGCCGATAAGGAAGCCGATAAAGAGAGTTAAGATTAGCAAGTGTCAGATAGACACGTAAACGGAGGACCCGGGCCAAAGATGAATCAGGGATCTCTAAAACTTCCAAAGAAAAATAAATTTTTCGGTTGGTAAATTTTCTCACCAGATTTTTAAGAATTTCAAGATACACGCTAGATTTGCATTACTTTAAAAATTTAGATCTAATCAATTTTAGGAGGAACACTAACTCTCGCCTGTACTGATTGTCGAGAGCTATCAGATGCGATAAAGAAAGAGACATGCACAGTAGAAGATGAATGGAACAAACATTCCTTCTCACTTCACACCATTAAAAAAACTATTTCAAAAACAGAGCGAGCCCTTAGCCCAGACTAATCGTCAATAAGCAATTCACTTACATCATTTCCCTTTTCCAATTCCCTCGTTCTTTTTCTTCACTCTTTCATGGCTGGCGTCCTAACAGCACCTGCCTCACGCTCCCACGACGGCTAGATTGTAAAAACGGCGTCCTTTCAGCACTGATTTTAGTCTGATGAGTAAGGAGACTGCAGGATTCTTTACATGGATGTTTCATCGTCATTGGCTAGTTCAGAGTGTACCCGACTAACGTCGACTAGATTTTCTATCTGTCGTTCCGTCAACAAACGAGAAACAAATTTTGCTGCAACTCGATGCATGGTCAATTTTTCCGTCAAAATTTCATGTCATGACCCAGTTGAGATGCTAACCTCTTCTGCCAGTCATTTCTCTGACAGTCAATCCGCGATTTCCACTCGCCATATCGTTGATTTTCTCAACGTATGGGTCATCAGTTGAAGTGGAAGGCCTTCCTGATCGAGAATCATCTTCAATTTCCTGATGACCACTTTGAACTCGTTAAAGCATTCGTTACATTGCGTAAGACCCAGGGGATCATCTCCTTAAGCTTGTTTTAAAAAGTTGAAACGTTTCCGTAAAAGTTTTCCCCAGCTTCACGCACAATTTTACATTGCAGAAAATCACACATTTCAAAAATCGCCACTAACACTTAAAGTCGTTGTATTCAAGTAACAATATCACGAAAACTGAACAAGATATCAAAAATCCAAAAACACGCAGTTACAAAGGAGGTATTGCGTAAGGTGTGCTCCCAACCGGATATCTCTAAATATCTCCTTTGGCGTGAAATTTAAAATGTTCGGTTATTTTCTGAACAGACCTCGTACAAGCATCCATGTGCCTTCTCGACAATGCCATCTCCTCCGAGTAATCCACTCTCGGCTCCTCTTCACTCCCATCCTCACTTTCCTCGTCTTCGACCGCCTCTCTTTATCGATTCCTCCTCCCTCCATCCGGCTTCCCTTTGTCCATTATTTTCGGCAAATGCATCTTAAAAGCCTCGTTTCAACGCATATTCTCTTTCCAGAAAAAAAATATTTCCGAAACATTAGACGCAATAAAATTAATCGTCGACGGGCTTACTTTGTGGAATTGGTCCATGGTTTGGAATGAAATAACTTTGTACTTTTCCGCACAGTTTATTATTCTCAACCGGTTTCAACGCAATAGCGTCATTTTCCAGAGGTTGCTAAACGACGAGGTCATCAGTCTCACACATTAATACCCTGAGCCAGAGGAGGGGGGGGGGAATTAGCAAGGTGGGCCTTGCTTCCTCCTAAAAGCTTGCACATATTCACCTTACTTCCTCCCCACCAACCTCTTTTCCAAATCCCCCCCTCCTCTGGCTCAGGGTATAAATGTGTGAGACGGATGACCTCGTCGTTTAGTAACCTCTTGAAAATGACGCTATTGCGTTGAAACCGGTTGAGGATAATAAACCGTGTGGAAAAGTACAAAGTAATTTCATTCCAAACCATTAGACGCAATGGTTCGTACTAAGTTTTGAAAAATTATATTCTGATGACTTTTCTCATGGTAAGTACCCCATATAGCTTCCTTTTCACACTATCTCATGTACCCTGCTCTAAGTTTCTTAAGAAAGATCGATAAGTTAGTTTTTCGTAACCTCTCCTTTCTCATAAATAAATGCATTTACTCATTTCTTATAAATGCAGTAAATAGGTAACGATATTTCCTTATGTGTATGCATAAATTTAATAAGATTCAATGAGCAAACAGAACAAAATAAAAGAAAAGTCACGACGTAAGGTTGTCCGAAAGAGAGAGTTCCCTAGTCATAATAGAGACTATATTCGAATTATACATTTTAATTTCACCAGCTGTATGATACATCAATTGAATATTGCATTATTAACGATGCAATAATATAGTTTTATATGACAGAAACTGTAAGTATTTAAATGAAAATATCTAAATAAGTCTTTAACTTGACTAATATTTTTCGCGCGGTGCGTTTGAAACTCCTTCAAAACGGAAGGTTTTTTGTGATATCCAAGAACCTACTGCGGTGACAATATGATTAATTTTCATAAATAGTTGAGAAAACATACAAACTACACGCTGTTAGTTTTTTGACGACATCTAAGTGTTATAAATACCTTATTTTGTAAATATTGTCTCTCTGGAGTGCATACACGTACCACTTCCCATGTAAAAGGGCTGGTATTTTTTGGAAAATATCTCGGAAAATAATGTGGTAAAGGGTTGAATTTTTGGTGTCATTAGAAGGGTGAGCTGTTTTTCTTTAACAAGAGACTAAATTCATTGATTCCTAAGTAAAATTATATTTCCCCCAAATTGCCTTAAGAGGAAAACTGAGCTGAGCGAACAGAGAGGAGAGCAGAGGGATTGGAGGCTCGAGGATCCTCAAGTTCTGCGGGGAATCGTGCCGTGCACTGGTGACATCGAGGGAACGATGCTGAACTTCGAATCCCATTCATCGGATCCCTTTCGCCGCTTGATGTATTCTTCGCGTAACTCGCATCGAAAGAGGGATTTGAATATTTCCAACTCTCAACTGTCACGGTTTCTTCTCCTTCTAAGTGGAATCTGTCTTCTGACAGTTTTCAACTGGATGCCCTCCATTGCTGTCGGTCCTCAGCATCTTCTTTCATTTGCCTGTAACTTCGGCCATTTTTTATGTCATCGAGCATTCCCATTCTTCTTCTTCCCCTTCCTCGCTTTCCTTCTATTTTTCCTTCAATAATTCTTCTAAAAAGACAATTTTGGCGTAATATATGTCCCATTCAAGCTGTCTTCCTCTTTTTGATTTCCCTCAGCAGTTTTCTTTCTTCTCCTATTGTCATTCGTACTTCCTCATTTCTCATTCTATCCGTCCACTTCACCTTAAGCATTTTTCTCCACAACCACATTTCGAAACTTTCTAAGTACTTTTCTTCTTTCTTTTGGACCGTCCATGTTTCGCTGCCGTAAGTCATCACACTCCATATAAAGCATTTAACAAATCTCTTTCTCAGTTCTATTGGAATGCTAAATGCTGTCATAAGTTCTTTCACCTTCTCAAATGCTTTTTTATCCATAGCTATCCTTTGTCTTACTTCCTGGGTACAGCTCCCATTCTCACTCTCTAAACTTCCAAAGTACTGAAATAATTTCACTTGCTCAACAATTTTTCCTTCCACGGATATATTAACGTTTGCTTCACGGTTTAAGTAATGGCGTTCAAGAGCAAGATGAGTGAAGATTAAAAAAAAACAAAATGTTAACCCAAGTATTCTGTCGACCATAATATCTCTAAATACTTCCGATGACAACATTTAAACGAAAAATTGAAACATCTGCATATTTTAAATGTACAATTTATGGAAGCTTAAAACTCTTCCGACAAAATATCAATTCAAAAGGGGATCCGGTTGGTGTGGTGGGTAGGATTCTGGCTAACCAACAGGCCAGAGTTCAAATCCCTGCAGAGGATGATGTTTTTCAGAGGAGACCCGATCCCTTCTTGAGTGTCTTGTGGAGGGCACTTCAACTACAGCACTCCGTCTGTCGGATGAGACGTTAAGCCGTGGTCCCCTTGGTGCCTTTCGTTAAGAGCAGGCTAATGCCGACGCCGGGTTTCTATCCCCCTTCCTCCCTTTACCTGTCCTCTATGGCGCAAATGACCTTAGCCGTCGGTCGCCTCCCCAAATATCCAATCTAATCAATTCAAAAATCAATACCCATACAAAACCAATACCTTATATTTACTGCAAGGGTTATTTATTCGGCGTGAACCTAGTTTTAATCTTGCCTTCCTCGAAACATGCTGAGAGCTACCAAAAAATACCAGAATGCAGCATCGGTTTTCAGAGAATCTGCATTGCATTCGTGCATTCCTCTCCCCGTGGTGCCTTTTAGTTTTGACGACAAGTTTCACCAGTCATCGTGTCTTACGCATCATTTACTAGCTTTTTCACTACACTGGATTTAAAGATAAAGTTGTAGAAAGAGAAAAGCAGTGCTTCACACAAAAATGTCCTTAATTCTGCAAAATCCTTAAATCTACATGCAGATATTTAGCCGTTGTTGCTATAACACTGATGAAATTGTAATTAATGATTCCATCCACAGGCTTGCGTCTACTTAATGGACTTCTCTTCCCTAAAGCCAATCGAGGATCTTTCCACGAAAGTTAAGAACAACCGTGAATTTCATCATAGTGTACGACATTTCCGGCCAAATTGGTCCGTAAACTACTGGCCCACAAATACCAACGAAGTTGAATCTCTGCCTGAGTCATTGGCTTTGTACTGATTCAATTATTAATTGAAAAACAAAAAAAAACGTGAATCAAGTCAGATGGTTAGCTCCACTGCGCACACCACTCCGTGTGCTTAGGTATCCTAACCCATATGGATCGAAAACCAGTCATTATTATCCCATAATCATCTGTCGAATCGAATTCGAATCTGTTGGCAATGCAGAACAAATCAGACAATCCTTCGCTATTTTATGTCATACATACAGACATCATACAAGAACCGCTAAGAAGATTCCCGGGATTCGTCCGCGTCGACAGCTTGAAAGATGGCGACGTTTCGCCTACTCTGCTGTTGGCGTCCTGAGGCTAGGCTGAAGAGACTAAGGCGAAACGTCGCCATCTTTCAAGATGTCAACGCGGACGAATCCCGAAAATCTGCCTAATGGAATACTAAATCGCCGTGAAAACCTTCGACAAAAACATCACACAAGAACACCTATTTCCACTTACTGTATACCATCGGATAGGCAGTAAGAAGCAATACTATACGTCCTTGCCCTACGCAACATATTTTGCCGGAAGATTGTTTCAAAATATCTGGTCATTTCTCGCCCTTGCCAATGAATATACCTGAAACACATAGTACTGGCATTCTCTCATTTTCGTCAGCCACTTCCCGATCGAATTTACGTTACTTTAACAACGCATACGCAATTACAACGGTCGCGCAGGGTGACACGCTGTCCAACAGGCCCTGAAGGTCGTTGGCTCAACTCCCGCCTCGACAATAGTTCACTACTTTATACATGGCTGCCTTCCAGCCACTGTCTCCCAATGGCGGTAAAAAAAACGGCCGTTGGGCCTTTAAAATAAACACACTCGCGGATATTTCCCGAGGGAATTTGACTGAAGGAAACTGGGCGTCAGAATTCAGAGGACGACCATGACTTCAAAAGGGCAAAAGGATGAGAAGGAGATTGAGAAATGTTTCTTCCGAAGCTGATGTTCACGAAACTGATAAAGAATTTTATCAGGCGACAAAAATCTTAAGAAATAGAACAGATAGCGTCTTTTTTGGCAATTTTAATAAAGAACGAAATTGAAGATAAAAATTAATAATGACACAATGAATGATAAAATTTAAAGGAAATCATGCATTACTATCTTGTGCAACAAATCAATGTGCAACTAAAGTCAGAGAAATTAACGACCAATTCAAAAGTAAATAACTTTAGGCTCTGGAGACTATGTCTTTCAGTCAAATCCCTCATGTTCCTCGAGAAAAGACTACACGACCATTTCAAGCTAATGCTAGGGAACCAAGTAAGTGGGATTGTCTTCCCACCTTAAGGGTCTGGGTTTGAGCTGGTCTGGAATAAGAGATTTTTGCGGGATTCCGATAACTACTTGGCACTAGTTTGAGAGCACTGAAAGTGAAGTTCTCTGACCGTCGAATGAGATGTAAAAACTGTGGACCCCATGGCGCCTTCATTTAACAGCAGGCAGAAGTCTTGACGCCATGTTTCTCCTTGCCTTTCTCCCATTTGCCAAATAACCACCCTCTCACCAATCTATTCCTTGAAAGCAATTGCTAATGATTTCAGATGTTGATCGCCTTGTCCCAACCCAAAACAAAAAAACTAGCAATTGCTTTCTTCGAAATGAAGTCCAAACTAAAACTAAGCACTTTCCTTGAGGAGGACCTAACGCTTCAAAGTACTGTTTTCATAAAATATATATGCTGTAATGGGTTAATTTACGCTTAGTGCTGCCTTTTAGTTTTGTAACTTTAGGTAAATACTCCTTTGGGTGGAGTCTTACTGGAAAATGCGATTAACCGAATTTTTACGTCTTGGCGAAAACGAGTTATCATATTGACCCCAGCCTTCAATTGCTATTCCGGAAAGGGTTCGGCATATCATGATTTTTTTAACGAACTGAGGGAAGGGAATATTTATCATCAGGCTAATAACATTTTACAATATATATAAAATTCCTAATTTCAAAGAAGTTTACCAAGAAATTTGGTTACCAAGTTAAACAGCAGGAGTGTCCCTTGACGGCGTTGCAATATTTATCACAGTATGTCAGCTATTTGCTCCGACAAAAACTGGCAATCTATTATTAGAGCCTAAATACACGTCTTACATTATCGATGGCCTTAGCTGAAAAAAACTCTCTCAGATGCCTCAACATTTACATCATGTCATGAGGTTTGTGAACAATATTATTCTATCGTTAATTGAAATTTAGAAAGTTATGTGAAGAGATGCAATCGTACTGCCATTTAGACGGTGCATCTCTCAACGTAAGAATTCATGATTCATAGACCGATGCATCTTCGTCCAATGACCGATGACCTACTTACTAGTAGCAATATTTTGACACCATTAGATAGAAAAAAACTTACTTTATAATATATGCTAAAATCAATGCAGGTAATCGGGCGGACCTGAGATGTAGGTCCCTCCTTAAGATGATTCAGAAGCTAGGAATGAATCCAGAAGTGGACTTTTATGAAACTAAGATATAATTCAATACCAACTATAAAATAAAAAAATATCTATGAATTAATTCATCAGTAACAGTACGAGGTATCTAAAGACGAAATAACAAAATACAAAATTGCTTTATAAAATATTGGTTTAATATTAAAGCTACGTCAGTTAAAATTGTATCGCCCACTCCTGGCGAGACGAAGATTAACAATAAATAAACTCGACAAAATGCTGGACGTTCTTTGAATTTGATCGATTCCCGCTCCAGGGAACTCTTTTTCGTCTCGCCATCGCCAATTCATGAAAAAAATCATACTCAGATAATTTCGAAGAACACTCTTACTCTCGCAAAATTTTAGATATTCAACTACTTAGCCTTTTGCTACTCGAGTCGGTCTCTAGGCTTGGCCATGAGAAGATACCCACCAGTAATCGAACTGAAGATACACAGACAACCTCTGCTACCCGGTCATTCTGCTTCTCATGGAAATAAATTTTAGGTGGAACTTAAAAATTTCTTTCTTTAATAATATCTTTAACTCTTACAGGTTTTTCCAATTACAAGCGTTTTTAATATATCAATAGACGAACACATACACCCATGTACTGGGCAGTGAATAAACTTACCCAGGCGGGACTTTAAGCCGCGACCATCGGGTTAGAAGGCGAGGACTTTACCCCGCCGACACCGGGGCCGACAACTTGGGGCTTTACTCTAACAGTTCATCAAATATTGTATACCTATCTTTTCCAATCTTGAGAAAAGGGCTACAATCATATCAACATCCGCGAGGATTGATCCCATTTTATCACTTGCTGTCACAGACCACGGAATCTAAAAAAATCTACATCTCACGGAAATAACGCTCAAGATCCGTGGCTCGATTCCAGGCCCGCGTGGATTGTTATTCCTTATGCTAATATGATTTTTATACCTTGTAATTTAATGACCAAATGTTCCTCTCTCCCTCACCCCTCCTCCGAATCCACCTACCATCTCGACGGCTTCACAGATAAGCCCTCTTACCTTGCCCCCCCCCCCTTTAAACTTCAAATGCAAACCCCCCTCTCCTCTGAAAAAAGGTGAGACCATTAACAGTTCGCTCCCCCCCTCTTCCTCCACCCTCCTACCCCCTCCATACTTTGTGTGTGTTTGTTATATATATAAGGAGAGCGCGGCCCAAAAGTATTTACCGGAGGACGACACGCGGCGTCGAAATGGTCGAGCTGTATTAAATAGTTTTGAATAAAACTAAGTATCTTTCATTATGAGTGACATAATAAATTTCCACCATGTGAAGCCAGAAACTGTCTTACATCCTTATGCGAATTCTTACGTCTTCATGGGTTGGATTGGATATTTAGGGAGGCGACCGACGGCTAAGATCATTTGCGCCATAGGGGATAGGTAAGGGAGGAAGGGTGGAGAGAAATTAGAAACCCGGCGTGGGTATTAGCCTACTCTAAACGAAAGGCGCCAAGGGGACCACGGTTTGACGTCTCATCCGACAGACGGAGTACTGACTTACGGAAAGTGCCCTCCAGAAGACATTCAAGTAGGGATCGGGTTCCTCTGAAAAAAACATCCGCCTCTGCTGGGATTTGAACCCTGGCCGCCCGTGTGGTAGGCGAGTACTCTAGCCACCACACCAATGGCCGTTTTTTGGGATATGAAAGACCCTGGTGCGTAGGTGCAAGAACTTTCGTCGGGATCGATCAGTTGGAAAAAGATCCTTCCGTTTGAATGAAGTGTCGCAGAGAAGCAAAAACGTTCCAGCAAACATACTCGCCCCAAAAAAAATCTGTGACACGGCTCGCCCGTCGAGCAAATATGAGCGCGCGCGGATGGAAGTTAAAAGACACGTCGTACTCTGGGACTCCGAATTGGCACGACGCGACGGTAGTAGTAGGGCACGTCGGCGGCGGCTGCGGCGGTGTGTGCAAACGATTGTCCCCGCAGCAGTGCGATAAGCGCGAGATATGGCGAAGACAATAGCCCTTCGGAAGTGATATTTACGATCTCATATCGGAACATGAGATACGCTCGTCTCAGAGGCAAGCGCAAGCGAGAGTAGCGAACTGCGCGCCTTTTATCCGCCAAACGAATAGATATCTATAGGTCCCACACAGAAAGCCAAATCCCTGAGATTTAATCAGTCCATCACACCGTTGTCATCGGGCATTTGCGACGAGGAATTTTGATCCAGACGAAGACCTAATTTATCTATTCTTCTGAGTGATGCGTTACATCGCAAACTGATAGCGTCAAGGTCCCGGTGAGAATAGCTTCGTGAGGCACCAACAGTGGGTTGATTGAATGGGGAGATTCCCGACATATAAGATCATTTGCACCATCGAGGACGGGTGGGTCAGGGATGGGATCACGTGGGGAAGGGTGGAGAGAAACCCGGCGTCGGCAACAGCTTAAGGTAGTCAGAGCGAGATAGTTCCCCAGTCATCATAGAGACTATATTTGAATTATACGTTTTAATTTCACCAGCTGTAGGACACACGAATTAAACAATGCATTATGTATGGTGCTATAATATAGTTTTATATGACGGAAGTTGTAAGTAATTAAATGAAAATATCTGGATAAGTCTTTAACTTGACTCATTTTGTCCACGCGGTACGTTTGAAACTCCATCAAAACGGAAGGTTTATTGTGATCCCTAAGAATTTACTGCGGTGACATTGTGATTAGTTTTCAAAAATAGTTGAGATAACACACAAACTTCACGCTGTTAGTTTTTTTTCGACATCTGAGTGTTATAAATACCTCATTTTGTAAACAATGTCTCTCTGCAGTGCATACACGTACCATTTCCTATGTAAAAGGGCTGGTATATTTTGGCATATATCTCCGAAAGTAATTTGGTAAGGGGTTGAATTTTTGGTGTCATTACATGGGTGAGATATTTTTCTTCAAAATGAGATCGAATTCATTGATTTCTATGTAAAATGATTTTTCGCTCAAACTACCTTAATCTTGACGTTGGACCGAAGTTTGAAGTCCCATTCGACGGAAGGACCCCCTAAGTTTTCGCCACTCAACACTCATGCAGCAATCGGAACTTCATTCGAGCGATCGCCACCGCCACCGTTCGATTCGATTCCGAGCCCCCGCGATAGGAGACCATGGCGTCACACGGCAGCCTCGACGATAGAGGATTAACCACATATTCAAATTGTGTCTTCAAATTCTGATTCTGATTACACAAGATAGATCCAAATGTATGTCACAAATGTATTCACTCTTACGTGAAACACAGATTGCAGACCGTTGAGCAGATAGGTACAGTGGCGGAAGAAATTAACGGAAAATGTTTCGCGCGCGTGATTGCGGAATTCTTGGGAACTTCTAGGAGCAGCACACGCTTCGAAAGACTGGCAACACTGAGGAAGACGTCGTCCACCGCAAGTATTTGAAATCCGCAATGGAACTCACATTTGCCGGAGCCTAGAACTTACTCATTAATCGCCTCTTTTTCGAGCTCTCTTCTGCTATAATTCGCGCATTAAGCCGCGGTGTATCAATGTGTTTATCTCAGCATGTTTCTTACGTCGAATAATATAATTTTTACAGAAAGACTGATCACAAAAGATAATCACTATCCCACTCAACTCGGAATATATGCTGACATCTTCATCTGCCACCACCAAGGGATATTTATTGTGGCCGACTTTCCGAGGATCTTTTTGAATGGCCCGTCCTGTGTCTCTTTCGAGAAATAATATAAATGGAGATTTATTCGCACCAAGTGTTGATACAAGATAGATTTAATTAAAGTAGATCTAGTCTGCGTGATGTAATATTTCACGATTTTCATTTGTAGATCGATGAAGCTCCTATCTCAAAACGGATATTTATTAATGAATCGTTCATGACCCAATATAAATCCGTCCTTAGTTCATCAGAATGGGATAAAAACTATGAAAACACACGTAAATATATAATTTCATGAATTAAAAATAAATGTGCTCGTATCGACACCGAATAATCTACTTGATCTCCAACATTTCTTTCATCTTATCACAGGAAGCTTGGAGACAATCTGTTCACTGTGAAGCTTTATCTAGTAATTGCAGAGCATACAAATAAACATTCAGAAAAATTGAACCCAAAATAGGTATAGTTATGGCTAAACAACTCTTTTACGTCTGACTGCATAATATGCTCTAATATGTATTAGCTATAAATTCGCCGCATAAATAAAACGTATAAAAGAAAACGCCGCCGTATAAAATTAACAAAAAGCCTTTTAAAAAACTTCAGTTTGTAGTCAAGTGTCATTAATGAAATAAATTAATAAGTAACTATTAATGTCGCAGCGGTCAGACGTATTTGGCCGGCAACAGAGTGGTCCATGTTCGATTTACAATGAACTCCGGTGAGTTTATAAGTGAAATTTTTCATATTAGCGATATGAATGAATGTAATTATGTAGTTAAAGTGATTGGCTGATGATATGAAGTTTTATAAATACAGAATAGATTAAATTCGTCATGTAAACATTATTTTACTCAACCAGAAATTGAATTCAAAACTAAAAAATGTGTCGACCAGGGGTGGGATCACGCTTCTTTCCTTCTCGTGGTCGTTATCGTTATCTCTAAGGCAAACCGCAATGGTAGGGCAATGCTCAAAGTCCTGGGAGCGCACTCTACTGTTATGAAGCACCTGGCATTTCTTGATGATGATCAAGTTTTGGAAATCATGAGCGCATTGAAAGAATTCTCTCACATGAAGCCTAATAATACGAACTATGTTTATTTAAATGTTTATCAATATTCATTTTTCGTCCGTAAATAAGCAGAGCAGATTATGAAGAACCATGATCGCGGTTCTGGTTTTTTACCTTGTTACAACTACCGAGCTTTCTTATTTCAAGTCGAATTTCAGAGGGAGTTGCGTATCCTTTCACTATCTGTGTCCGTGAACGATACTTTGAACTGAGTTACTTTTACAATGCGTGGGGATATTGTCTGTGAACGTTTTATGGAACTATAAGGATAGGAAAAAGAATACTAATCTCAATATGATGTCAAAATTCCACAAATTAAGCTCTAAAAACATTGAAGACATACTAATCTCACTGGCATACAAACAGAAAGCAATAGTTCTCGGATTTCACCTCATCAGCCTAGACCATTCCAATCAAACGCCATTAGTTCCCATCGTGCATGGGTTTTGAGGCCAGCTGACATAAGTCTGAGTTAAAGCAACAAGTAATCTTGGAGGACTCTTGAGGATGCCAAAAGGTTTTCCCGTGTCGATAAGAAACTCCGCCAATACTAATCCATTCAAACTGGGATTGTATGAAGGGCGTATTATATTGATTTGGGACGTACAATTCCTTTAATAAGAGCTTATTTTCCCCTTATGTTGCGAGCGATACCTTTTCTCCCAAAGTTAATGTTTCGGACGCCAGTCGTTTAACCCCACAGGAAAGAAGTGGTATTTGACTACTTTCACCCTCTCAAAAGTATTCGACGGGTGCCTCCGAATTTTTAGAAGTGCGACGAGGCTTTTCTTTCTGGTGCTGCAAGTATTTGAAACCTGTGCGTCATTCACAACAACAAACCACCCCGACTACCACCAGCCGGAATTTCACCAAGATTTACTGATGACTACTTCATTGAGACGAGCGTTGATACACGAACAAGCAGAGCAGACAGCGCAAGCAGAGATATTTTTTAAGTTTATAGCGGCCTCCATTAATTCTTGGAGGAAAGAATGATCTTATTAGCCTTTAAGTATGCCTCATCTTTCTCCCAGGAGAAGGAATAGGGTATTAGGCTTTTTAAAGGCAAATAAATTTGTCGAAAAATTACCCGAATAGGTGTTGCACCTTCGACTTTAACCCCCTGAACTTTTGTTTGGTGCTTGAATGTAAAGAATCCTATTTCTCACTACAATTAAATGAAATTCATCAAATTGTCCACTATAATAAGAACTATGTTTATTTAAATGTTTATCAATATTCATTTTTCGTCCGCAACTAGGAATATTTGCGAGTTCACAAATGTCTAAATTGTAGGAGATGGTTCAAAACAAATAATGAAACTCAGATGGAGCGGGCTGCACGGAGCCCAGACCTCAACACCACAAGAACCATTTTGGCGTACATTTTGAGGAAAATGCGATAAACAAACGTTTTTCGACCCCCTCAAATGAAATGACCCCAAATTGAGATGAAATGCGGAAAATGGTGGAGGAAGAATGGGAAATGGACCCAGTAAGATGATCCGAAATATGGACAACCCCATGTCACAGAGACCTGGTCAGGAAATCGAGAATGAAGGGGGATGGATTGATTATTAGGCTAATAAACATCCGCATCCGTTATGGAAATACCAGCTTAATTCTCAATGATCAATTGCTGTAATCTTGCGCACTCATAACTCAGGTTGAGAGAATCACGCATACATTTTAACCATTTCCACTCGTTCGAAATAAAGCATTATAGTGTCCCTTTCCATAAAACACCATTACCACTAAGAGGTGAAATTTCGACCCTGTATAAAGTCTGTTACATCTCTATGTGGGGCAGACGCAATTTCAAACTCCGTTCAATGCATACGATATGCATTGTTGTCGGAGTAATACTTACGCGTGGGTGTAAAAATACTCCTCATAAAATTTAACTGCGTAATTTTAGCCAAAACATTTTCCCTGCAAATATACCAAAAGGTATTTAAATGATTCAATAATTTACCTTATCCTCTACGCATTATCCTTCATCCACTAAGATGAACAGTTGAATTACACGGCTAATGTATTGCTCATAGCAAGCGTAGAAAACAATGATGGAAAAAATTCAAAAACCATTTTAATGATATTTTCGAGAAAAGTCCACACTTATTTGGTATCTCACTCAGATAAGTGATCGGTATTTGCAAATTCGGCAGATGGAACCAAACTTTAATTCCAAGTAAAAATAATTGTTCTCTTTAATAAATCATATAAAAGTAATTTTAAAGTGAAAGTAGCCTCAGGTTAGTTCACTAAATCAAGTAATTGACACAATCAGAGATTCGGTCTATTCCCTCGTTCATGAATTGATTTTCATTGAGTGATAAATTGGCGAGTGATGGAAAATGAATATCAGACGACAGGCAGGACGTAGAAATCAAGTGGGGCTGAGTAAGCGAGAATGTTAAGTAAATATCTCCTTTGACGATCAAGGAGACCACTCTGATTCCTTTACAAAGCCCGATTATGTGTAAAACTCACACACTCATGGTCGAGGTCCATCCACTCCACGAACGCTCTCCCTCTAGGCTACAGCTTCGATCAAGGTAAGTCCGCGACCAGTAGTTCTAACTATACATCAAAAAAAGGAATTCCAATGTTTCCTATAAAACTGGACCAAATAAGATGTCCTGGCCTTTTGGAAGAAGTTTTCAGAATGTAAATAATATTACGTTAGGAGGAATTGAGAAATTTAAGTGTTTGAGACGACCAGAATTCACGAGAGCGGAAACTTACGAGGGGTATTAAGGTATCGGAAATACCAGTTAAGAAACATTTTCTCCTCATGGAAACCATTCTATTCTAGATAAATAGTTCTCGGGTTTGGCACCGGGTAAGGCTGTTTAAGGCCTTAAACAGCCTTACCCGGTGCCAAACCCGAGAACTATTTATCTATAGTATTCGCCGGGAAAGCCTACGATCTTTTATCATTCTATTCTACCAGATTTCCCATACTTGAATCTAAAATTCAGAGGATAATACGCCAAAATGTTAATTGTAATGTATGATATTTCTCGGAAGTAGTTTGAGGCCTATTAGAACGACGTTCATCCACAGCTATTACCTACACGCGGAATAACTTTTTATTTTAAGTTTATTTACCTTACCTTACCCACTGGCCCTAAAAGAGCCCGTGCCTCCTCAATCATTCTTCTCCAGGTCTCTCGCTCGGTAATTCAAGGGAACAGGTCGCCATCTCCATAGACCCATTTGCTGCTAATCCTCTTCTACATCATCCAGCCACCTTTTGTGCGGTCGCCCCATAAGTCTCCTACCCTCTGGCCTCTGGCTGAACGTCCTCCGTACTGCCCTATTTTCAGGCATTCTTTCTAGATGACCCAGCATCCTCAGTCTGACACTCTTGACTTCACATACCAGACTAGGTTTATCATACAGTCTATATAGCTCAACATTAGTGCGGATATGCCAAAGGTCGGTTTTATTAATTGATCCGTAGATTCTTCGCAGGATCTTCCTCTCCCACGAGTTGAGCAGCAGCTCATCCCGGCTTTTCATGACCCAGGTTTCGCAGGCATATAGGACCACGGGGCGAAGAACTGTTCGATATAATCTTTCTTTGGTTTTCCGACTCAATAAGCGTGACTTAAATAGGCGCTGGAGGCCAAAGAAGGCCTTATTCCCCGCATTCACTCTTTCTTTGATTTCCAGGCTGTTATCACTATTTTCTGACATCAATGAACCTAAATATTTAAAGGTAGGCACTCTCTTAAATTGGTATCCATCTATCGAGAAATGTGCTGGAGGCTCATTTCCAGTCCTTTTCATAACCATAACCTTAGTTTTTTCCTCATTTATGATGAGGAAAAAACTAAGGTTATGGTTAACCCTTTCTGATTCTTCATTCATTTGCTGAAAGGCTTCTCTCAGTCCCCGCTCATTCCTGCCGATTAAACTCACGTCACCAGCATATGCCGGATACTGTACTGTCCTGTTTAATAATGTTCCACCAGGGTTAATCTCAATCTTCCGTAGAAACTCTTTCCAATGTCAGGTTGAAGAGGGTACATGATAATGCGTCGCCTTGTCTCAGCCCTCTATTAACGCTAAATTCTTGTGACAAACTTCCCGATATCTATATTTTGTTCTTTGTTCCGGTTAGCGTCATCTTGACAAGTCAAATGAGTTTGTTCGGAATCCTTAGTGCAAGAAGAGTATCATATAGGAATGACCGTCCAATGCTGTCGTATGCCTGTTTATAGTCAATGAAGATCTGGTACACTGGTATATTGTATTCATAACATTTTTCCATAAGATTCCTTATTGTAAAAATGTGATCAGTAGTGGATTTCCTGGTCGGAAACCACACTGATAATCTCCTAATATGTTTTCTGCCCATGTTTCCAGCCTTCGTACTATGATCTTTGTGAGCACTTTGTACGTGACGTTTAGTAGTGATATTCCCCGATAATTAGCACATTCTAGCTTTGTACCTTTTTTGTGGGTTGGGCATATGAGTGCGCACGACCATTCATTGGGCATCTTCTCATCTAGCCACACTCTTACAGTGATATTATGTACTATATCTTTCAAAAGTCGTGTCACGAATCGAGCAGCGCCACTTTCGCTACGATAGTTCATCAACTCCGCGATAAGCCCCCCAGCTCCGCCAGGCTATGTTCTAACACTCGATGCTCGGGCTATGAACAATATTACGGTGCATTCGACTCCTCACGCGATATCACAGTCTTTTTCAATCCCTTGGACGAAATGTCCTCTCATATTCCTTCCCTTGCGTTGCTATTTATGTGTTAAATTGAAGCAATATCGGTTGTCAACGAGAATAACGACATTGAACGTATGACATGAAATCAGGGGGCCGATTTTATAACTTAACCTTCGAGTGTTAGAATCATTCCCGCTGAATTGTGGGTAATACTTCGAAAACAATTGCCGGTGCCTATTTTGTAACCAAAGTTCGAACGTATTTTGCCTCACGCTCGCATCCTCGGCTTACAATACACAACAAAATATCTTTCGATACGGCCATTAGCGTTCGAAGGTGGGTTTGTTTTTGTTTCTTAATTGATTGTTATTTGAATAGCTATCGTCATTTGGAATGTTTTACATACTATAAATGAAATATAACACACCATTCTTGACTTAAATTATAATTGGAGGCCTAGATTGCAGTTCATTAATGTATTGGAATAGTATTTCAATAACGCGTATTCTTTTGATTAATTATAGCATCCAATCGTCGCAACCTATCCTATTGTAGCGATTTATTTTCACTTTTAATTGCAGTTGGAAGTTTTAAATCTCATTTCTGCAAGGACGTGGATGTCATAATTGCTGAGGATAGTGGAAAGGTTCATCGTGTGATTAAGCGGCAGTGTTTATTGTGGCATACCTGTGCTTACAAATGTTACTTATGCGCTGTGATGGATTTTGTGTGTGCTCGTGGTGATGTATTAACATATTAAGGTTAATAAGAGTTATGCTTCATCTATTGAGATTGTGTGTTGTGACAGGTATTGTGCTTAAAGACTTACAATTGCGTAACAAATGTCGGAGATGACTGATAGCAGCAACTATAACGTCCTTCCATCAAATGTCTAACTTGAGATTTGGATTCTATGTCAATTGAAATGTTGTCGGTGATTTAGGTTTGCTTCTGAGTATTAAGTGTGGTTTTTTTACGTCCTCAATAAAGGATAAATATTGAAGTGTTTTTTTTAAATTTTAATGCAGTAACTTGCCATACCAAGAGTCACTTTGCGACAATAATAAACCCATCTACGTTTAATGCAAGTGATAACTAGTTGAAATAGACGTAGTTATTTGAATTTTTGGCCATGTCAAGGCTTATTCTTTTGTTTGAGGGTAAATTGTGTGATTGTTTTCGTCCAAGTGAAATGGCGATGATTATTTTGTCAAATGAAGTTTGTTGGTTCGTTCTGGTTTGAAATATTGCTTTATACAATCATATCCTTAAGTAGTCGAGACGAATGTCGAATGGTGTTGAAGCGGATTTCAATGATATAAATTATTATACATTTTCTGTGATAGGCTACACGGATGTCTATTGTGATATTTCTGCAATATGTGTATAGTTATTGGCAATTTGGGCTTAAAATGCGTTGTATCACGTTAGTCAGTGTGTTTGAAGTGTTGTTAGAAATTAGAAAAATATCGTGGATGGCTGTGTTTACTAACTACAAAACGGAGCTGGATGATGCAATGAAAAATTCATGGCAGAAAGTTATTGACATTATTGAATGTTTTCTTAGGGAGTTAGGTAATTTTCGCCAAAGTGGAAGCTTGATAATATGTCTGTATGCGATGCATGATGTTTCATATTTTAGCATAGATTTAATTGTGCCTCCTTAACTAAGAGTTTTTTTTGTATTTATTTGCCTTATTCTCATTAGCATAGATTGTTCCATTTTATGAATAATACTCAATTTGGTGTTGTTGTTTGAGCTTGGTGTAATTGTAGCAATTATGATGGAAAAGATGCTCTAAAAATTTAGCGAAAGATATGATATAAGCTGCAAGAAATATACTTTTGAAAGTTATCAACTCTGCTCTTTTCAATTTCACTTGATCATACGCTGGTCATCCTTGAATATAGCCTTGTAGGTGGATTGTTATATTAATTTTTTGGGTCGGGAATTTTCTGAGGATAGTAGGTGAGTACTAATGAGTGTCCTAATCAATTGATGTAGGGTATTACATTTCACATCATGTCCAAGATTATTTAAATGGACTCTATCGAGTGTGATGGTTGGACACTGACATGTTAAGAGAATCGTCGAGCTTTAGTTGTATTTAGTGTATGTAATGTATTAGATAATGAAATATAACGGGAATGATGTAGGGGTATTGGATAATTATGAGAATAATGTTTGCTCTTGCAACGAGTATAGTTCCATTGGTTATTTGCAGTAACTATTTTCTTTATTCAAAAGAATTTTATAGATCTCTATATAGAGATATATATGCGCAGAATAATGTATTCGGGAAAAATAAAGGTTTTTGACCAGAACACGATGTGATATGAACGGGAATGAGAATATAATGCTATTCGAATACATAATATTCATTGACTGATAATGGTGAAATCTTAGTAAATTATGTTCGCCGGTTTGATAAATTAAGCCCATCATTATTCACTAATGAAGATTAAGATACAGCTAAACTCTGATGGATCATATTTTTCTGCTTTTAACTTTAGTAAAAAGATTATAGTTTTAAAGAAACAGGCAATTGGAACCGGCGAAATAGTTTTATCCGAAAAATACTTAGGATGACAAGGCATTAGGACTGAAATTATCAAATAAAGACATTTGAGGCAAATTTATAAGACTCGTGAGAAAGTATAATTCAACTTCGTATGCATTGAAAATTTTAAAATTCTTCCCAATGGTTATTCTAAAATATTTAAAACAAGTGCGATCATTCAAAAATAGGCTCGTTGCGCATGCGTCCAAGATAAACAATTGAGAAATATGCTATACCTACATCTGACAACAGAGTAACGTTCGACGGTCTGATGTGCGATCGCCCATATATAATTGCTCGAAACACTTCACTCGAATTAAGTGAGCTCGATCGAAGGTGAGCGGATCCCTTACGTTCGGACGTGAGCAAAGTTATAAAATCGACCCCCAGGGATTGACCTCACCACGTCATAAGTCAGGATCAATCAAGGGGACCGGGAAAACTGTCTTCCTAGAGAATAAGCACATTTCTACTCGAATCTCTGATCGAGTGAAGCATTGCTATACTTATCAATCTGACTTACTTATTATCAAAATTATCTTTACCTATGTTAGTTCATCATCCTCAAAGACAAGCTTAATATATTTATATTGAAATACGCAACCTAATTCTTCTATATCCTTAAATAACATCTTTAGGACTTGCAAAAACAACACTCGTCTGATTTTTAAAACCTGTGCAACATGGAATGTTTTAGCTCCGAAAAACCATTTTTTAAATAAATTTAATTTTAATAAGTTAGGTACAGGAATGGGATGTGAAAATGTAAATCTTCTAGATGGTAAAGCTATCCAAGTGATTTTATTGACAGATGATGCTATCTAGGGTTAAGCCTCTTAACAACTTAGTGGGTTGTACCAAACATTTTCAACTTTGACTAAAGTTTTCTCAAAACAACGATTTTGTTATTTAGACCCCATTGACTTCCTTGGGGTCCTCATATATTATTATGTAGTGCGTTTCAGAGTACTTATGGTATCCATTCAAATACTATGTACGCCTTAATTCTCACGATAATGTCCCGGCAAAGGTGTAGTACGAAGTTTTCTTGTATTTTCAGGTGGGTGAGGGAGATACCTGTGTTTTAGAATAGATCGCAGAAAACCCTTGCAAACCATAGCATGGAAAAGTTACGACAGTAAAATGAATTAATAGAGAATACGAGTCCGTGTATTTAAACACCTTTGCCAGCCCGGAAGTCATTAATTTTGAAATTATAACCGTTGAGTTTCCACGGTACATAATATACTCCAAGGATTACAAAAATACGTTCAAAATGATAAAATACTTAATTTTGGTTGTTCTCCTTTAATCAGTGATAAGATTTACCGATTACTTTTACCGATTTAAGATTTAATATCCTGAAAATGGGTTGCTATATTCATGTGTAGTCGTAATACTTTTAATAATTATCAAAAGAACGACAAATGGGCGCTTGGAAAAGTAAAAGCTCTTAATAACGTAGAAATAATAGGTTGAATCGCTCCATTACAAACACAAAATATGGAGACATATATTCGTTTAACTTCAGAGGAAATCAATTTAAATGGGAGATTAACGGGAAAAAAAAATTATTTCATCATGGAGTCAGCACTAAAGTGTAAAGTTAAAGAACCTTACTATTTTTAAACGCTCAATAAAAGTAAAAAAATAAATAACTTTCGCACGGGAAGGACTTGACCGTTGCTAGACAATATATAGTTCGCTCGACTAAAAAGTATTTTATCCGTGTAAGATGGGAAACCGGCTCCTCGACCCCATATTCAGTCAACTCCGACCTAGGTTTCGACTTAAGTCATTATCAAGGTCTTCAGTCGAAACCTATATTTAAGTCTGAATACCATGTGGAATATTACATTCATTCAAAATCATCGCAATGTTGTCCCACCAAGTGAAGCTTGAAAGTTTACTATACAATCGTACTCTTATACTTTGAATAGAATAGTATTTTTCTCGCGCTTCCATCTCGATGGAGGATTTTTATTCCAAAGGAGTGTAAAAATTAAATTGAAAACTCATGCAGTGCATCAACTAAGCCTAAATTTACTTTCCATAGTGAATTATATTCGTATTAGGAAAACGGTAATTCGAAGAATAAGGCGTTCTGTCTTAAGCACTCTCAATAAGGATGCGACAATCAGTTCAAATAGCAGACGAAATGAGAGTTTATTGTCGATAATGCCGGTACATCTAATGGAGCGTTATCGACATGAAGGAGAAGTGACTTTCCCAACCAAGGGGCACCGATCAAGTTTTATCATGACAATCATTACATGTATTATGTATTAATTCGCTATAGACAAAATCGGGGTGTTCCATAATGAATTTTCCTCTGAATATTACGCCATAAAAGGTAAAATGATAAGGGTTTTAACGTCTAACTCCACCTTCCCTCGTCAAAGTTGCAAAACAAAATATTTTCAACTATCATTGTAATTTTGTTCAATATTTTAAAAAACCCACGAGTATTATTGGCTTTCCTCAGTTCCATTACACTTCAGTGATGAGTTGCCAGAGTTGTTACAATTGTGTCTTAGGACAAGTCTTCAGTTTGATATGGAAGGTAGCATTCGTTTAACTTTATAAGTAATGTTCGCAATTAGAAGTTCATTTCGTATTTCATGTCTGCTGCTTGATACTTTCATTTATATTCATTTGACATTTAAAAACCCTATGGTATTAATGGGTTTTGTGCTCAAGTTTCCTCTTTCCGTTAATATGAGGCAACAATAAAACACATTATTACCCTTAGTTTTTATTTACTTGCGTTTCGACAGTAAAAAATGTGGGAACACTACACCAATTAATGGTTAGCTCAAAATTAGTTAATAATATCCATGAATATATATTATGGATTGTGATCTCGTCGCCAAAAACTGTTTTCTAGAATTCCGTAACCATATTACCATGAATATGCATGGGTTATACTTACAATTAATCATAATTCAGTGGATAAAAAAGTGGTACCACATGCGGGACGTAATTACACTCTTTTTTAATATTGTCCGGCCTACAGACATATTTATTTCTAAATTTAATTACACAAATGCACAATGAACTTGTTAGCAATTCGTGGATATCGCCGTACGGAAATTTAATAATAATGCGAGGTGACTTCATGAGTATTCCCAATGGCCATCATTGCAGTCTAGGTAAAAAGGAATGCACTTACCGCCGCCTTGAACAGATTCTTATTTTTCAATCCAAGTGTCCTATTTTGAGTCCTCGTAGACTAATGCCCTGTTTTGTAGCCTGGTACGAAGCAAGTTCTGTTTAAACAAGGAATTCTAAATTCTTTATATTAGCCTAACGGGCTTAATGCATTCAAATTAGAATCAGAGTCTCGCAAACATCGTCGTCGGCACACGATGCACGTTTCATAAACCTCTTACGCAATTCCTGTAATAGATAATTCCTTTCTAGCATTTACAAAGTAAATTTCAGATCACAAAAATTGCAAGATGTTATTCAAAGCATCAAGTAATTCATGTCTCCTCGATCGTTACTGAATATTCACCACGGTCTCACGTTAACAGCAATTAACTACGTCTATTTACAATAGAAAACACAACAGAATATACAACAGAAAAGACTAATTGAAGTGGCGCCAAGGACTGGGTGATCTAAATGTGGAAATTTAGACAACGCGTAGCCTAGGCACCAATGCCAAAAATCCGAATCCATAATATATATTCATGATAAGATCTATCCTATTGATGGACGTTTTCGTGAGCTTTCATTGTTGACGTTACGCTCCCTTCCGCTGTGAAAATTTGAAGCACGCGCCAGTGTTTCATACTTTTATTTATATTCATTTGATATTTAAAAACCTTCTGGTATTATTGGCTTTTTGTGCTCCATTGCACTTCAGCGGTGAATTGCCAGAGTTTATGCCTGCATGCCGGAGCTCACGGAGTTAGGTGGGAGACGAATAAAAAGCATATAAATTTAAATTATGTGCGGATTGCTCAGGAATTTGTTCCAGGAGAGGATTGTAATAAGGATGCGAGAAGCTGTGCGAATGGTAGACATAATAAGAACTGGACGCCGATAATACCAGTTTGGATAATGGATTGTTAGCGACATGAAGTGGATGTGACAATCTAAACAAAAGCGCCACGATCATGCTTTTCTTTTGTCAAGATTGCATACATAATGTATTTATTAGCAAGAAAATAAGTCGGGGTATTCAAAATTAAACTTTACCGATAATATCGCGTCATACAAGTTGAAATGGTAAGCAGTTTAAACCTGATTCCTTATATATAACTCAATCTTCCGCTGTGAAAATTTGAAGCATGCGCCAATGTTTTATAATCTTATTTATATTCATTTGATATTTTAAAAAAACCAACTCTTATTATCGGCTTTTTTTACTCCATTACAATTCATCGGTGAATTTCCAGAGTTAATATGAATATAGTCTTAGGTCAGAGGTGTTAGGTGCAGCCCTCGGAGGTAGGCGTGAGATTAATTACGAACGCATAAAAAATTTTTAACGAGCGCATTTATGCTTATATTCTAGGTAAGGTTAATAATAATATGAAATAAAATCGAATAAAATGGTATTACCGTTGGAAGTGCGAGCAGTGGAATAAAAATCCTCAATCGAGATGGACGAGCGAGACAAATATTAATCGAAAAGATGAGTAAGGGATCGACTGACTGAATATTGGGTCGAGGATCCAGTTTACTTTCATACGCAGATTAAAGAGCTCTTTTTACTTCCTCATCCTCAAATGGGGATAGCGTGAATCGAATGCTTTCAGGTTAAAATGCAGTCGCTCATAAAAGGCGTCCTACCTATTTTTAGTATTTTTTTATGTTTGGACTTTTGTAATCCTTGGAATACATATCGTACCATGGAAATTGGACGGTTATAATTAAAAATTAAGGACTTGCGTGCTGGCAACGGTGGTTAAATGCACAAACGCGTATTTTCAATATTGTCATTTAATAGTCGTGACGTATCAATGCCATTGTTCGCCATGGTCTTCAGAGATCTATTCTGAAGCCCAGGTGTTACCTTACCGTGGCTGGAAACACGAGACCTCTTCGTACTACGCCTTCGCCGGGAAAGTACGTGAGCATTAGAACGTGCCTAGCAATTACAATGATTACATAAATGCTCTGAAATACACTACATTATATATTAAATTTCGATTAATGTGCAAATACTTGGATCGTAAATATTTTGAAAAGATATTCGCAAACTATCAAAGCAATTGGTCTTAAATCTCCCCTCGGTTTTTTATGCCACTTTGACAAATATACAAATTTTGCCTGAACATTTCTCTAAATAAACCTAGCTACGCCGTTATTGTATTCCATTTCTCAAAAAGCAATAATTGTATGTTGATTATTTCAAACATACGCTAAAGTATAAGTATTAAAAAGGCTGAGAGTCCCTAGAAACTCTGAAGCCACAGGCAAAAATAAGATTAATTTATGGTAGAGATAAATTCAATATAGTTCATAATTTACGTTATTTTCATGTTAACTTTTTGAAAGAAAAGATTCGGTACCTAATACTACGAAATTAGCCGCGATATGATTGGCTTCCTGGGCAATAATTCGTTTCCTTTTCTTGGTATTAATTATTCCGGAATCCTACGTAATATCTGTGTTCGGAAGGCGCGAACAAAGACCTCGGGGTCACTTTACCGGGTGTCGCGACTGACGTTCAAAGGCCAGTAATTAGTGTGCCTATAACTCCCCCCTCCCATCCCGCGTGTACCTATTGGACCGCTTTCCCGCAGGAGAGCGGAGAACAGCCCTCTCTGCCCCAGCGTGTGAGAACCAAGGTCTCAGTTAGCTTGGCCACGCCACTGTTTGCGTCGGGCGATGTTCTGATTTTTGGTCCCCAGCCTGCCTGAGAGTGCAAAGGCAGTGCAATGGCTGGGGGTGTAAAATGGGGCCCTTAGCCAGGCCAACGAGTGCGTCGGGGGCGGCTAAGGGGTTCTTTCGTGTACCAGCCGTAGTCTTCTCGACTCCCGGTCTCCAAGACCGGAAGCCATTCTCTCCGGGCCGGAACCTCGGGCCTTAGATCCCCAGGCGGGGAGGCCCCTTCGGAAAGTGGTTACGTAAGATCGGTTACCGTTGGTCGGGCCTCTCAAACGTTCCAAATCCCTGTCCCTATCACGTTGCTGATGAACCTGTGAAAGGACGTCACGAGAATGGTATTCCATTGAACACGGCCCACGGGCTGTCTTCGCTGGCTGGTACTCCTTCGGGGATCGTCCTTTCATCAAGGACACCGACTCGTCGCAATGGCAATCGGACTCTTGCAGAAGATCCCATTCTCAAGCTCTCTCCTTTGTTATCCTTGGGTGGTCGACCTTCTTCTATGTCTGGTGGTGATCACACGATGTTGTCCTGGCTGGAACGTGAAGATTGTAGCAATGATGCCAGTCTTTTATAGCGGATTTCGATTCCGCCCTTCGTCGTGATTGGCCGATGACTCTTTGTTGATGATTCGGCCAATCCGAAATCAGCACGGTATGAATCCAAATCGGCATTCGTGCATAAAAACCAATCCGGTAATAAAACTGAATCCATTATTTTTCTTTTCCCCACAACAAAAGTTGAATCGCAAAACTTCCTTCATCGCGAACCATTGCGTCTGTGAGATGATCGTAGCAATGTAGACAAATGCGTTTGTGATTATCCTATCAGTTGTTGCGCAATACAAAGTTATTACTGTTATAATATTATTTCAAATTTCTTTCAGTAATCTCATACTCTCCTGGCTCACGTATAATCTTGTATTAACCATCAATTTTTTTATAATGGCAAATAAAGTGGATATCTTTTCTCATGTAATCGTTAGGAAAAAGAAGACATAACAGGGCCTTTCCAATGCTATATAATATATTTTTAATTTTTTTGACCCGGAACAATTAAGTCATCCTACGTCTTTTTTCCTAGGACATTTTAATCATTTGAATTTAGCCTTTTCTCGTGAATAGCTGTAGCCTCTTACGACGAAATCTAATGGATACGATGAAACCGACAAGCTAACAAATATTATATCATTTTGTGTGATAAACGAAGCTATTATTATTCCCTTTTAAATATTGTGTTACTATCTCTACCATTCTCACCTATTGTAAAATCATAATTAACTCCTTAGAATTAATTAAAACTTTGTAATTTAAATCGAATATCACCCGAGTATTATGTTATTATATGATCTGTTACCCTTGAAAGTTGAGCCACAAGGATGGATTAATAAGTGTGTATGTTGTTCGAATGTCACCGTTTTTCATTTATGACATCCCCCCAACGCACGAAATTGTGAAGAAAGTTAGTACGACTTGTAACGTCCTTTTCATTTATTTTGCGTAGTTTCAAGAAACACTCTCTCTTTCATTATTTCAAGTGATTCACATTCACTGTTCTTCAGTATTGATTTTTTTCCAGATTCAATAGTGCCCCCCACTTGACTCAAAAAAGGTTGCAATAGATCAGATCGCGGAAGAACTCCGAGTTGTTGCGACATTATTCGGAAACTCTCTCACTTGTCTCTACGGTTGATTGGAAACATTGTGGATGATCTCATAGTAATCGACCGTATTACTATTTTCGACAATAATTCCGAAAATCATCTTGATTATTACCGACGAGGACTACGCGCTGTCGCCCGACTCTTCGATCGGTATTTCTTCGGGTCATACTGGAAGGATATAATTTTGGCATCGTGTCAGTAACGCAATTTCTCTCTCAAGTCATATTTTTACGTTGAGTAAAGACTGACAATTATATTGGTCCAATAATATCATCACTTTTAAGTCTGGCCGATTTATATAAAGGGATAGCATACGGGAATTCTTCGTCGGCAGAAGTAAAGCTCATTTTCGAAAATATTGTTGTGAATAATAATACGACCGCTTGCAATGAGATCATTCACCTTGTTTCCCCTCCCAATCCCCAATCGCAGAAACAAACAAGAGGTGCGTGGTTCTGAAGAATGACGCAATAACTCGGAGGCCTTCCAAAGTTAGACCAGCAAGAGTCTTACCTTAAGTCAAGTGGGGCAAAACCAAATTTCGAAATATCAATATTGAAGGGATGTTTCTGTTGAATGGCTCTGAACAATGGGAAAGAGAACGTTTGTCTGTTGTCACTACGCGAAACCGATGAAAAGGATGTTCAAGTCTTACTGACGCGCTTCACAATGTTGTGAAAATTTGGAGGTCGTGATGCCGTAGATAAAAAAAAACGCGATAACATTTGAACAACTTTCACCCTTATTAATACTTCGTTGCCGTGGAAATTCCAAAAGTAAAATAACTTCGTTTAAATTTTGAAGTTTATAAGTGTTTAGTACAATTTTTCCATGGCTGAGAAAGGCAGAGATATGAGCACATTATTTCAAAGAGAAAAGTAACTGCGTCATTATATATATCAAATGTTGGAATAAATTACAACTCTTCAGTTGCCTCGCATGTATCATTCTGAAGCTTCAACTATTCACCCAAAGGTGTAATCCAAATCAAGTTTCGTTTCGCGTAAAGACCAATAATCTTTGCCAATCATTCTGGGTTAACAGTGCATTGAACATGCCGCCTTTCGAGCAGGTGCTGCTCTATATTGGACAGTGCTAAGTGGCCTCCATTCGAAATATTACTTACGCTTCTTGGTCACGCGGTCGACGTGTAACAATGGTGAGGGTCTCACCGATTTAATCTAATTCCCTGGTCACAAAAATTCTCGCGGACTGAATATACTGCTCTTGTCCACTCCCCATTCAATTGAGTAAGTTGGCCACCCAGGCGTTGGCTCCGGAGAATTAAGCTGTCGCGACGGTAAGTATCTATGTGCAAACGAATGGACAACAGTGAATTTTGACAAAGGAGTAAATATGTGACTATGCCCTCTTCATAGCTTGCGAACTGCAACGAGAGATGCTGAAGGTAGTATTTATTGTCACCAGGTCAAACCGATGGAAATGAGTAGATGGCATCGACACTGACGTGTTATTTCTTCGTTTTCCTAAGTTTTCTAACAGAAATGATACACTTCATCTGCCTCGATAAATAAATGGGTGGATATTACAATATTTTACTTGACCTAGGAGGTATCGAGACTACTACAAGATACATGAAATAATATTATTAAAGTAATTACTTCGTAACTGATGGAGTAATCACAAACGCATTTGTCTACATTGCTACGATCATCTCACAGACGCAATGGTTCGCGATGAAGGAAGTTTTGCGATTCAACTTTTGTTGTGGGGAAAAGAAAAATAATGGATTCAGTTTTATTACCGGATTGGTTTTTATGCACGAATGCCGATTTGGATTCATACCGTGCTGATTTCGGATTGGCCGAATCATCAACAAAGAGTCATCGGCCAATCACGACGAAGGGCGGAATCGAAATCCGCTATAAAAGACTGGCATCATTGCTACAATCTTCACGTTCCAGCCAGGACAACATCGTGTGATCACCACCAGACATAGAAGAAGGTCGACCACCCAAGGATAACAAAGGAGAGAGCTTGAGAATGGGATCTTCTGCAAGAGTCCGATTGCCATTGCGACGAGTCGGTGTCCTTGATGAAAGGACGATCCCCGAAGGAGTACCAGCCAGCGAAGACAGCCCGTGGGCCGTGTTCAATGGAATACCATTCTCGTGACGTCCTTTCACAGGTTCATCAGCAACGTGATAGGGACAGGGATTTGGAACGTTTGAGAGGCCCGACCAACGGTAACCGATCTTACGTAACCACTTTCCGAAGGGGCCTCCCCGCCTGGGGATCTAAGGCCCGAGGTTCCGGCCCGGAGAGAATGGCTTCCGGTCTTGGAGACCGGGAGTCGAGAAGACTACGGCTGGTACACGAAAGAACCCCTTAGCCGCCCCCGACGCACTCGTTGGCCTGGCTAAGGGCCCCATTTTACACCCCCAGCCATTGCACTGCCTTTGCACTCTCAGGCAGGCTGGGGACCAAAAATCAGAACATCGCCCGACGCAAACAGTGGCGTGGCCAAGCTAACTGAGACCTTGGTTCTCACACGCTGGGGCAGAGAGGGCTGTTCTCCGCTCTCCTGCGGGAAAGCGGTCCAATAGGTACACGCGGGATGGGAGGGGGGAGTTATAGGCACACTAATTACTGGCCTTTGAACGTCAGTCGCGACACCCGGTAAAGTGACCCCGAGGTCTTTGTTCGCGCCTTCCGAACACAGATATTACGTAGGATTCCGGAATAATTAATACCAAGAAAAGGAAACGAATTATTGCCCAGGAAGCCAATCATATCGCGGCTAATTTCGTAGTATTAGGTACCGAATCTTTTCTTTCAAAAAGTTAACATGAAAATAACGTAAATTATGAACTATATTGAATTTATCTCTACCATAAATTAATCTTATTTTTGCCTGTGGCTTCAGAGTTTCTAGGGACTCTCAGCCTTTTTAATACTTATACTTTAGCGTATGTTTGAAATAATCAACATACAATTATTGCTTTTTGAGAAATGGAATACAATAACGGCGTAGCTAGGTTTATTTAGAGAAATGTTCAGGCAAAATTTGTATATTTGTCAAAGTGGCATAAAAAACCGAGGGGAGATTTAAGACCAATTGCTTTGATAGTTTGCGAATATCTTTTCAAAATATTTACGATCCAAGTATTTGCACATTAATCGAAATTTAATATATAATGTAGTGTATTTCAGAGCATTTATGTAATCATTGTAATTGCTAGGCACGTTCTAATGCTCACGTACTTTCCCGGCGAAGGCGTAGTACGAAGAGGTCTCGTGTTTCCAGCCACGGTAAGGTAACACCTGGGCTTCAGAATAGATCTCTGAAGACCATGGCGAACAATGGCATTGATACGTCACGACTATCAATTGACGATATTGAAAATGCGCGTTTGTGCATTTAATCACCGTTGCCAGTCCCATGTAAAATGGCAGGTATTCACTGGCAAATGTCTAGCATAGTAACGTTGTAAGGGGTAGAACTTTTGGTGTCATTGGATAGGTGAGATGTTTTGATTTAAATTTATACCAAATTCTTTGATTTCTAATCTCGAAATTTCTTAATGGATTTTTACTTGAAAATAACGTATATCTTCGTAAGATTTTCGCGTATAAGAAAAGAAGCGCGATTTATGAGCGCTGTAATTGCAGCGTAGGAATCATAGTTCATTTAACGCACATGGAGGGAAGTATTTCTAAATAATTAATGGTTTAAACAAATTATATCACTTCATAACATCATTATTACGGGTCCAAAACAAAAAAAAGCGGAACGTGTAGTAATTGCTCCTGCTACCTTAGAATCAACAGGAAAGGTTTGGCTATCGCTGAATATGTATTGTTTGCTCTTCGATAAATAGAAGTAGTCATATAACCAAAAAACTTTATTCCTGAATCGCTCTATTTTGGCAGAAATGTGAAAAAATTTAAATGGGCAATAATCACGCTAAAATCATTTCATAGAACATTTCATATTAATACGTTTGAGGTCGAATCCGAACAGCAAGTTTGTGTGAAATGTGACATCCTGAGAGAAAACCGTTTGTAGTATTCATCTACATACATCTACCAGCCGTGTAAAGCTGTTCGGGATTTGGTTTTTGAAGGTAAAATGGTGACGTGTATTATGGGAGTGTATTTATCAGTTTTTAATGTGGTCGCTTATTGTGGGCGGAAAGAACGAGTTCTTGTGCTTATCTGTTAATGGTAATGTATCTCTCTTATTTTATCGCATTTGTCAGACCTAGAGATGTAGTGAGGAGTCATAATAATATTCTCTATGTCGCTCTGAAAAATGTCAGTTCTGAATTTATCAAGCAACCTAAGCCTAGCGTGCAGCCTCCGAGTCTCTAGGGATTCCCACCTTAACCCCTCTTAAAGTTGTGAGACACTGTGTTAGCTCGTATTGCAGTTTTTAACGAAGCGAGCTGCTTTCCTTTGTATTTTATTTATTTTTTTGGGTTAGATCTATTTGACCAGGGGGGTCATTCTGTAACTCCGAACCGATCGGCATGGGAGCCTTTTCGTCGTGTGGCACGTCACACCGACATCCGTGGTGTTCTGTATGAAACCGATCGGTGTGCCGAGAAGCTTCCGTCGGGAGATCGTACCGGCACGTAAAAGCTGTCGGTACCCAGGGTAATCAGTCGGTTTGCTTGAGAGACACCGTAACAAATCGGCAACACTTTTAGATTTATGTCTGAAATAGGTTTATTTGAGGCTTGTAATAGCGATATAATTTATTCACAGGATTAATGGAGATATAATATGTAATGCACCAGTTGAAATAATGATAATGAAAGTGACGGCCTAAAAGAAAAACCTGAAAACAACTGGGATTCCGATGTGTAGCATTGTATTGATCGCTTGGCTCCTCAAAATATTTTACTATTTCGCGCTATCAAGTACATATACAGGCAAATATTTTGCCTATGAAGCATGTTGGATTACCTTATTATAGTGTGTGCAATTAATTCCCAGAAAATCCTCCGCAACAAATGTCAGTAATTATTGCGGATTAATATATATTCTCAAATTGGAAATTTTACCCATATGGTTTAATTTTGTTTATTCAACCACGCATGAAACCCACTTATACACACTACAGTAGTTTATTATTTGAGAAAATGGGATATATCGTGAGATCTGTGCTTTTATTGGCGTTTTTTTTGCGCTTCAGTCCGTTTTCACAACTCAACTAAACATCTTGAAGCACCCTTTAAACTGAACTGTCAATTATCACTGTGCCTCAATTACTTCGGATTAATACATAAATACTGCCAATAGTGTAACACATTCGAACGACAAATTTTCCACTTGAACCACGAGAAACGTTCCTGCTCGGCGTAATATGCTAATAACTAGGAGTTAGGTTGTTACGGAGGGAAGCAAGCTTCAGCGAAACTTAAGGGCTCCTGACATTAATAAACATATATGTGTACTGACAATGACATACATGCAACAACAGCAAAGCAAGGAAGTGTTCAACGACATACTTAGCGGCACCTCCACTTCATTTTCTCTCATCATAGTTTTTAATACTACTCATTCAAGTCATTTTTACATTCAACTTCGTTCCACGAAGACGCTAGATGAATGTTTCATGGCACGAGCGCGCAGCATAACCATTGCTATACACACGAATAAAGCATATAAATGCGAACATTTCATAATCACCCCACAAATATGGACTACATGGCCATTCTATATTCATGATAATACTGTTCCATTAGATTCAACTATTAATTCGAACCATCGTCCGAAGGTTTGTACTCCACACAGAGGCCACTTCTGTGGCCAGAAATACCAAATATATACAACGCGATAAACTGTCTGCTTTCCATCACGCGCGTTAATTTGCACATAAATATAATGAATAAATTGGTATACTTGACCAATCATATTTCTACATACATGCAATCATAACACATTAGTTCTCGTTGCACCTAACTTGTCTTTGGAAAACTTCATGTTCATAAATAAGCTACTTATTGCAATGTACTTGAAATATGGAACTTTCTTTTATTGCACAAATATACATTGTCACGCACTCAATTCAAAGAACTTTATTATCCTCCTTCTTTCGACATTACTGTGCGTGAGATTGACTTTAATTTCGACATTACTGAGTCTGTGTATTATAATATTTGTCACTGGATGTCGTTTTGGTTGATACCCACGAGAGCACTAGGCGGTTTCATTTAGTCATTTGTTTGTTCTATCGTCTCCCTCGTCTCCATCGGTTAAAACGGACCATGTGACCCTCAGCTTCGGCAACACTCTGGAGGGAGGGTTATCTCGAGAGGGAGGAGTTACCGAACCGACTGGAACAGCGCTCGACTTGCTTACAGAATCGCCCGATAAAGCTCCGTCGGTGAGGGAACTCCGACGGGGACTCCCTGTCAGCACGGAATCCATGCCGTCCGTCTGTTGGCTTTACACCGATCGGTGCGGAACCGACGACAAAATACGGAATGAACCCCCCATGAGGTCACAAATGCCTGCGGCGTGTTCGAGGTGTGGCCTAACCAGAGCGAAGTATAGCATCTCTCTTTTATAATTTCATCCGAGAACCTTCCTATTATACGTTTAACAAAACCTAGCTTCTTTAATGCTGCTAATGATATGTTTTGTATTTGTAATCCCCACGATTTATCAGAAGTTAAGGTAATTCCGAGATATTTTACAGTATCTGAAGATTTTATGTTTACTCCACCCACAGTATAGGTATGGCATTTGTGTGATGACTTTTCTAGGAAGTGAACTTTGGTGCATTCACTAATATTTAAATCTAAACCCCACTCCTGGCACCACGAATGAACATTGTCCAAGTACAAGACTTCTAAGTCCTAAAAATATAGAGGTCGTCCACATGCTAATAATTGTTTTTATTCGGCAGGTAACCTTTATTTAACCTTTACACATATGAGGAATCATTTCATCCCTATGAGAAGCATATTTGCGTGTTTGAAACAAATTCCGTGCATATATCATCGTATTTAAATTCATTTTAGACCGAGCTGCCATGTTCGACGAAACGTTGTAAATAAAACAGTTTTCGAGGCTTTGAATTTTTCCGTAAGGGACATGCGAGATAACTGCCCGATTAAAAACAATGCAAGGATAACTTCTTCAGTAAAAATTACTACACCTAATACGGCAGAGGTCGTTTTCGAATTTGTCAAATCTAGCAATCTTCCCTTGGAACCTAGAGCTCAATGGGCGGATATGGCGTTAATGTCTCGTGACCTCAGACGCCATATTGTCTAGATACCTAGTAAATTACCCACAGGGGTAGCCTTGAAGCTCTCTCCAGCGTGGAGAATTGAAGCCGAATTTTTCGCATATTTGCAACAGCATTTGCATTTGCAACAGCTGCCAATATTATTGTCTTTCCCAAAGTTCCTTGGTGTTGAAGGTGTGATAATAAAAAATGTCGCCCATTTGCCGTGGATTTCTTTTCGCAGGAAGTGCACTACATGTTTTGGGCAGCTCTTGCATTTCATTATTACATTTATCATCCGTAATGCACAGGTACGAACTTGTGATAAAATATGATCCAATGTGATGGCTAACTAGTTGCCACCCTTGTCCTCGGCCTCTTTTCGTCAGACCATGCTCACAATTAGTATTGGAGAAGACGAAATTGGATGCATTTCTGATATCAATTTTTTCGTGCATATGTAATTGATTGAGGACTATTGAAGAAAAAGAAAAAAACATTTGCTCCCAGCAAATTCTATGACGACGATTGAAACTACTTGGAATGCGAAATGGACATATGATCAGTGGGTATTCGGTTTTATTCGACATCGTAGCAGACGATATCTAAGGCATTCCTGACATATACGTCATTACGTCCATGTGTGATAAACGGAGACAAACATAAGCTTTGGAACTGTCATTTATACACAGGAGTTTCCCCAACGATACTTGCATGTAGTATTGTTTGGAAATGGGAGGTTTTCTGTAAGTATTAGGTTTCCAATGGAATCGTAGCAGACGATGATGTAGGCATATGTTATTTTCTCTATTGCTACGAACTGTCGCGAATTGAAGAATCAAAGCAAGCATTATTTCTAGGTACAAAGGTTAATATAAATATATAAATACATTTCCCGTGTTATATTAGCTCCTGGGTGCCGTATTCGATTATAAGTGCACCGCTAAAATACACGGAGTTAAAGGGAAGAAGGCAATGTTTTCATAGTCAGAACATGGCCAAAGCGCGAGACTGGTGGCTTCATATTTCTCGCGCAAGGTAACCCCTGTGAAATAAACAGAGTAAATGAAATCGCAGTATTGTTATGCTCACTATGTATTGACCTAATCGTTGCGCTAATCCCTACGACAGAAACCGCTAATCGGTATCTTTTGATATAGATATCATGTTCTGCTTAAATGTTCATCTACATCTACGTAATACCGTGCAAGCCACCACTAGGTTGTGTGGCACAGGGTCCTCTTGAGTTAATTTTACAAAAGTTAAGCTTCCAACAGTTAATCTTATTTTGTTTTTGTGCTTTATGCTCCAAAGCGCAGTCAAGTGTAGAAGGCGTACGTCTCAGAGGGGAAAGAAAAAAAATAAATAATGGAATGGAGAACACTGGATCTGGAATAGATGCGATGTCCATTTCGGATGAAGTTTCTCTTTCACACTATTGTGGATAAAAAGTTCCAAAAATCGTGGAGTGAATCGGTAAACACTTTTTAAATATGAGGCACTTCATTATCTTATATGTTTTAGCTTACTGAAGTTGGCATATAAGGACGCCATTGGGTAAATGGCGTTCAGCACAACATGCACGATGCAAAGAGATTATGGATAGAAGGATAAAAAATAATCTCTTAATTTATTTACTGGATCAATGTTTTGCAGAATAAACCTTTAAACATGAATCATCATAGTGAAAAGGGACTTGGTTATGAGTTAATGTTTCTTACTCGAACTTCAATGGGTGGTGAAACTTTCGCTTGGAAGGAAATAATATTTCTTCCCAAGTTTGTGTATCCAGCAGGCAATGTGGAAGAAACCACAAATAATGACCCAAGAATTTTTTTAAATGGACTGAGTCCTTTGTTCTTTTTACCTATTATTGAGCAACAAAGAAAGGGTGATTGGAAGCATGGTCAGGTCAGCTACCATATTAACTGCATAGGTGTTAGAAACATCGCTAAGTATTGGATTAGTGAAGCGCCGTCATTGCAAGTGAAGGCATTTCCTGGGCGGCAGCTTAAGAGTTCCTTGAACCGTGATCTGAGGTTATATTTTCTTTGGTATCATTCTCCACGACCTCCACATTAATATTCCATAAGTCCAAAAAATTCACCATTTAGAGCCGGAAACTGATATAGAAAATGTCCGGGTCACACTCAATTTGTCATCAAGCAATTAGTAATTGGAACGAAATAATATATCTTCTCAAGTTTGTATATCCAGTAGGCAATGTGGAAGAAACCACAAATAATGACCTGTGACGGATTTTTTAAATAACCTTTCCCGGTTTCACCAACAACGATCAGCCCTTGATCGAGGATCATTCTTGAGTTGACCGGTGATTGCGTTTCACCAACGACAATCAGCGATGATCGGTGATCAAAATCGTCAGTCAAGTTGATCGTAGATTTTGGCCGATCAAATCCACAATCAACCAACATGGTGGAAATATTGTCTTCACCTCAGAAAAAAAACAGAAGTCATACTTAATTAATTGAAATGGTGAGAAAACCACAAGCTAGTCGAACGAAGTGAACGCATATTAGTCCTAAAATATGTTATAGTACACTATATATTATGTAGATCTATACACGTTAAGTGATTTGTCACGTGGTGTTTCTGATATAGCCTTTCTTCAAGTATCGTTGTACGCTCAGACTTTGATAAACGATGATTTTTATTTCTAATTACTTCAAAATACCTTACGGGTTTACTACCACACCATACTTACCAATTCACACCGATATATTTACTTTGGAAAAACTATCGACTTTAGAGAAACTAACGACAGGAATTTCAGGTAAAATGGTGCGCGGCTTACATAAAAATCTGGAGGATTCGTGTAAGCCGCGCACCCCCATTTTTTCACCGGCATTTCCGGAAAAAAAGGTGCGCGGCTTATACGAGTAAATACGGTAATAAATGTAAGGTCTTTAAAGAAACATTGGGATGAACTTAATGTGCTGCACAATCAGTTTAACAACTTTTCCCCTGTCCTTGGCTTTGCCCTAACTGAGGTTAATGTCACATCGTCAGAAATACATCCCTTTCATGTACTTGGATTCACCACCTACCATTAGTTCAGGCAAAATCAAAAA
Organism: Ceriagrion tenellum; assembly: GCA_963169105.1. Lineage (NCBI taxonomy): Eukaryota > Metazoa > Arthropoda > Insecta > Odonata > Coenagrionidae > Ceriagrion > Ceriagrion tenellum. The sequence continues at coordinate 158,777,930 of OY720634.1, read as the reverse complement.
GCCCAGAAAAATATTTCAAACCAGAACGAACCAACAAACTTCATTTGACAAAATAATCATCGCCATTTCACTTGGACGAAAACAATCACACAATTTACCCTCAAACAAAAGAATAAGCCTTGACATGGCCAAAAATTCAAATAACTACGTCTATTTCAACTAGTTATCACTTGCATTAAACGTAGATGGGTTTATTATTGTCGCAAAGTGACTCTTGGTATGGCAAGTTACTGCATTAAAATTTAAAAAAAACACTTCAATATTTATCCTTTATTGAGGACGTAAAAAAACCACACTTAATACTCAGAAGCAAACCTAAATCACCGACAACATTTCAATTGACATAGAATCCAAATCTCAAGTTAGACATTTGATGGAAGGACGTTATAGTTGCTGCTATCAGTCATCTCCGACATTTGTTACGCAATTGTAAGTCTTTAAGCACAATACCTGTCACAACACACAATCTCAATAGATGAAGCATAACTCTTATTAACCTTAATATGTTAATACATCACCACGAGCACACACAAAATCCATCACAGCGCATAAGTAACATTTGTAAGCACAGGTATGCCACAATAAACACTGCCGCTTAATCACACGATGAACCTTTCCACTATCCTCAGCAATTATGACATCCACGTCCTTGCAGAAATGAGATTTAAAACTTCCAACTGCAATTAAAAGTGAAAACAAATCGCTACAATAGGATAGGTTGCGACGATTGGATGCTATAATTAATCAAAAGAATACGCGTTATTGAAATACTATTCCAATACATTAATGAACTGCAATCTAGGCCTCCAATTATAATTTAAGTCAAGAATGGTGTGTTATATTTCATTTATAGTATGTAAAACATTCCAAATGACGATAGCTATTCAAATAACAATCAATTAAGAAACAAAAACAAACCCACCTTCGAACGCTAATGGCCGTATCGAAAGATATTTTGTTGTGTATTGTAAGCCGAGGATGCGAGCGTGAGGCAAAATACGTTCGAACTTTGGTTACAAAATAGGCACCGGCAATTGTTTTCGAAGTATTACCCACAATTCAGCGGGAATGATTCTAACACTCGAAGGTTAAGTTATAAAATCGGCCCCCTGATTTCATGTCATACGTTCAATGTCGTTATTCTCGTTGACAACCGATATTGCTTCAATTTAACACATAAATAGCAACGCAAGGGAAGGAATATGAGAGGACATTTCGTCCAAGGGATTGAAAAAGACTGTGATATCGCGTGAGGAGTCGAATGCACCGTAATATTGTTCATAGCCCGAGCATCGAGTGTTAGAACATAGCCTGGCGGAGCTGGGGGGCTTATCGCGGAGTTGATGAACTATCGTAGCGAAAGTGGCGCTGCTCGATTCGTGACACGACTTTTGAAAGATATAGTACTTCCTGCTGGAGTCTATCCCCTCCATGCTTGAGTAGCTCAGCTGTTATTAGGTCATCCCCTGGAGCTTTATTGTTCTTTATTGTTCTGATCGCTTGTTCAGTCTCAAGTCTGCTAGGTGGCGGTATTTCGACCTCCTCTTGTGCTTGGCAGATATTTCCTACGTCTTCAGCTTCCTCTACTCCTGGTAGATTTAGCAAGTCTTCAAAGTACTCACTCTCTGTACTCTGCACTCTCCGTTCATCTCCAATCAAATTACCCTCTCTACCCTTACTCATGAACACTCTTGCCTGAAACCCTTCCTTTTCATCTTTTATCTTGCTATACATCTCTCGAGTTTTCCTTTCAGCTGCCATTTCTTCAATTTTTCCCACCTTTGCGTTTTCTCATGCTCTCCTTTTGCACCTACATACATGGGAAGCTGCTGTTCTGGCTCTCACAAATTCTTGGGTTGATGCCCGTGTCCGTCTCAGCAGCATTTTCTTTCTGGCAGCATTCCTCTTTTCAATGGCCGTTTTACATTCCTCATCAAACCAGCCTGATCTTTTTAGTGGTTTCTGAAAACCCAGTGTATCCTCTGCTGTTTTCTGTATTGCTGATTTTATAATTTCCCATTCTCCCTCAATGTCATCTCGACCATGTCCTCCCTGGCTTTCCAGAAATTTTTCCACATTCTGGGCGAAAGTATCTCTAACTGCCAGGTCCTCTTTAAGCTTCTGGTCATCAAACTTCTTCACCCTTGGATTTACTTGCCTTCTGATCCTTGATATCCTTTGTTGGTATTTTATTCCCACCGCGAAATGGTCAGAATCAACGTCAGCACCTCTAAGGCTCTTTACATCTGTAATGTCTGTGCGATGCCTGGTATCAATAAGCACAGTTTATTTGATCTGATGAATAAAAGCATTTTGTGTCCCAACTAATATTTTTTTCATCGTAACGTTTCTTAAGTTTCAATTTAAAAAAATGTTTTTTTGAGGGTCCAAAGCGCTAAAAAAAATATGGTAAGTATCTCTACATAATTAACTACGACTTTAAAATATCGAATGCCTGCGGAGCGAGGAAAACTCACCACGTTTATAACTCCAAGACGATCTCACGAAGGTGAACGTTATTAGTATTACTATTTGTGTGACGCGTAGAATCGATATCCATTCATAGAGAGTTTGAATATTTCCGGTTTCCATTGGCTGTCTCTGTGTTGTCAAGTTTTCGAAGGAAAAGCGATTTCAATTATTACCCGCGTCCGCCCCATTATGACACCAATGAGTTTTGCGTTAATATTTTCCTCCACTGTACATCCATTTCTCTTTCAGAAGCACCATTAATGATCGCTAAAAAAAATAGCGAAATTCAAATCAGTCCTGACATCTCTAACTTTGCCTCTTTTGCCTTTCCAATACCTTTCCCTATTCTCCTTCTTCATCACGCCTCGTTCTTCATTACGCTTTAGATATTAATGGGGATCATTAATTGTCATTATTAATGCCATCACATGAATGTTAAGGACCTCCATTTGGCTTCTCGCCCAATACGCAGTATAAGATATTAATGACACATATTTCACGAATTAGGCGTAGACTGTGGATGCGTGAAGAAGCCCCCCAAATTACAAACAAATCTAACAATAAAAAGCTGATAATCAGAAATAAGCGGTTGCGCAGAAGGTCCTTAACCTCAGCAGGAATGTGACTTGGATATCGCGGGGTTCTTTTACGCGAAAATGGCGAAGGAATAGGATTTTATCATCAGCAAAGTATACGACAGCATTGCATATTGAAAAGAAAAGTTTCATCTGCTGATACTCCACCGACGATTGTTGGATGCGCATTCACATAAATGATCACCCGAAAATAATTTTCCCCCTTCTCCATTGAGCCACAAAATACAGGGCATGCAAAAAAAGATGCTTACACGAGGACCATTATAGACTCTGCTTGGGTTTTTTATTTATAACGACGGGAGAATGACCTATTGATGCGTTTTTCACGCCAAGGATGAGGATAATAATGACGGAAGTATTTAAATATTTAGTTTCCAAATATATTCATAGTATCGCGTCCAATTCGTTCGTGACCCTGCTTTATCCGTTGCGGCTCATCACCTTATATACATCCTAAACTCTTCCGCAAAGACAGACAACTGTCTCTCTTCAAGGTCTGCGCACACCAGCGCGAGACGCGATAGCGGGACGCGGCAGCGGGATTCGCGCAGGAGAAAATTACATGGGGGGGATGCCACTGCACGCAAACTGGCGCGCGAATTCCGCGTCCGGTGGAACCGCCGCGAATTGATGTCAGTTCGCTGCACGATGCTGAGAGTAGAGTCAAGAGCTGAGTTACAATCACACTACGTTTACCAATCGAACTCGGATCGATTTGGCCGGTTCAGCTCGGTATGGTAAACGCAACGGACTAGTGGGATCGAGATATGAGAAGCGGGCTAACTCGGCCCGCTTTCTCTGCCATACTGAGATTTCAAATCGCTGTGAACCGATTCAAATCGATTTTGCATTGGTAAACCAGGCGATCCAAGTTGGCTGGCTTAGAATGTTCAGATCGGTCCGAGATCATATCGAACTGAGTTCGATTGGTAAACGCAGTGATTGAGAAATAACGACCTCTAAGAGCACCTATTGAGGTTGTCAAAGAGAATCCTCGGCGAACATAGGTTTTATTAGTCTCAAGACCCAAGGGCTGCAAGAGCCCTGAACTCGGCCGTTCGGGTTTTATAGAACATTTTTGGTGAAACGAGTGGCAAACATTTGAAAGCCGTGACCATGAATATATATTATGGATTTTTATCTCGTTGCCAAAAACTGTTGTCTAGAATTCTGTAAACAAGCAGCTTTTTGGAAAGTGGTGCCGCCTAGTGATGAAAGACGGAAGTTCAAATGTAAATACAGTAGATAGTTTGTAAATAAACACGTCGTACTGGTTTTATCATGAATATGTATGGGTTTTACTTACAATTAATCATATGCTGTGGATAAAAAATGTGGTACTACACGCGGGACGTAATTATACTCTTTTTTAATATCGTCCGGTCTACAGATATATTTAATTCCTCTCCAAATTTAATTACACAAATGCACAATTAACTTCTTAGCACTTCGTGAATATCGCTATACGGAAATTTAGTAATATAGCGAGGTGACTTCATGAGTATTCCCAATGGCCCATCATTGCATTGTAGGTAAAAAGGAATGCTCCTAAGGTCGCCTTGAACAGATTCTTATTTTCTAATCCAAGTCTCCTGTTTTGGGTGCTCGTAGACGCATACCCTGTCTTGCAGCCTGGTACGAAGCAAGTTCTGTTTAAACAAGGCATTCTAAATTCTTTATTTTAGCCGAACGGCCTTAATGCATTCAAATTAGAATCAGAGTCTGGCAAACATCGTCGTCGGCACATGATAGACGTTTCATAAACCTGTTACCTATTTTCTGTAATAGATATTTCCTCTCTAGAATTTAAAAAGTAACTTTTAGGTCACAAAAATAGCAAGATATTATTCAAAGCATCAAGTAATTCATATTTCCTCGATCGTTATTGAATATTCACAACAGTCTCACGTTAGCAACAATTAACTTCGTCTATTTACAATAAATAACACCTGAAAAGACTCTAATCGAAGTGGCGCCAAGGACTGGGTGAACTAAAAGTGGAAATTTAGGCAACACGTAGCCTAGGCAACAATTCCAAACATCGAAATCCATAAACTATATTCATGGCCGTGACAATGCTCAATTTCTGAGAAGTGAGGGCGGAGGCCCGACAGAGCTTCGGGTCCCATACTCAGTGATTTCTGCGGAAGCAGTAATCCTCACGCGCTACAACTACCGCGAATGTTTCGTTTTGTCGTGCGCACGAAATTAATCCCCGCTCCTGCGCGAATAATCGCTCCCTAGTCCTGATTTCACATCCCGCACCCGAGTGTGCAGACCATTATCATATTCCTGTGGCTCCCATAAATTAAAGAGAGTAGGAAGCGTCCTGAGGCGAGAAAGTGAAGCCTGTTTGTTTTGCGAAAAATGGTCCACCCATCGAGGCATAAGGAGATAGCGCTAGGTACGTCATCAATCTGAAGCCTGACAACCGAAATAACAGCCATATTGTTTAATTCTTGCTCTCTCCTTATTTTATTATGGATAGTAAAACGGAATGGACGAATAATTAGCGGATATGTAAAGCCATAATATATGAACCATCTGCAAGAAATTATTAGGCAAGGTACTCGCGAAACATATATTTGTCGCTTAGTACTGTAGATTCCACACGATTTTCCAATAGTTTTCAAAGGGAATGCGGATTGTATTAATTTAAATAATTAAACAATAACTGCAAGGAAAATGCTCATTGTAGAAGTAAGTGCTTGTTGATCTCTGGTAAGTTAACGATGGAAAAACATTGTAAAAATGCAAAATTAGTGCGTCAGCCCGCAAGCGCTGTTGGAAAATGAGGGTCGACGGAGATGGCGGAATGGGTTCAGCTTCTACTGTCCATTAAAAAATTCGAGTTCGTTGAGTTTAAAACGCTGTATCTTCAAGTAGAGCCAACCGATTTTAACGAAATAAAATGCATACGATAGAATGATTATTTCTATGTTTACTGATGCGTGTAAAACATTTTTCCTATCCTTATCTACAATTTTGTGTTATTTGTTTTGAAAAAAGACCCTGTTTTCGGCGCTCAAAACCCGATGGCCCGAGTTTATGTTATCGCCATTTTCTTAATATTTATTTTAGAGATGAGAGATCTTGATATAAGTTATCCAAACATGTTTATAATATACCAAAGGAAAAAATTGTTTCTATGTTGAGTTTTACACGAGCTGTTGTAAAAGTTGTAAACCTCGGCTAATTCCGAAACTAACAATGCGATAGAGGTTTGAGTTATACCGTTGTAACTGCAATAACACTAGCTTTATAAATGTGTACATAATAATTAGTCAATTATCCTGAGATTTCCAATAACGATTTTTAATCATATGTATTTTACGCGCAGAGAAAGCAAGGCTTTCTGCAGAAGGAACGTCGAGGCATCGGGTGGGCAGAAAAGGAAAATAAATAAAAATCTCCCCCACAATATATCCGAAGTTAAGGTAATTCCAAGATATTTTACTGTACCTATTTGAAGATTTTATTTTACACCACCCACGATGTAGGTATGGCTTTTGTGTGATGACTTTCGCAGGAAGTGAACTGTGGTGAATGTACTAATATTTAGTTCTAAACCCCACTCCTGGCACAACGAATGAACGTTGTTAAGGTCAGATGACAGAACTTCAAAGTCCGCGTCTTCGCTTATTTCACGGTAGATTACTGTATCGTCAGCAAATAATCTTAATTTACTGCTAACTCGAGAACATAGGTCATTAATATAGATAATGAATAAAAGAGGGCCAATCACGCTTCCTTGAGAAACACCGGATGTGACTTCGACCATATCGGAGCTAAAACCATCAATTACTACTTTTTGTTTTCGATCACTGAGAAACCCTTATCCAGTTTTTTTATTGACTCCGCTCCGCTCCTACTGATTTTTTTATTGACTCCGCATAAATGCAATTTATAAATGAGTTTTTTGTGAAGAACCTTGTCGAATGCCTTTTTAAAATCAAGGAATATCGCGTCGATTTGCTTATTCGATTCACCTGATTTTAGGATATCATGGAGGAAGAGCGCAAGCTGTGTTTCGCAAGACCTGTCCTTTCGGAAGCCATGCTGACTGTTATGTAAGAGGTTACGATAATCCAGGAATGCCATAATATTGCTAACGACAATGTGTTGGAGGATCTTGCATAAAAGTAAATGTTAACGATATAGGTCTATAATATTCTGGGTCACTTCTATTTCCTTTTTTAAATAACGGTGTGACATTGGCTATTTTCCAGTCTTGAGGCACCTTGCCCTCGGATAATGATTTGCCAAATATAATTTCTAAGAATGGTGTAATCTGTGGCGCTAACTCCTTGAGCACGCGTGCAGGTATTCCTTCTGGACCTGGGGACTTGTTACTTTTAATTGAACGCACTTGTTGAATTATTCCACCACGCTGAATGGTTATGTCCGCCATCGGCTCGTGAACGTCCGGAATGTCTAAATGGTATACCGTGTCATCCTTAGTGAATACACTTTCAAAGTAGTGGTGTAATAAATTGGCTTGATCGATGCTGTCGGTGACCATTTCGCCTTTTGTATCCAATAAGGACTCTACTTTGAAGATTCGCCCTGGAGCTCTCTCGCGTTAGACCAGAATGACTTGGGGTTTTCATATAGTAATTCACCTAGGATTATTTTCTTGAAGTTTTGTAAACTAGTGCGCCTGATTTTCTTCGTTTTTTAGCGTTGGGCAGCGTAAATTTCTCTCGCCGCAAGTTCCATTGTTTTGTTACCAGACTTGATAACATTTTTGCATAGGTTGTTTAATTGCCTTTGTCTCCTGAGCTCTCGCCTTAATTCGTGGTTATACCAACGAGGTTCTTTACTATCTCGTTTGAATTTGTGTGGAATATATTTATCGATTCCTTTACGTATTATTTCCAAAAAATATCTCCATGATACTTTCGTGCTCTCGTCCTTCATTGTGGCTACGAATTTCGTGAATGAGGCTTCTAACATCTCTCCAAATTTTATGTAATTGCATTTTTCAAATAAGTAGACTTTCCGTTTAGATTTTACAGTGGACTCTACCGTTGTTTTCAAAGTCGTAAAAATAACTTTATGATCACTTATGCCTTCGAGGATATCGACGTGTTTAATAATTGTAGGGTGACTAACAGTTAAAAGATCTAATGTTTTATTACCTCTCGTAGGTTCGTTTAAAACTTGAGTGGTGTTAAAGTATATTCATTAAAGCCTCACTTATATCACGCTTCCTTGTACTTGTTTCAACGCTATTGGTTTTCCAATTTATAGCCAGGAGGTTGAAATCTCCACCGATAATTATTACGCTTTTGTTATCCTTATGAGGTAAATGACGATAACTGAGTTTCTGATTTGTACATATCGTCTACTTTGGAATCTGGTGGTCTGTAAAATGAACATATATGAATATTTCTATTGTTTTGTTGCTTAATAGTACACCATACGCTCTCTATTTCATTGTCGTCTGATTTATGTTCGGAACTCTTCAAATGCGATTTAACTGCTAAAAATACTCCGCCGCCAGTCCTATCTGGTCTATTCCGTCTAAAGATTTTATATCCTGTCGGAAAAACTTCGCTATCGCTAATTTCGCTCTGAAAGCCAGCTTTCTGCTCCAAATTAATAACAATTTCCAAAAACACTTAATCTCTGCGATGTGACTTCATTGCTGCCAACACTTCTCAGGAACCCGTGGAAGGGCCAGAAATTGGATAGTGACCTCAAATAAGGGTCTGTGAATTTTAACACACATTCGAATTTTGTAAAGGGACAATGCGGTCTCTTTGATTGTCGAATGAGATATTTCACTTCCCTTTCTCGGGCACTCTGTCCCACTTGATTCCTACGTCCTACCGGTCGTCTGGTGCTCATATCCGTTGGCTCGCCAATTCAGCTCTCTATGAATTGCCATTCATGAATCAGGGAATTGACCGGATTTCTGATTGTGTCAATCCCTCGATTTAGTTGAATAACCCCAGGCTAATTTCACATTTAAATTACGTTGAAATAAGTATGCGAAGAGGAACATTAATTTATGAAATGGAAATCAGGTTTTGGTTCCATGTGCCGAGTTTTTAAATAACGACTTTTTGTCTGAATGAGAGACCCAAAGAAATGTAAATGATTCATGAAAATATCTTTTAATCGGTTTTTGAAGTTTTAACAGCGCTATTTTATTGGTTTTCAGTTTTCAGTTCAATTGACGGGTTAGTCTTGTGGCTCATCAGTTCAACTTCGAGGATGGAGGATAATCCTTGCTCGTAAAAGATAATATATATAGGTCTAGAGTAATGCACAACTCGTAAATAACCGCCAACGCTATTTTCAACTATTGCTGTTGATAGTGAAATATTCTTCAGCGACAGATATTTTAAGTATTCTTATGGTAAAATATATTACGCATTCTTTCTCAGTAATTTTAACTTTTCTAGGGGAATCACAGCAATTAAAGTTCTGAAAGGAATTCATGCATCCATTTTTTGCATATTTTTGGCGGTAAATAACAGTCTACCAAATTCTAAATGAAATTAAACTTTTAACTTTTTCACACTGATTGACGGGTACTGCAATAATATTTCATATTAGGATTACTCATTGCTATAACTCAGACTTGGGCTAGCCGGCCACATAGCCCATGCAGGATAGAGACGAATGACGTTTGAATGGGTCTTGGCTGATGAGGCAACACTACTGCTTTCTGCTTCTATGCCAGTGAGAGTAGCATGCTTTTTCTTTCCCTACAGTCACATTCAACGCTCACAGACAATACCACCGCGTATTGTAAAAGTAACTTAGTTCACAGTAACGCATACGGACGCAAAGAAATACACCAAAAGGATATGAACTCCAGCTGAAATTCACTTTGAAATAAGATAGCTCGGCAGTGGTAACTGGGTGGCAAACATGAATCGCGATCTCGGGTCTTCATAATGCGCGCACGTTCGTGTTATCGCCATTTTTTATCCGAGCCCATGGTAGGGAAATCGTGATCGTCCTAGGAAAATATAAAAATCAAGGGTTTTATAGCAATGGAGTGCATCTAGGATAGTAACTGTGACACATGCCCTCCCAAAGCGGCTAGCTTTGAGAATGACGATAACGACCGCGAGAAAGAAATGAACCGTGATCCCACCCCTTGCCGAGACATTCTTGAGATCCCGATTCGAATCCTGGTCAAGTATAATGATTTTTACATGGCGAATTTTATCTCATTGTTGTTTTTCTAAAATTTCAGATCACCAGCCAGTCATTTCACCTACATAATATATTCATTTCTATCCCCAATATGAGGAAATTCATATAAAAACTCCTTTGCCTTGATTGTAAATCGAACACGGATCACTCTATTGCAAGTAAAATACATCTAACAGCTGCAATATGAACTGGTAGCTAGTAATTTATTTCATACATGGCATTTCTCATCACACTGAAAAATATTTTTATGGGCTTTATTACTGTGTATTCCATTATTCTACCTAACTTGGGTTATTTTTTTGAATATTTTTTTGCATGTTCTACATTTGCTAGATACGTCCTCATAGCGAGCAACTGGTCATCGAGCTCCCTGTGACACGATGAATGAAATCCGGAAACATACGCTAAGATTATTCGGTCTCGATGCGAGCATCTTTATTTTTTGTGCATAAATTAATATGTTTACGTCTGTTTTCATCGTTAAATTCCTCTCCTGACGGACAAAGGACTCGTATTATGAGCGATTCATTCATAAATATCCGTTTTGAGATCGCAACTTCCTCAATCCATGAAATGAAAACGTGAAAAATTTATTCACAAATGCAATACTGATTCAAATAAATAGTTTTTTATACTTACATGTGTTCCGAAGATAGCTCTTTTATTATTTCGGTGATGGAGACACAGGACGTGCATTTTTGAAACGCCCTCGGATGTCGACCACAATAATGATCCCTTGGTCGTAGCAGATAAAATTCTTCAGTGTATTTCGGAGTTGGGTGGGATAGTAATATTTTTTGATGCTCAGTCTTTCTCTAAAAATGTTAAAATGTCGACGTAAGAAACACGCTGAAATAAACACGACGATACACTTCGATAGAATGTTCAAATGAATTTAGGAAGTAAGCTTGGAAAAGAGAGGACTGATGAGTAAGTTCTGGGCTCCGACTTAAGTGAAATCCATTTTGAATTTCAAATTTTTTGCTGTTTACGATGCCTTCCTAAATGTTGCCATTCTTCCGAAGTATGTGCTTCTTCTAGTAGTACCCAAGAATGCCGCATATTGGGGCGCGTAAAATTTTGCGTTTATTTCTTCCGCCTTTGTACTACAAACATTATGGAATCTACGAGTTTATATACATGGTTCGTACATGTATGTACATTTTTATGTATGCCTGTGGTGGATTTACAACTGGATTAACGACAGTGTATGCGAAACATACTCTTGGTATTGTGAATGTTAACGAATAATTCAAATACTTACATGCTCATGGACATACTCCTAGTTGAAGCATGAAGCATGCGAAGTGCGCTGTAGTATACCAAGCACATAAATTGTGAAGCGCTGGGTAGCATATCTAAATGATATCTATCTATTCAACGGTATTCGGCGAGATATCGTGGAACATCATCGTGAATTTTAAAAAGATAAATGAATATAACTTAGCGATGTCCTCTCGATTATTTATTTTTGCAACGCGTTTCGACGCCGTAATGAGTCACATCATCAGGTACAATGTGACGCTTTAAGGTAGTCCGAGCGAGATAGTTCCCTAGTCATAATAGAGACCGTGTTCGAATTATACGTTTTAATTTCACCAGATGTAGGACACATCCAATAAATATTGCATTATTAATGATACAATAATATCAGTTTTATATGACAGAAATTGTAAGTAATTAAATGACAATATCTAAATAAGTCTTTAACTTCACTAATATTTTTCGCACGGTGCGTTTGAAATTTCTTCAAAACGGAAGGTTTTTACTGATACCCAAGAACCTGCTGTGGTGACTATGTGATTAATTTTCAAATATGGGTGAGAAAACGTACGAACTTCACGCTGTTAGTTTTTTTTACAACATCTAAGTGTTAGAAATGTCTCATTTCGTAAAAAAGGTCTCTCTGGAGTGCATACACGTACCATTTCCCATGTAAAAGGGCTGGTAGCCAGCCATGTAAAGATGTAAAAGTTTTGGAGGTGAAATTATGACATGTCCTATGGGAGTGTATTTGGAGGGGCTCAGTTTTTATTGTGGTCGCTTATTGCGCGCGGAAAAAACGAGTTTTTGTACCGATCTGTTCGGCAGAGTATCTGTCTTATTTTATCGCATCTGTCAGACCTAGAAATGTAGTGAGGCGTCATGAAAATATTCTCTGTGTCGCTCTGAAACACACCAGTTCTGAATATCTCAAGCAGCCTAAGTGTAGCGTGCAGCCTCCGAGTCTCTAGGGACTCCCACCTTAATCCCTCTAACAGCTGTGTAACACTATATGTTCGTTCGTAGCAGTTTTTAACGAAGCGTGCTGCTTTTATTTGTATTATGTTATTTTTTTGGTTAAATCTTTATGACCAGGGTCCCAAATGCACGCGGCGCATCCGAGGTGTAACAAAAGTCTCTCTGGAGTGCATACACGTACCATTTCCCATGTAAAAGGGCTGGTATTTTTTGGCAAATATCTCGGAAAGTAATGTAGTAAGGGGTTAAATTATTGGTGTCATTAGAAGGGTGAGATATGTTCTTTAAAATGAGGCCAAATTCATTTATTTATAAGTAAAATTATATTACGCTCAAACTACCTTAAGCGCCTATACACGTTTCACAAATAAATAGCCGCGTGGACATCGCTAAGTTTGTTCTTAGAATTCTATATCTCGGAAAGAAACACAATGGCGGCGTGGAGGGAGATGGCGATGGTAATGACGGAGCTTTCCGTCTGAAAAAAAGATACTAATGACATCCTGTACTCCAGGAAATGGTCAAAGAAAACTCAAACGAGGAATTTACCATTGTAATCGGTAATATATGGTCTTCTAGAGTGACACACGTGTAAGCAGTTTAGCAGCGGATGAAGAAATTAAACGTGAAATTTTCCACAAACATAAAAAATATATTTCCAACCTGGGTTTCATCGTTAATAGAAGATCATCAGATGTATTGAAATTGAAACCCGGGTTGGAGGTTAATTAAATTTTAATGGAAATTTGCACGTTGAATTTCTCCATTATTTTCAAATTCTACTCGATTTCGCAAATAACTTTGGATTTTATGCAGTTTAGGAGGAGAGAGATGAACTAACCTGAGTTAAAGAAGAGATTAGACAAACAATTGAACAACGATCGTGGAGCAGAATACTGAAACCATTAAATAATCGCATTTTACTCTGCCGAGTGGATTAATTTTGCGATTACTACGCCGGAAACATCAGAAGCGGAATTTTCGCGGTACCTCGTTGATGGAAATAATTAAAAATATTCGGCATAATGTATCTAATTTTATAGACAAATGTCTCGTGATACCCGTGACACCCATTGCGGTGTATGGGGAGGACAGTTGCTACGCTGGCCAATGCTACTGTCCATTAAAAAAGTCGAGTCCGTTGAGTTTAGGACGCTGTATCTTCAAGTAGGGTCAACCGATTTTAACGAAATAAAATGAACACACATACAAAACACATGCGGCACAGCATTAAAGAAACTAGGTTTTGTTAAGCGTATAATAGGAATATCCTCAGACGAAAAAGTAAAAGAGAGATGCTACTTCGCTCTGGTCAGGCCACACTTCGGATGCGCCGCGAGCATTTGGGACCCTGGTCATAAAGATTTAACCAAAAAAATAACATAATACAAATAAAAGCAGCACGCTTCGTTAAAAACTGCTACGAACGAACATATAGTTTTACACAACTGTTAGAGGGATTAAGGTGGGAGCCCCTAGAGACTCAGAGGCTGCACGCTACACTTAGGCTGCTTGAGATATTCAGAACTGGTGTGTTTCAGAGCGACACAGAGAATATTATCATGACGCCTCACTACATTTCTAGGTCTGACAGAAGCGATAAAATAAGAGAGATACTCTGCCGAACAGATAGGCACAAAAACTCGTTTTTTCCGCGCACAATAAGCGACCACAATAAAAACTGAGCTCCTCCAAATACACTCCCATAGGACATGTCATAATTTCACCTCCAAAACTTTTGCATCTTTACACGGCTGGTGACATACCGACCCCGTGCCACACGCCCATGCAGCGGCTCGCGGGGTAGTATGTAGATGTAGATGAGTGAAAGCATTCGAAGAAGCTTTACCCAAGATTTGAACCCCAGGTCTCCTTGGCCGGAGACGAGTGCTCTTCCCTCAAGGCGGCCGCGTCCACTGAGAAAAGTCGGCGTCAAGTGATTACTATTCACTGAATAAGGAAACTCCAAAGAATACTCTGAAAACTAGACCGAATTAGATGTTCTGGAATTGTAAAAGTATTTTTCAGAAAGTGAATAATACGCTAGTAGGAATTAAGAAATTCAAGTATTTGAGACGACATGAATGTGGAATGGGCGAAACTTATGTAGAGTATTTAGGTATCGGAAATACTTTTTTTTTATTTCCTCCTCTTGGTAAGCATTCCATTCTATAAAGTTTCCAGTTTTTTTACGTGAAATCTACAGGATAATACGCCAAAATATTAATGGTAAAGTAAAATATTTCTCAAAAGTTGCTTGAGGCGTAATAAAACGACGTTCATCCACCGCGGAAAAACTTGTTATTGTAGCTGCATGTGATCTGGAAAAAAAAGCATTTCTTAACCCAAGTAATGATTCTTATATCGTAGAGTTACTCAGGTTTCAATTGAGAAGAATATTTCAAAGGTTTTACAGGTAAAGTTAAAAAAAAAGAATGGGAGTCATGATTACATAATTGACTACGAATTCCGATCCGCCACCGGCAGAGGGGCGAAGCAAACCCGTCTCGTTAATAACTCCAAGACGATCTCGCGAGCGTGGTGGACCTTATTAGTAATCCTATTCATGCAACGCTTCAAATCGATTTCCATTTATAAAGAGTTTGAATATTCTAAGCTGCAATTGGCTTTCTCAGTGTTGTTAAGTTGTCCATGGAAAAGCGAGTTCAATTAATTCCCGCGTACGCCGCATTCAGACGCCAAAGAGTTTACCGTTAATTCTTTCCGCCTCTGTACATTAAGTACTAATTGTGGGGTGAAAATTCACCCCATCCACACTGGGTTGAGGTGGCCTGCTATGTACTATGTAGATGAAGAAAATCCTTCACCATGTTTCCTTTAATGCCAATAAATATTGATGCTTCTTTTGCAAGCAGCATCTAGCTTTCTTTCATCGTTCAAATAAGCAAATCCTTTCACCGATCTCACATTTGAATTCTAAAACAGAATTTTTTCCATACATTTGACAAATTTCAATGGTCCCACCTGGGCGGGCTCCCACCAGGTGAAGACTAAATCTGGCCATTTGAAGTCGCGCAAATAATTATTGCAGCAGATATACTAGGAAACAGTTGAATATTATCATATTTTTACAATCTGAAGGGTAAATTTATTATCTCTTCTATTCCTCTGCAGGCTAAGAGGAGAGCCATCTTTTCGGACTTCTACCAAAACCTCGATATCGACAAGGATCTCTCGACAACAGGAGTCTTCAGACCTTTCTCCGAATATGGAACCTTGCCAGGAGAAGGAGCCCTGGGAGAGCACTTCCCGACGGCCAGCTCACCACGCACGTTCAACAATTATGAATACCCAATCGCGGCGAGGGACATTTCGGTCGGAAGCGGACTCGCGATTCCCGGCCGAACGCATCGTGAATCCGTATCGGCGATGTACGAGATCGGCGTCGTCCGGACGTCGGACCATTCCGTCGAAACCATTCCCGATGACTTCATTCTCAGGGGACGTGATGACGACGTCGTCCGCCGGTCGGTTTCGAAAGAAACGAACGCCGAGCGTCCCGCTTCGACAGATTCGGGGCCCATGATAATTCTCCCGTCGGTCGCCGGGATGGCGCTGCCGGAGCCGGAGTTCACCGACGCCAGCGCCGAGGACGGCGACGGAGAGCAGTCGGAGGAGGGCGGGAGCTTGAAGGGGGAGGAGGCGAGGGGAGGGAGCGCACCAACCACCACGGCCGATGACGGCGGCTCCATTCCCTCGGCGGAAACTCTTCAGGTGTCACCCGGCGCTGGATTCGATTGGTCTCTGGAGCGCGAGACCGCGAGGAATGCTCCGGCGGCAGCGCGACCCACGGTGACCGCGATGGACTCCACGGCGACCCTCATCAGCAACTCGAGCAAGAGCAAGTCGAAGGTAAGGACACGACCGTTCTCATCGCTCTGAGGGGCTCTCGCGACCAATGCGGTTCACCGTCGCGTTCGCCAAGATATACTACACCCGTGTGAGAGGATGTTCTCGGAGGAAACGACCTGACTCGAACGGGGTTTGAAACCAGGATATCCTAACTGCCATCCATCGCGCCAATAAAACTTGAGAGATAGATTGTAGAACCGATAGGTTTAAAATGTCATTTTTTCCGAGTACCATTCCGGACCATAACAGATGTGATCGTCGTCATGAATAGTGCAAATAGTGACATTAGCTAGACTGTAGATCTTTTTCTTTATATTCTCTACGTTCTTGTTCTTGTATGATGTCCTTATTTATGCATGATATTTTGAATCTGTAGTAGTAGTCCTTGTACCCCTTGCATGTTGGAATGATGGACGATAGAATGTTTCTTAGTTAGTAGATTTTAATGGGCGCGTTGCATGTGTGGTACACTGGTTTCAATGGTGTTCTGCCGTATAATTCATACATGCCTGGTGTGGAAGCACCCCCTGCCGCACACCCTTTGGGTGGCTTTCAGGGTATGACGTAGATGTAGATGAACTGCCGGTCAGGTGTTTCTGAAAGGGGAAGTAATTAAAAGTTCTCAGTGGATGAGAATGGATTATTTTTTCTGAGTGAATGCCGTCGTTTATTCGTTGGGAAGTGCACCCTTGATGGAGTGAAAAGTACACCCACCGGCTATTTGGGAGATCTGGGTTCAAATCCCAGACGATGCGAATGATTTATTTCCATTAAAAAATCCCCCAACTTGGTTGATTCGCGGACGGGATCTAGAGAGATCTGATTCGCATATACCGTCCGGAGTCGCTTTTTTCCAAGCGGCTCGAGTCCCGCCCCCTTCCCCCCCCCCCCCCAATCACCGCCAGTGTCGCAACAATATCGGTTCATGCGCGCTCCACCTGTTGCCATCCATCTGGAAGCGGATGATACCTTTTCTATCAAGGGATTTGGGATCGAAAAATTCGTCGTTTTGGCTGTTTTCGCGAGTGTCAACAGACAATCTTCGGAACAAGAGCCGGGAAATGCTATATTTTAAATCTGGATTAATTGTTACTATGCAGGTAGATGGAAAAAATACGCGGTTTAAGCAATTTCTTTTTATTTGGACCGAACTGTTCAACAAAGGATAATACAAAGTAAACAGGAAGGGAAATGAACTAACAGTTTGGGCAACGAAGGAAAGGGGTTTTTATCAAACAAACAACACCATCTGTGAACTTCCAACACTGTCCTCCTTAAGTAGATGCAAACATTTTCACCATTAAAACACTAAATGTCTAATTTTTCAAAGTCGAGTATTCTTGTTTTCTCATCCCAGTTCAATAGATTTCGGGAAGTTAACGAAGACTATAACTGCCTACTTCAACCATTTTTTATATTTATAATGGAAACAACCATGCTAAGCTAATGTATAACAAATCTCGCTCATGATACACCACCATGTCACTCCGTCCTTAATCTTTCTGAAATCCATGTGCATGTAAGTCACGTAAGTTTGTCACATTTCCTATTTCCTCAGGCGTCATTAATTCTGATGAGTTTTTCCAAGCCATTCTATTCAATAAGTCTTCGGGAAATGAGGTAATGAAAATGATGAACACTTTGGCGCACTGAGGCAAGTAGGCTAATGGACTCTACGTACCAAGAGGTGGCCCATTAAGGGTTAAAAGTAATTTAATCTTATAGTATTACTTTACATAGACTCATTGGTATTATCAAGAGAGTCATTAATTTATACTTCAAATTAACAAGGGAGAGTGTTATGCAGCAAATAAATGGCTGATTATATTGTTATTATTAGCAGAGAGCAGAGTGTGAAAGGAGTCAGTTAACTCAATCACCGCCGTAATATTGCACCGCATGCTTCGGTTGTGAGCGTAAAGGGATGAGTGCCAAGGTCTCTTAATGAGCATCAACTCCGTCAACGTCACTAATTGACGTATCCCGTTGTAGGTTTAATTTCCAGAAACCAAGGAGAAGAATTTCCAACCATTGGTGAGTTGGATAATTCTATCGCAGTGTCAAAAGCTTCCCCTTTCTGAAGTTTAAGAGCGGGCGACAATATTACTATTAGCAGTGATAACCCCCAAATGCTAGCATTTCTGATCAGTACTCTGTCATCTGCGTTAAATGAATTCCTCTTATTACAACCTCATAAATAAATGAAAATGACGTAATTTTTTCGATTTTCTAGTTTCCAATGCAACTAAACTCCTCAATGTGAACTTGAAAAATATCCCTGCTAAAAATTCCTTAAAAGCCGTTCTGTAGAACGTAAGGAATTCTACAAAATTGAATCTTTTTCTTCAGAACTAGTTCCTTTTCCAAGGATTTGCACGGAACATGAGAGCCTGAAAATAACTCTACAGAATAAATGTTCTGCAGAGCTCTTTTCTGCAGAGCAAAATAACTCCTTACAAGCTGTTCTATAGCGCTTCAGCAACTCTACAGAAATATTTGAGGTTTCCGTTGACCCAGTTCCTTTTCTAAGGACCTTAACGGAGAGTCGTAGGGAATTCCACAGAGCGTCCTAAGGAATTCTGCAGAACGTCCTAAGGTATTCTGCAGAACGTCGTAGGGAATTCCGTAAAATGGCGTTTCAATTTATAAGGAAACTATACAGAATTTTTTAGCAGGCTACATGTTAATAGTTTTGATATAATATGGAAACAAAAGTCCCTAAGTTTAAAAATAATTTGTATTTCAATTCGTTATAGTAGGTAAATTTGCCGTAAAATATAACTAAATACTTGTACAAAGTGGTACCATCCAATAATTTTGATTTTATCTAGTATAAGTTTCGACCCAATGAGGGGGGGGCTGTAGCCCCCCCCCCCCATAGATCCTCCCCTGCCTACACCTAACTCACGCTAAAAAAAAAAAACTTCAAACGTTTCTTTGTCGATCAGGACGCTTTTAGACCGTTTTAGGACGTCTCCCATTCTCTTCAACTCATGGGAGCAACATGACAATGGCTGACGTCTGCACACACCGGCGCGGGATTCGGAAACGGGACGCAAGAGAGAAATTCGCGAAGGTTGTCACCAGGAGAGCGAATAGGGTCCGTGCATGAAATTTTTATTTCAAAATGAATACTCCACTTTCGTACATAAATGATCATAGATTGCGGATTCGATGTTATATCAATGACAAATTAGCAAAAATTCATTAATTTAAGCTTTAAAAATGATATTCCACGTAGTCTTCCGAAAATCATGAGCAATCGATGTATATCGAATCGGTAACTGCGTGACGTCACAGTTCTGATACTCGTTTGCATTCTGGTCTGGATTCTGGTTCTGAATTAGTCTGCGTCGCCTTAACGGTGTGATTTCGGTGTATTCTTTGCAATTTTTTTACTTTAGCCATCCCTGGACTCTTCTTTCGGTTTTGACGTGTTATTTTGGTGCGTTCCTCGAGGTTATTTTGACCTTTGTCATCCCTGGATCCTTCTTTTGGACTTTGAACGTTGGTTTTAGTGCGTTCTTCGCATTTATACCATTTACCCTTTCTTGGATTACTTCCCTCCATCTTTCCCATCGTCACAACACTGTGTTCCGTGCGTCCCAGGCGATGTATCAGAACATTTACGTCACAGCTAGTTGTCCATCGATATGGCGGCAAACGTTTCCAATGTGCTAATTTTCGGCCGGATTATTTTATAACTAATCGTTCCCAGATAATTATGAGCGTATATTTTTTAGTAATAGTTTTATTCGTGTATTCAGGCAGGCAAATAAAAAATTCTCATGCACGGACCCCATTACTTACGCGCGCACACCAAAGCGAAACATTCGATTTGGTCTAATGTTGCTGCCAAGACTACAGGCTCGCATTAACGCTAATCATAAGCAAGCTCATTACCATCGTAAGGTATTATGAATACTACTTCAAAGCTAGATTCAGCGAATCATTGACGCGAAAACAAACAGCGTGTGATACAGTATCTTAATTCTAATAGCAACAAGCAAAACTGCCTATACTCCAATGCTAAGAAATTTGCTGACTTTATGTAATATTCTGTGAGTCCAGGTTTAAGTAAGTTCTCCCAGCACATCAATTTAACCAGTATAAATATCAACCAGTAATTTTATCCCCGGGTGGCGTGATTCCCTGTAGAATTATTTCGGATGAGGTTAAACTTATGGCATGTACAGTTAGCATTGAAAGTTTAAACTTACTGTGAAGCTAGAGACGCACAACTTCTAGCTCAATGAAAACCGCCCCTTTGACCAGGGTTGGGTGAAATCTAGTTAATCCGGGTTTGACTTGAAATTCATAAATAGGGGCGAACATATTTTAAAAACTGAACAAGTGAGCAACTAGTCAACTGATCGATGGCATAAAACTTCAACTATCGGGCTAAGTATAGGGAAAGCAATTAATAATAATAATAATTTAATACATTAAATTTATGGAAGGAAACCAAATTTAAAATACTAGTTCCAACCAAGGCATTTTAGGGTCGTGGTGGGCGTTAAGGTTTTCTACAGACCGGGGGTGTCGCCTCTTTCGCCCCCGGCTACAAGCCAGTTAAATGATTTTCTGGGCACAGGGGAAAGTGAAAACTGAAGGGTTTTATAATACAGATAAAAGTGGTAAGGTGCTCAACATAACTTACGGTTAAAAACCATCGATGAGGTTATTGTGCTGGTTTCCCGCGCTAAAGGCTCGTGTTCGAGTCTTGTCGGGGCCGCAAATCAATAAAGGTAAAAAATCCCTCCTCCTTTGTGAGTCCTCTGTTGAGAGAACATAAGCTGCGGTACTCTACCCATCGGATATTCTTCTGGCTCAAACTTATGGGGTGACTCACAGCATGGTAAATGGTTGGCTATTCGAAGAGAAGATTACCAAGGTATTTCCAATGATTGAGCGACCGTGGTTTTGTAAGCACGACATCGCCCCGTGTGCTACAATGTAGACTTGAGGCGTGAACATCTTGTTCGCATAAACCCCCTCGAAATTCACATTGAAGAAATATGGCTTGGTGGTGTAACTGGCTAACACACCTGACCGGTAATTGGGAGATCCGGGTTCGAATCCCGGTCAAGTCTTAAGATTTTTTCATGGAGAATTTCAACCCTGGTGTACTACCAAGGTAGTTTGCGCTCTTAAAGATCGGTGGAAAGGTTGGTTAAGGTTGAAGGGTTGAATGAGAGACGGTGGTGAGGAACTCGGCAACGGCTTCAGCGTACCAGTCGCTCAGATATAACTAACTGGCCACAGCCGAACGTCGACGGACGAAATCCTGCTCCTGAAATGCTGTTCACGTTACTTACTCGCGTGGGGGTCATAACTCCTCTGAAAAATCCCCGCCTCTGTCGGGACGTGAGCGAGGACGCATTCCAAAATCCAAGCGTTTGAAATCCTAAGTCGGTTGATTGGGTATTTGTGGAGACGACGATTCGTCGCCGTGTTCTTCAGCGCACATGTCTATTAGATGCGCGGATGGGAGGGAATGTAGGTGAGTAAGTGAGGAGGCAAGCGCGATATCTCAGCATAAGCTGGCTACGAACGAAAAGCGCCCCGAGGTCCTCGGTTCAACGTCTCATCCAACGGACTGAGGGCTGTAATTGAAGAGTTCTCCTCAAAGCACCCTAGCAATGGTCAATATTTCATGAAAAAATTCTCACCACTTCCGGGATCCAGCACTTTGGAATATGGTGCTAGCACTCCAAATCAACCAAATCCCCCTTTAACCCATTTCCGCCCGCCCTAGACATATAGCTACACCCTGACGCGTCCAATGTATGACGCTCTGTAGGAGGAACCACGAACTTGATCGCAATAAACTCGTTAACTCTGCGTCGTTCAAGATCAGGATCACCAATATTTTTTTAGTGCTTCAGGTAACCATATGGGTAAAAAACCAAAAATTCATCAAAATCGCAAGTAATTATTTTTCTTGGCGGAAATGGGTTAATTTCCTCCCGTGATCGTTTTACATAATCTCACACAGGAAGCGTACAAAATTCGTGCAGGATTTTCTCTTCAGGTAGGTAATGGTAATAAACACGATCGTAGTTGGTAATTTTTTCCGTAATCACGAAGATAATATGTGAAACTGACAGTTTCGAGTTCGTCCTCGAGTACGTATTTTTGGCAGTGCTTACTTCGCTTACTTCCACGTCGGTCTGTCATCACTCCTTGAGTGGTTAAGCCAAATGGCGTCATCCATAGATGTGCGCTGCATGTAACTGACCCTTATCAAGCTATGACGCTTTTGAAAAACTTTTCTTAACTCTTCTATAAAAATTGATAAATAGGGATAGTGAAAATCTTACGTTTTTACAGGTTTCCACACGATTTTCCATAATTTAGAGATGAAGGTTTTCTTCTTCCAAGCGCTCAACTCCACGTGTTCTTGTGATCAAATTTCCTTCTTTCATACTCTAATTCGTCGGTAAGGAATCTCATCTTACTCATCATTTTAGTATTGATTGTGTATATCGGTAATAAAGAATTAAGTTTATATTTTTCTATTCTCTACATGACCTTATTATCGGACCCAGACTAATGGCTCAATACTGACAAGGTTCATTAATCATTCCGAATTCTTCGTCACTCAGAACTCATCTTTGTCCAAAGGTTTCCAAATAGTTGAGCAATAATCCATTCACGCGAAGAGAACAATTGTAGGAACAGCGTAAGTGTTCCCTGATTGGCGTTTAACGAGCCATTCAATGCCTCAGTAAATATTCCGCACGTTACCTGTTCCATAAATTACGCCAAATCACCACTGTTTCCGAACTACAACAAGCTATGCGTTTGAGACAATCAAAATGCGTATGAGTAAATCATATACAAGTAAACAGCCCAAAAATGCTTCCAGTCAATCGAATTCCACGATGAGAGGCAACATAAATCATACTTTTGTACAGATATACGAATTCATACAAATACGGTCATTCAGTCTGCGAATCAGTATTTGTTCAGCAGTAATTAATCATCCAAAGTAAAAAAAAACAGACACCCGTTTCAGACTCTTTCAAACTAACAGTTCTTTCACCGATGAAGCGCCATCAATGCTACTTCGCTCTGGTTAGGCCACACCTCGAATACACCGCGAGCATTTGGGACCCTGGTCAGATAGATTTAAACAAAAAAAATAATAAAATACAAAGGAAAGCAGCGCAGACAAACTGCTACGAGCGTACATATAGTGTGTAACAACTTTTAGAGGGATTAAGGTGGGAGCCCCTAGAGACTCGGAGGCTACACGCTAGGCTTAGGTTGCTCGATAAATTCAGAACTGATATTTTTCAGAGCGACACAGAGAATATTATCATGACTCCTCACTACATCTCTAGGTCTGACAGGTGCGATAAAATAAGAGAGATACACTGCCGAACAGATAGGTACAAGAACTAGTTCTTTCCGCGAACAATAAGCGGTCACAATAAAAATTTAGCTCACTAAATACCCTCATATAATTCATGTCACCATTTCATCTCCAAAAAAAATTCTCTCTTACACGGGTGGTGACCTTACACCCCCTGCCACACGCCCATGAGGCGGCTCGCGGGGTATTATGTAGATGTAGATCAGTCTTGAAGTCATCACGGATGGGTCCAGGACATTGATAAGTTCTACATCTACATAAGTACTTACCCTCTAGAGTCGCGAAAAGAGTCGCGTTGGCAAAAGGGTGTTAGGACTCTTGCTGTGAAAAGGGAAGGGGATGGAAATATGTAATCGCGAGGAGGAGGGGATGTAGCGTGAGGTCGATGTGTTCCCGATTTTGTCGTCAACAGTGCGAGAGGATAGGGAGTTCTTTTATAGATCCCACCCATTTGTTCGGCACCGAATAATTCCCACTTAGTCGATTTTGTCCGCTCTTCTTGTCGTTCTAGAACTGCACGTGTGGAGTTAAAATAATACCCCTCAAGCCAATCAGAAACTCGTGTGATCAGAATATTTCAGGTAACCATAGCTCTGCACGTTACCTCCGCGTCTTTCGGCGGCTTACAGCATATACAGGGAAGACCGCGTCCTTTTGTTCTTGCGAACCATTGTCAATCTGCAAAAACCGCAAAATATATGGATATCTTATTTTTTATAAATACTCGAGTACGTAACTAAATAATTTAAACTTCGTCACTTTTATGAACGATCACTTCTTACAACAATTGTATAAACAAAACCAAATTTAAGTCTCGATAAAAATCAAAAATCAATTGCGAGACGTACGAACGAACTAGTAGGTAGGGGTCACATGAACGGGTGCAAAGAATAAAAAAATCAGTCTCCAAAGCTTTTGTTGTGAATTCAAATAACTATTCGCTCCAAATAGTGACTGTGAAATTTAAGACAGCTCTTTTCCATTTGCTGGGTGTGACGGCAACTCTTGATAACCCATACTGAAAATTGCATTCACTCTGCTAATTGCCTTGCTTCCACCACCACCTGTAAAACTTATTCAGAATAAATATAGGCCTGGAGAAGGTTGCAGCCGGGAGTCGACAGAAAAAGCTCAGTTCCCCCCCTGTAACATTGTAAATTCTATTTTTCCAATTTTTAATATTATAAATATTGATTACACATTCCAAAAAACCTTAAACCGAAAGGCTGCGCACAGATAAAGTAAAGTATCATAAAATAATGTGGAAAAAACAAAGATGGGACCTAGAGAAAGCAGCGATCAAAGCATGGGGCATGGAAAATTGTATTAAAAGAGGAAGTAACCGTTTTATTCGGTTCGATTGCCGTTTATTTATCATATTTTCGAGGAAAACCACTGATTGCTGCACTCGGGCAGTCAATATCGTTGGGCTCACCCATTACCTCGCATTTCCGGGTGAGTTAATCTGGCTCAAAATAACACGACGCCATTGGCAACGCCCAGTACGAATATTATATTACCTTACAAATGGATCAAAAGAACCAAGAGCTGTGGCTCCACCTGAAATGAGATACCTACGTGTCGGAAGAAAAAAGGAAAAGCTAACTGCTAGCGGAATGGAAGCCCAAGGCCTCGATCACCATGACAACCGTTTATAGAACTGGGATACTTAAAGATGTCAGCACTCTGATTGCCTTAATGCCTGACGCCACACTTTGGCAGGTGAAATCAGCTCCGGCGGAAGATGATATGAATAGATAAGTAAGAGATCAAATTCTCCCTCCTTCATCCATCATGACATTACTTGACGAAATAGGGAACTTTGCATACAAACTTTATAATTTGATTTCTCTGTATTCTGCGTGACGACGGGTTGCTGGGATTTTCCTCGGAATGTAAGGAATGCAAAATACCCTCTTCCCGTATTCAGGTCACGCTTGTCAAATGAAATTTTAATAGCTTAGCGCTGGAAACTCCTTGTCTTCTTGTAAACAATCAATGATGAACATCTACAAGAAAATATTGCGAGATCAAAATCAGCAACCAATTCTACATTGGCTATGCAGCAATTCATTCCATTGCGTTGGTGGACATTGAGAGTTATTTGACTGAATTTAAAAAGTCCTTAACACGGTCTAGAGAAACCTGACGATGCAATATTTCCATTAAGAAGCAACAGCACTTAGGCGAATATGCGAATCATCCTTTTATTTTCATGGTCTACTGTCTGTGCGACTGAGCGTGAACCGGTGTATTCATTTTGCCCAGTTATTTTACCTATTAACGAGATTTGACAAGAAACTTGAGGCTATCCCACTTGAAACGATACTGATAGTAGTTAGATACATTGCAATTAATCCATACGAATAAGACATAATTTCTGCCTCATATTTTCAAGTCTAAAAAGGGAGTTCAAATACTGGGGTGAGAGAGGAAATATTCCAACTCGGCAAGGGGAAAGTAGTTTAATCTATACGCTCCTCGACGCTACCATACGGAGAATTTTTCCCTTTCTCCTCCTCCTTACATCCGATAACGCCTTTAAGTGAGAAACCGGCGAAGAAACATAACCGTACCTACATTGTCTCCTAGACCCCGGCGTATATTAATTTCTCTCTCGGCCCTTTATTAACCTTTTTATTATGTTCTCCATCGCAAGCATACGATTGACTGTCACAATCATTAATATATATTATGAATTGTAATCTCGTTGCCAAAAACGTTTTGGAAAGTGATGAAAGACGGAAGTTCAAATGTAAATACAGTCGACAGATTGTAAATAAACACTTCTTACCGGTTTTACCATGAATATACATGGATTCTACTTACAATTAATCATAATGCAGTGGATAAAAATGTATTACAACACGCGGGACGTAATTATACACTTTTTTAATGTCGTCCGGTCTACAGATATATTTAATTCCTCTCCAAATTTAATTACACAATTAACTTCTTAGTGCTTCGTGAATATCGCTGTACAGAAATTTAACAATGAGGTAACTTCATGAGTATTCCCAATGGCCATCATTGTAGTATAGGTAAAAAGGAATGCACTTACCGCCGCCTCGAACAGATTCCTATTTTTCAATCCAAGTTTCCTATTTTGGATCCTCGTAGGCTTTAAACAAGGCATTCTGGATTCTTTATTTAGGCCGAATGGGCTTAATGCATTCCAATTATAATCAGAGTCTGGCAAACATCGTAGTCGGCACACGATGGACGTTTCATTAACCTTTTACACATTTCCTGTTATAGATATTTCCTCTCTAGCATTTACAAAGTAACTTTTAGGTCACAAAAATAGCAAGATATTATGCAAAGCATCAAGTAATTCATATCTCCTCGATCGTTATTGAATATTCACCATAGTCTCACATTAGCAACAATTAACTACTTCTCTTTACAATGACAACTGAAAAGACTCTAATCGAAGTGGCGCCAAGGACTGGGTGAACTAAAAATGAAATTTAGACAACACGTAGCCTAGGCAACAATTCCAAACATCCGAATCCATAAAATATATTTTTTATATATAAATTCATGGTCACAATAATTGTTCCGCCTGGAAAAACATCGCACCTGCGTATCCTGCAAATATTTAAGTAACAATCGTTGAAGAAAATAATCATATATCTATACCATTCCTGTAGCTCTCCTAGGAGTAATTCTCAGAACCTATGCGTCTATAAACAGATTGCTATAAAGGTACGTGCCCGATGTGACTGAACCACCGTTATGATTCACAGGCAAAGATAAATACTGACGTAACTCGTGCAACAAGATTATCTAATGATGCGTGACAGTGCTCTACATGAATCGGCCCAGCCTACCGGAAATCCGACCGACCGAAAATTTTACCAACACCAAGCAGATATAATGTTTTGTAACAACCATACATAGTCATGCAGCAATTATTACTATAACATAAAGTCGATTAAAGATGAATTTTCCGTTCATGTTGGCGATTTATTCCTTTGAATCGAACGACGTGAAGCAACGGGATAACGAGGAAGAAAATTCACGGATACAAGGCCCCACAGCTTCTTCCCGAAAAGAACAAAGCATGGATGGTCAGCGTCTTAAGTAAAACGATTGTCGCCTTCGCTTCGCCAGTGTTAACACCAAACGGCCTGGGCGCAGCGAATACTTGAGCTTCCGAGTGCTGAGCTTGGGCTAAACGTCACGGATGTGGCGCTACGTCGACACTCCGTATCTAGCCGCTATTTCATTTTTGCGTGAGGTTTTCGAGGGAATTTCCATTCATGCATTTTACCACCGTGTGCTTCGCTGTCGAGAGATAAAGGAAGAATGCCTGAGCGATAACTTGTGTGAGCGTGAGGTTGCGACACACACGAGATAACTGCCAGTTAGCTGGTCGGATTTTTTTTTAGTGAAGCGCGTAAGGAGGCGAGTGCATCTCGGTATCACCTGGCGATGCAACGTAGGGGTAACAGCCGCGTTCTGTGCGCAATATTCAAATTACATCTGCAGAGAACCCTTCGGAAGTTGATCCATCGTTACGTGCATTACTATTGAAACGATCTGGCTACCATTTGGCTAGGAAAATGTGACGTTTTAGTTATCCCCTTGAACTACAAGACAATTCGGCTCAGACACCAGGCAGTACGGCAACAAAGGTTAATTTTACACTATTCGGTTATTTTAACTAATTTCCTTACATTTTAGGCCGTCCATGGCTCCCTACAGTTCTACATACAGGGCGAATGATCGATTACCTTGTCGAAGGAAACGAAAAAAATGCGCTGCACAGGATGAGTCAGCATATGCGATGTCCACAGCACCACGCAACCACCATAGCTTCGCCATAATCCACATACATCACGAAAAACCCTTATTAATGAATATAAATTGACCCATAGATTGTAGCGCAGATTAAGTAAACAGGCTCATTATTGCGATGATTATGCACGCCTACGTTTGACATTGAGCTAATAATACGCTAAAAAACTACAAGTTAAAGCTCAAACTTTAACTATAACTATTTATTCGGAGAACAATTTATTTTTGCCCAAATTCATTCGCCAGATATAATGTATAGTTTCACTTTTTATTTCCTTAGAGGTGAGATAATAAAAAGCTATCACCACACTGAATTCAGAAATATGAAACCCTGCATAACGTTTCTGAGTAGCAATTTTTTCTCTGCTCATCGTCGATAAAATAAAATTTAGATTTACTCACGTAATTTTAATTCGCCTATTTCCGTCACCCAAACTATGTTTACGTAAATTGCTTCTGGCGAGTTAAAATTTTCTTCTAATTTCATTCCAGACGAAATTTCCTAAAATCTTCAAACTTCAAAGACATTTAATTTCATTTTGACAGCCGAATCTTGAATGCAAGAAGCTTAAAAAAAATGGGTCAATTGAGGTGTGTCACAACGGCCTCCCACTAATATCTGAATTCAGGTTTCTCTAAAGCCAGCAGCTCGCAAATGACGAGAGCAGCGCGTGGATGGAGAGGTTCGCCGGTGCACCGAGCGTAAGTTGGTCACAGAGGCCA
The DNA here is from genome assembly GCA_963169105.1 of Ceriagrion tenellum. Classification (NCBI taxonomy): domain Eukaryota; kingdom Metazoa; phylum Arthropoda; class Insecta; order Odonata; family Coenagrionidae; genus Ceriagrion; species Ceriagrion tenellum. The sequence continues at coordinate 158,748,665 of OY720634.1, read as the reverse complement.
GAGAAAGTAAACAGGCTCTATTCATGCAACAGGAAAGACAATCCTTTATTTTCCCTGTGGTCACTATCATCATAAAAGGAGAAAATTATGAGGATGAGGGAATTAGGAAGGCAATTACCCATCGGGAAAAGATGTCATAACTTCATCTTGGAATTCTCCGAGACATTAAACAACGCAATCACGTAATATATTGCCTTCCGTGAAATAAAATAAAATGTTTATTTCCAACGATCACTACCGAAACCCTTACCAATACTAGATCCTCGATTCTCGAATCCATCGAAAGTGATGAAAATACGTCGCTAGATACACAAACAGTTGAGCATCTCAACTTGATGTTTTGCAACCAACGGAGAATTTAAGCGTCAAAATTTTCATCCAACTGCTTGAATTATGAATGGATTAGAGCTGACCCATAATATAGACAAACAACCTTCCTGAATGTATGAATTCGATCAAACTTTCAGATTTATAATTTACGAGATTTTAAAATGATGCTCGTTTCAATTCTGATATTTCTTAGAATTCTCCGAGACGGCTTGAGTATACAGAGGAATTTCCCCTCGAAATGCGTAAACCCAATTCCGTTCTTTAGCTGATTTCAGCCGTTTACGACTTCACTTTAAATATAGTCTAGTTTTAAGTCCACCGCCTCAGTCTTATTCGAGAATATATGCAAATTATAATTTTCAAACGCATTACTATTGACGATGAAATGCCCTCCGGCATTGAAGTTTCTCTTTCGCGAGTTCAGGAAATTCGAGCTGGGGAAAGATCAGGATCAAATATTTTTTTAAAGTCGTTTTGAAAGCTGGTAGTTTCTAACGCATATAATATACGCGTCTCGTATAAAGCGATTTCCAGCCATTTCCTTGAGATACGACCCCCGTTAACCTCAGAAACCTTTCCCCAGCGCAATGAAGGATCGAATCCCTCCACCACCACCGTCTCCCCGAGTCGGTCCGACTATTTCCGTTGGCACTGATTTTACTTCCCAGACGTGAGAGGTCGTCGCCAACTGTAGCTTACTGGAATCCCAAGTAGAGAGGGACTTTTCTAAGTCGTTGAAGCAACTAATATCTTCACCGCGCCACTTTCAACTTCCTTCATTCTGCCGTGCCTCTCGGAATTGGAGCACATTCCGCCACGAATTAACGACGAACTATAGCTCTCGAGGACAGAAGCGGAGAGTTAGAATAGTTTGGAAGTGATTGAAAGATTCAATAAAAACGCGGATATCCCGAGAAAAGTGTCGGAATAGCGGACATCGGGCGAACTGAGTTAATTAAAGCCCGGTAGACCATTAACGGTTAGCGACCAGAAGCACTATGTAAATATGCCTTTTGTAAATTCTGCAAAATCAACATTGGTATCATTTTATCCTCAAAGATATTATGCTACCACTTCTGAATATCACCCGAAATAATTCAGTAAAATCATAATTTATAAGGAAAAAGGTTTTATCGTTTAATAAAATGTTCTTAGAAGTAAAAAATTATGTTTTTCGGCTAACACCTGGTGATGCGTGCGACTGTACAAAAATCCTTCGGGCGCGACATTTTAAATTATTTCAATTTTAAAATTGTGTAATCATATAAATCTCTGAGACATCCACGTTAGAAAATGACCAATTTTCGTTATTTTCATATTTAGATGCGTGAAGTGGAAAGGGTCGAAAAAATGAGTTGAAAGGCGTGTGACACAGGCAAGGATTTACCTCTCGATCGCATTGTAAATTTATTACATTGTCAGGCTCAATTTTTCTTCTATTGAGTTAGTTTTTGTAATGTATTTCGCTCATGTTCTCCTCTTTCGTTGAATGATACCCATAGCTAATTGACAAAATAGGGTGAGAATATTTCTCCAATGGCCGTAACTATTGGCACCACTTGTCAAAGAAAGAAAGAACAGAAATAAAAACACAGTAAGTGAAAATACTTATTGTGTTGGTTTGACGGTAGCGTCAGTGACCAACCACAGCCTCTCAACCAGACTACCCTTGTGAAGGTTTACGGGAACGTTGATTCCTCGCCATTGGCCATTCAGAGACACACAAACTCAATCCAATTGGGATCCTTCACAGGGCTTTACAGATTCCGTTAAGGATGCCTGAGTTATGACCACACACACACAGAGCAATCACTCTCACAAGCACTCAAAAATCACTCACTCACACATTCAACAGGGCCCAACTTCTGGGAGAATCAGGCTCGAGATGAACTTGGTAAAAGAAATGAAGGGTTACGGCCATTGGAGTAATATTCTCACCCTATTTTGTCAATTAACATACAAATGTTCATAAAATTTGATGTATGTACTTGTATACCTGTAACCTGTGTTACATCTATGTTACATGACTTTCCAGAGTATATTAGGCGGTAAGCCATTATGCTCAAACATCGTGTTAATCATTACAATGGATGCATATTTTATACATCTCTCCACGCATAGCTACACAGATAAATAATTTCCCATCTTCATTCTTCCTGACATCTGTTTTCCGTATCATCAGCAGATAAGTGAGGTTCAAATCTAGCGTCCATAGATTTTTATTCGTAGTTGCACGCAGAACCGGGTGTTGGATAAAAAACATTTTTTACCTCTAAGAAAATTTTATTAAACAATAAAACCTTTTTCCTTTAAAAGTATGTTTTTACTGAATCATTTTTAACTTTTTGGTTTTCAATTACTTGTAACAATATTTTAACTAAAGTAATTACATATTTTATTTTTGCAATTAATTGCTTGTAAATTGTTTAATTGATTCCGGGAGAGTTGGAGAGGCTACGCCTCATTTTGAGCGGATTTTGGAACGGTTCAGTCCGTGAACGAGAGAAACAATCGAAGTGAACGTCTCCTTCGTGGAGAAGAGGGGATCCGGTAAATCACCGTTAATCTCTCGGATATTAAATTGAAATTAATTGATTAGAGTCGAAATTAATCGACCAATGTATTTTCACTCGAAGTGGGTCTACGGACGAAGTTTCAGGGCATCGGGAAGTTGGCTAAATGCTAGTTACCAGTTTTACGCAGACAAACAGCTCATTCTAAAAAAAACAACCTTTTAGTATACGCGTGATAAATTATTTATCGCCATCATTTTGACTGATTATTGTTTTGTCCCCGGAATTGGATCTACACACGAAGTTACAGAGCTCTATAGTATCGGAGGTAGAGAAAATTTCAATTACAAGGTTTGACCCAGACAAACAGGTGAAACTCAATGAAACCTTTTAGTAAACTCGTAATTCATTATTTATCGCAATTACTTAAATTGCTTATTGTATCGTCACCAGTAGTGGATCTGGGGACCAAATTTCAGAGCTCATTTCAGAGGGCAAGAAGCAAACTTCAGAGGGTAAGAAGATAAGATGGAACTATCTTTAGAAGAAATTCTAGGTACCTCAAGGCAATTTAATTATATTGAAAAAAAGGAGAGGTTGGTGGTTATGTGCAAGAGATTGGTTAATTAAATTGAAAAATGAAAAAAAGGGAGATGTTAGATATAGAAGATATTGGTGTTGGTTGCCATGTGGCAGATGTTTGTTTTATGGTTACTCAGTAAACAGACTAGTTGGTGACATTGCTTTTGTACTGTTGATAAAGTATTAAAAGAAATTAACAAGACATCAAAGTTTTTGTTTAAATCAGCAAAACTAAACAGACATCAAATCGTAGGTTAAATTTCAATCACAAAATTTGATTTACCAAATACGTGAAACTCAAGAAAACCTTTTAAATAAACTATAACACCATTTTTTTCCGTATGAATCCATTTTTAATTGAAATTCTTTCTCTTCAACCATCGGGGTGGAGTATCATCAGGAACTTAAATAATTAAAATTTTCATGGTTGAACGTGATCGAAATCTCTCCTCAAAAGAAACTGCGACGCTTGATGTTCATTCACTTTCTTTCTCTTCCTCAAAGATTCAAAACAGCTAAACAATCTAGTAGACAATACCTCTTCTGTTGTCAACTATTCCAGTGAAATCGTTATGAATTTATACCTCACAATGATAATCTAAGAAAAGGAGATAATAGCTTGAGTAAGCATTGATTTTGATCTGCTCATGGAAAGCAAAGCAGAAATTTAGCACTCAGAACAAGGAAAATCTAACGATAAGAATAACTATGTTGTGACATAGTTCTATCATAACCTCTACATACACTCCAACTGCCATAACAAGAGAGCTTGTCCACCTTTATTTCCTTTCAACGCTATGAAGAAATTCACCTCGCTTCGTATTCCTCTCGTGGTTTCCTCTCTATTTCTTCAACATTTCGTAAGTTTATGGGATTGATTGGCGTAAGATGTATCGCACCTCATACTATAAAAAAGAGATGAATCTCTGTGCTATCCACGCGGCCCATATCGTCCTCCACTGCTTCTTTCTAACTAACTATGTTACTGCACCGGCATCCTCATTAAGATGGTTGACTAAGCGTCCGTGCTTCCTCGCTGTTTCGGGTGACGAGACTAACAGTCTTCAGAGCGTGCAAACCGTTGTTTCAACGTCCGACACAAATTCTGAGAATGAAGAAAATGATAACGAAAAAGGAGTGAGGTGAAGACAAGACGGGAACAACTGAGCAACTCTTCCACTTATTTCCTCTCATAAAAAGATTAAATTCCTTCGAAAGAGGCACGCAAATTTCCCCGACGCGACGCTTCGGGTGACTTCAACAAAAACCAGCACTCTATGGCACTCTTGTTATTTTAACAGACGGGGATATTCATCTGATTTTCTTTGAAACTGACATATTATTCTCCGAATAGTTTCCGCTGGGTTTACATTGAATGGAGTCGATAGGCAATTACCCCAAGAGTCAACCGTTTCCGGCTAGATGTTCTGAAACAGCATTTCCAGAAATGAAAATCAGTAGATGTTGTTCTGTCCACCTTATTATTAAAGAAATTTATAAAGTGGACAGTTGTTCATTCCACTGATTTTCAAGTACTATTGAGTTCGGGTATAGATAATCGATTAATTAATAAACCACGGGTATGTAAATCAAATGGAGTTTTTAACATTGATTTATCAAGTTCGAGCCAAAATCTATTCATTTTAGAATGAACGGGTCAAGAATAATGCTTCTTTTGACAATAGGGACAGTGAAAATAGGTGCAAACCATCGCTGAGAGAATTTCACCATCAGTAGAAGATTAACAGGGGCTTAAAGACTAGACACTTCCTCGTATTTTATTAAATCAGTAGATTCAAAGCCCATTAGCTTATGGCATAAGATCTTCTATGCCGACAATATTAAAATAAATTAATCACTTTTAATCAAGTTTCGCGAATAAATTAAACATGGCTTCTGGACTCAGTTTCTGTTATAAAGCGCACTAAATTTAAGTATAGATATCGAGGGAACCTGAGGTAAAACAAAATTTCTGAAAATTAGGAATATTATGGTCACACTCCAGAATCTTCGCCGAGATTGCGAATTAACTTGTATTTGATACAAAATATGGGTTTAACACGAGGCCATTTATTTTCAACTTATTATTCGTCCCTATCCTCGAATCCCAGATGGGGACAAAATGCTGAGTCATTCTACCTCAACTCTATTTTCATATCCATGAATTAAAGAGGTATTCATTATTATTAAACCACTGTAAATAGCGAGGACGCATTGATGAAGAATCTTAGTCCCTCCAAAATCAAAATTTAAATCAAAGCAAAAGATCCATTTGAATATATGATTTTTTCGACCGTAGGTCAAGATCGAGCGTTGTTCAGGCGGATTCAGAAATACAAACAAAGACCCTAACAATACGTACAGTTGCCATGGCGCAACATCCCCAGCACTCCTCTGATGCGTGGCTGCAGCTTCCTTCCATGAAGGGTAATTCGTCTAAGCTTCCCTTTGTGAATTTTCCGATTCTCTTTTCCTCTTCGAGACGGCGTCAAACAACTGCGATTTCCTGCAACTACAGAGAATTTAAGCGGTATTGAAACGCAATGCACTTGCGAGATCGGGAAAGATCTCAGAATAATCTGTCTAATATCTCTTCTTGAGTCCGGAGAATACTTAAAACTTTTAAAATCGTTAACAGATATTTGTTACACATGAACTCATAAATTTAGCTACACACAATAAAACTGAATTGCCACAATGTTCTTTGCCTCTGTGCCGGTGAAGGAATTCCTCTGTAAAAATTATCATCATAGATGTAAAAGTAAGCAAAGAGACAAAAAATGCTAAACTTTTAATCAGATATAGCCTCCATATAAATGTCTTATTGCCATAAAACTCTTAAAATATTTTCCGGCAATTCCTAAAATGTGAATATATTTTTTAAATAAACGACTTAATGAAAGCGATTATTAGTCTTGTAAAACACAAGACTGTTTAACGAAAAATTTTACTGGGAACATTAGACATTGGTCCAAATGTGCACTGACCCGTTTCTCGAACATATCTCAATTCCGCCTTAATTAAATCAAAATCCGAATCACGAGACCGAAATGATTATCCATGAGTACGTCCGGATACAGCGCGTAACCGTAGTGGACGCCAAGTGGTTTCTCAAAAACTGCTTGTGGGTAACTGGGTTACCTTTCCTAGCTCTTTGCGAACGAGTTGGTTTTCAGCGTTGGCGTGCTCAACCACCCGGATCATCCGAGGTCGAACACGTACGAGCACCGTGCGGGTATCGCCCGTCCTATGTTTTTTTTAGCGTGCGGATGAGTCGGCGACTCGTCCAGCGTCCTCGCGACCCTCGGCGAGTGTGCTCGCTTCCGTCTGACAATAAGTACAGCGCCATCCATACGAGAGTCACCAGAGGACGCCAATAATAACAAAAAATATGCGCTTTCTGTTTCCTCGACGATTTCCGACGGCAATTCACCGAGCGCGGCCGCTGGGTTCGTCGCTCGCAGCGGTGTTTTGCGATTATGGCTGATGCACATCTGTCAAACTAAAACCCAGCTCCCAGCTAAATTTTTCATTCACTGCTGATGTAAAATATATGAGGTTAAAAACGTTTAAAACAAAAATCCAGGTGTACACCTGAGAAAACGGACTTATGCCTTCCCGGCGTATGCTTCACCTAAATTCTTCTCGGGAATTCCGCCGGGTTGACTTTGCAGATGGCACCGGCGTTTCATCAGTCCATCGATTCATCAGGATGAGTGGATGTCGTCAAGGCTGAGCACGCATGGTAGATATATGTATTTACCGCCCTGCGGTGAATACATACATAAATATTCAGACAGATAGGCGGAAAGAAAGTGTATCGGAAAACATAAAAAATATATATAATCATTTGTTCATTCACTCTGACCGCCCGGTGGTAAATACATTTATAAATATTCAGACTGATAGGTAGAAAGAGAGTAGAAAGAAACTCATAAAATCGACGAGCACAATGACGCATGGTGTGAAGGTGTAAAGATGGTCGATTCCAAGTGGAAAAAATTCAAGTAGACCGGGAATCGAACTCGGGCCTCCCGATTTCGCGTCAGTTGATCCCCCCCGCTGATTCCAGTGGGTTCGTAGTGGACTGGATAGCTTAGTGCTCTCAGCAACTGTCGCGAAGTCGGGAGGCCCGGGTTCTATTCCAGGTCCAGCCGAATTTTTTCCATTTGGAATCGGCCATCTTTACACCTTCACGCCACCATTGTGTTGTTTGATTTTGTGTGTTCCTATCCACTTTATTTCTACCTTTCTGTTTGAGGATTTATATAAATATTTTTTTTTTATTACTCAGACCGCTCAGCGGCAAATACATACATAAATATTTAGACGGAAAGGTGGAAAGAATGTGGAAAGGAACACGCAAAATCGCCGAACACAATGGTGGTGTGAAGACGGCCGATTCCAATTACACCTTCAGCATTACAACAGAATTACACCTTCACACCACCATTGTGTTTGTCGATTTTGTGTGCTCATATCCACATTCTTTCTACCTTTCTGTGTAAACAGTTATGTGTGTGTGTGTGTGAGAATCAGGTGACTCATGGCGGATCGTAAGGAGGGCTTTCAAAACTACTTTTTTCGTGTGTTTGGTCGCGTAACACTGACCTACACAATAATTTAAATAATTTGGTAAAATAAATACAAAATCATCAAAAATTCTTCATATGAAACAAAACGCGCATCTACCCACAACACGTATGATGAAACAGAAAAATAACCACTTCCTTTTTGAGGCATTTCGAGCGACCTAGTCATAATAAAAACCATATTCGAATTTTATTTTTTTATTGAATTCTGTAGTAAGACGTATAAAATAAATATTTTTTATGGCACAATGGCGCAAAAATATTGTTTAGCACGAAAGACATTCTCAATATTTATCTTAATATGGAAGCGTAAGCCCATTATTTGACTCATTTAATCAGGCCGTGCGAGGAAAATGCATGTACTTATGAAGATTTTTTTGGGTTAAGTAAAAGTTTCTGCGATGAGTGATTGATTTTTTTATAAGTAGTTGATGAAACATACCAGGTGGCCACTCATAGATTTCTGACGGATCGGGGATTCGAAAATTCCTCACTTTTCAAATAATCTCTCTCTGGAGTGTATATTCGTATGTCTATACCTGTGTGTAATGGTTGGCGCTAGTTGGTAAATATCTCGAAAAGAAGGCCGGAAAACGGAGAAAAATGTGTTGGTATCATTTGAAAAGTGAGACATTTTTATTTGAAGTGAGACTGAATTCATTAACCTCCAGGTGAAATGATATGTCTCGTTCAAATCACCTTTGAATCGATCGAAACGCTAACAACGGAGCGAGAACAATGGCCACGGTCGCGGTCGAATCCGCCATCGTTATCGGTAAAGCACCATAAGCTCTATAGTTTAGCTCTCTCCCAATCTAGAGCTTTAGTCACCGGTAGCAAGATCAGAGAGTATCGCCGGTATTTAAGGTAGATTGAGCGTAGTATCATTTTACCTAGAAATCAATGAATTTGGTCTCATTTAAAGAAAAATATATCACCCTTCCATTGACACAAAAAATTAAACTCCTTACCACATTACTTTGCGAGATATTTCGTAAAAAATACCAGCCCTTTTATGTGGGAAATTGTAAGTGTATGCACTATAGAGAGACCTTATATTAAAAATGAGGCATTTCCTACACTTAGATCTCGTTAAAAAATCAACAGTATGTAGTTTGAGTGTTTTCTCAACCATTTTTGAAAATTAATCATATTATCACCGCATTAAATTCTTCGGGATCACAATATACCTACCTTTTTCATGGAGTTTCAAACGTACCGCGTGAAAAAATTTAAGACTTATTAAGATATTTTCATTTGATTACTTACAATTTCTGTCATGTAAAACTATATTATTGCACCATTTATAAGGCAATATTTAATTCATGTGTCTCACAGCTGGAGAAGTTAAAACGTATACAGTAGACCCTCGCTTTTCGTCCGTCTTTAATCCGTCCCGGAGGACCGATCGTAAAGCGAATTCCATCGTTTGTTGAATCGGCTTTATTTCCGGACGAGGAATCGGTTTAAAGAGCATCAGTGCCAATCCATTCAGTGTACGCGTCAGAGCCAATGCATACGAAAATATTTAAATATACATATACATATCCTGGATTAAAATTATTAAAAATATTATCAAACCAATATTTAAAACACTATCGATATTTAAAAAAAATCGGAGAAATTTGAAATTTTAAAAATCGCTCGCAAAATCAGCTCAGGTCGTAAGTCGAATCCATCGCTAAGCGGGGATCGACTGTATATCGAATATGGTCACTATTACGACTAGGGAACTATCTCGCTCGGACTACCTTAACATCACAAATACCGTTGCGTTTCGCACCGCTCGAAACCCATTCCTACTCTCCTGAGCTCGTGACGTAACAGAGTCGCTCCGGCACCCCTCCCCTCCCCGTCCACGTGGATATCCCAAGGTCCTTCCACTTCCCCCTCAACGCGCTCGTCCGATGCATCACAACAGTTGGAAGGGGCCGGGCACCAACTCCGCAGCCCGCGGAAACTCGATCAAGGCCAAGGATTTTCGGGCTGAGCTGCCGACAGCCTTGCCCGGGTCGGGCCGTAACCGTCGGGCCCGTTCTTCAGAGGTGCGGTTAATGGGGAGGTAAAAGGGGGGAGGGGCATAATGAATCGCGAGGCGAGGAGTCGGGTGACCGCTTCGTCTCTCCTCGCGAACCGCGAGCGCCTGACGATCGCGAAAGATGGCGCCAGAGATGGCTGCCTGCTCACGCAAGGAGACAGGGATCTCCCGCTAGCTCCCCCTTTGGCCGCGCAGCCACGAATTACCCCCACCATAAATCAATTATGCGACGCGCCCGGTGTGAATTTCTTGAAAATATTTCCATCCGATAAAGAATTGTGCGAATACGAGTTCTCCAGGAACTCCAGGAACTCGGCGCTCATGACGACTGTGATTGATTTTATCGGAGGGAATAAATCACGACGCACTAACACTAAATGTATGTACAGTAGTATGAAAATTATGTGTATGGGGGGCAATAGGGTACATGCATTACTTATAACAAGCTATTTGCATACTGGTAGAAGTTCACATTATTAATCATACAGCACAAAACTTTCGTCAACCAAAAACGTCATCTCGTGAAAATATTCCTCGCCAAACATTATACGCACTTGGCGGCGTCATGATACCACGTCTACGGTAACTAAACGGATGACGTAGGATGATGAAGGCCCTGCTAAAAAATCCTTAGAATCTGTTCTGTAGAACGTACAGAATTCTACAGAAATTGACTTCTTCTTCATGACTAGTTCCTTTTCTAAGGATCTGTACGGAACATGAGAGCCTGACTGTAAAGAACATATGTTCTGTAGAGTTATTTTCTGCAGAGCAAAATAACTCCTTACAAGCTGTTTTGTAGAACTTCAGCAACTCTACAGAAATATTCTGCAGAACGGGGAATGCTGCACAACTTCGTAGGGAATTCCACAGAACGTCCTAAGGAATTCCGCAGAACGTCCTAAGGTATTCTGCAGAATATCCTACGATATTCTGCAGAACGTCATAGGGAATTCCGTAAAATGGCATGTCAATACTTTAAGGAATATCTACGGAAATTTTTAAGAAATTCTGCAGAAGAATTTATAAGGAAACTATACAGAATTTTTTAGCAGGGGGGAAGGATTCGCATCCATAAAACGATGCGTTTCGATGTGACTTTCAGCTGGTTTAGCCCCATTTCACGAAAAAAATCTTTGTTAATTGCTTCATGGAAGACAACGCGCCAAAGTAAATTGTTGTTTCCCGTGGAAATGCTAGCAGAGCAGAGATGCGAAGCTGTGCTGAGATGCAAAACCACGGAGGAGCTGTAACCGAGTTTTTTCACATTTTAATGCTATTGTGAAAAACGACAGGCTGCAGCTGACACGCATCGTTGTGAATTAATTATTTGAGTTAGATTACATTTAAACTCTGATAATATTTTAGAAAACTTGCCGTTATTAAGTACGGAGGCTTCCGCGGTTTGTTTCCGAGGTTTGATGAGTTCTGTTCCGTTTATTCGGGGTTTTTGCCGCGTTGATTCATTTTTATGGCTGAACCTGACGACGCAAAGCTGACGAACGCAAGCGAAATTGTTGCCCATAGAAATAAATCTACGCGGGAAAATCCCGGAACTTGCTGTAATTTACCCCACAGAAATATGAAGAACAAATTTTACGGCTTTTAGTAATTCTCTTACATATTGCTCATCGTGCAGCACCAGAATCAACCCAATCGCAGTCATAGCCGTAGACTTGGTATTCAGAAGTCCCAACAACGCAGTGTCCTACATAGCATCTCAGCCCAAAGACAGTCACAACAGTAGGATTTATAGGTTTTTCAAGCTATTCATTTGGGATCAAGTTACCAGGTAATTTCTTCCAATTCTTCATAATAAAAGGATTTTGGTCTTAAATATGCAGAGTATAAAGCTACTTTCAGAATATTTTTCGCTATACCATTATTCCATGTCATGGAAAATAATGTTGGACGTTTAAAATGGTCAAAAAAATATATAACTTCAAATGTACAGTGGTTAATCTCCCGATTTGTATTTCGCAGTGACAAGTAACGGCATCTATCGCTGTGGTAACAAGTTAGCACACCAATCAAAGAAATATAACGTTAAGTTGGAACTCCCTGGTCACAACAGTCATGACTCAATCGAGATTCAAACCCGTACCTGAACACAGGCAGGTGCGTAATCAACCTGGTTGCAGCAGCCGGCTTATAAAACAATCCCGACGTTGACAGATGCGAGCTCTTAAATCACTAGGCCATCAAACCCAAAGTCAACCTTTTCTAAACTCATTTTAAACTTCAGCCTGGGATAATTGGACTAGAGGTTCGCCGCTGATCAGAGGAGCTTCTTTCGTCTTAGAAGCATATTGGAGTACATAAATGGAATAATCTTATAACATTATTATTTAGGTTGGCTTATGTTTTGCATTCTTTGTATAAAAACACGCTGATTCTCTAGAATGTGGAGGTGACATTAATGATTCAATACTATGCAGACGTTGGAATCTCCACGAGATACCATAGTTCCATCGATCAGAGAAATGGTTTTAAAATTCCCACCTACAACTTCCGGCTATCGTCATGTTACCTTCAATTTGAACCAATACCTTAATGCCAGAGGGTTTACTGAAGGACAAGACAGTATTGAAAAAAAATTAAGCTACATACTTCAGAATCATTAACATCTGCGGTTATTTCTCACCATATGACACGCGATTAAATAAAATATCGCATATTTTCAACCATCACACCCTTTGAAACTCATTATGAGGCAAAAATCATCTCGGAAGGTATCTTGTAGTCAATTTCATAAGAATATCGAACCAATAAATAGCTCATTCAGATATTCACATCGTTTCTTCATAGAAGAGTGCAAAAATTATTAATACATGGTTTATCAATTTTCTTTGCCAAACTATACTAAATACCTTTCGCGGCTGATTCTAAATTAACTACAAATTTGAAGATTTTCAGTGAACATTTAATTTCTTCGCTGCATGCAGTATAGGCCGATTTTTGAACAACCTTAACTCCGAAAATTTGTCATTTTAAGGTAGTCCGAGCTAGATAGTTCCCTAGTCTCAATAGAGACCATATTCGAATTGTAAGTTTTAATTTCACCAGCTGTAGGACACATGAATTAAATATTGAATTATTAATGATGCAATAATATAGTTTTATACGACAGGAATTGTAAGTGATTAAATGAAAATATCTAAATAAGCCTTTAACTTGATTCATTTTTTTCGCGCGGTGCGTTTGAAACTCCATCAAAACGGAAGGTTTTTTGTGATATCCAAGAACCTACAGCGGTGACAATATGATTAATTTTCATAAATAGTTGAGAAGACATACAAGCTACACTCTTTTAGTTTTTTTACGACATCCAAGTGTTATAAATGCTTCATTTTGTAAATAATATCTCTCTGGAGTGCATGCATGTACCATTTCCCATGTAAAAGGGCTGGTACTATATTTTGGCAAATATCTCTGAAAGTAATGTTGTAAGGGGTAGAATGTTTGGTGTCATTGGATAAGCAAGATATTTTTTCCTTTAGAATGAGACCAAATTCATTGATTTATAAGTAAAATGATTTTTTGCTCGGGCTATCTTAAACGCTCCGGGAGTGAAGAATCTGGCTTCACGGTTTTCTACGGTCGAAAGGCATCCAAATTATCCCGCCATTGAAAGAGCAAGCGGAGAAAAACTGGGCTAACCCAACATTCCACGCTACAAGCGCTTGGGCCTGTTTTGACGCCTTTGGCCTACATAAACGGGGAAACTCCCAAGAAAAGGCCGAGTGAATTCACAGTGGCGATGTGTCTTTGTTTAATGTAGCATCAAAAGGGAGAGATGATTAGGAAAAGCGCGTCGTCCCAGTTCCCGAGTGAATCTCGAAGGACACCGTAAAAAGGAGCAATTCTCAAACGTTGTGGTTTTTTAGACTTTATGCAAAAGTGGATTTCTCAAAACAAACAACAGGAAAGCTAAATCATCGGGAGAAAATAAAGACTCCTTCCGTCCTTCAGTTGCTAAATCTGGGTGAAACATAACTATGAGCACCTCTCGTTCACAGGAAAAACAACAACGTACCCTCTCTCAGAAGATACTTGACGGGAAAGAAACAAAAACAGTAAATGAATCAAGAGTCAGCAACACCCAAAATGCTCACTTTGCAACAAATATTCCTCCACGTCTTTACTTCTGACAAACTTAAACTATACTGCGGAAATGAGAACCTCACTTTGCAACGCTAATATACTAATAACTACATGCTTCCAAGTACGCCTGTAGAAAGTAATAACATATTAAATCAAAGGAGATTGAGCTCTACGGCCTCTCTAGATAGATAAAAATAAAATTCTCCAATAGCCGTAAAAATGGCACCACTCGTCAAACATGTACCACAAAAATACACTTACTGTGTTGGTTTGCGGGAAAGGGGATTCCACAGCAGGGACCAAACACAGCCTGTTTTCAACCCAAAACCCAACCCAAAACATGTTTTTCATTTGACCACGCTCTTTTTGAGCGATTTCTCCCAGAAGTTGGGCCCGTCTGTGTGTTGTGAGTGAGTGATTTGAGTGCGTGCGTGTGTGATTGTGGTAATAACCAGACATCCTTAGTAGGGTCCCATTAGCCCTATGAAGGATCTCAGGTTATAACCCAGGCATCCTTATCAGGGTCCCATTAGCCCTCGAAAAGGATCCCAATCTGGGTTGAGTGTGTGTGTCTGTGGTGGTCACTGGCAAGAAAGTAACATTCCCGTAAACCATCACAGGAGGGTATTCTGGTAGAGAGGCTGTGGTTGGTCCCTGCTGTGGAATCCCCTTTCCCGCAAACCAACACAGTAAGTGTATTTTTGTGGTACATGTTTGACGAGTGGTGCCATTTTTACGGCTATTGGAGAATTTTATTTTTATCTATAATAACGTATTATTTACTCATTTTGCGATATAAGAATCCACGCAGCATTAAAGCACGCGAACCTAAGATATTTGCGTGCAGACCTTCACCGATTTGTTAATCACGGCTATTTGAACTGAGGAGATTTTTCCAAGCAATTGCACTTATATCTATCTATACTTTTATCTTTTCTTCTATCTCAGCGAAGGAATGAAGCGGTATGCATGTCAATCACAAAAACTCGACTAGCGTACGGACACAAAACACGAATGTTTTCATACTGGGCGAACAAAAAGAACAAAAAAGTCAGATATGGTGCGTCGATATACATGCAAATGGAGAGAGTTAGATATCGCAGATCTACAATCATAGATGTAACTTAAAAACAGCAGATGGAGGGTAAAGTTGCTGTCGCGCTCCAAGCATTGCACTAAAATAATCGCAACGTTCGTAATATGACTTTTGGCCTTCCAAATGAAAGAAGCAAGTACTTTCTCGTGATATGTGGCAGGGAAGAGAGATTTCTCAGTGTAACCCAAGAATAAATGTGGCAGGAGCCTTATACTTTAAGTAGGCAATTGGCAATGAAGAAAATTCTGATTACATTCGTAAGATTGCCGAACTGTATAAGCAAATTTATTAGAGGAATTTAATACTCAGGTTCAAACTTCAAGAAAATTACCCCCATTACTTCGGTTTGCACGATCCAACAAAATAGAAATGCCATTACCGAATGAAGCAATGAGAAAATCGTTGAAATACGGAAAAAGGAAGCGAGGTGGATCTTAGCGGAAGTTCAGTGTGGCGAACGATGGAAGACTGAGATGAAATAAGGATTTAATTGGAAATAAAGGAGGAAAATAATCGGCAGTTAATTAACAGGTTATTAATAGGTACGGAAAATACCTAAATACAAATTTTTGTACGAAAAAATACCTAAATAAAAAAAGCCGGCTACCATGAGCCAACGATTAGTCACGATATAATACAGTATTAGTTTACGCTATTATTCAATTGATAGAATATGCAAGCCACGACAGAGCAAGATTTTCTAATGACTTACTTGGCAGGTCAAAGACTCGGTTAAGATATAGTTTTGATCTTTGTTTAAATAAGAATATAACATAATATGTTTACAGTCATATGTATATTGATAAAGGTATCCGACTACATACAATCAAAGGCCTAGTTTATAAAATATGGAACCTCGCCAATAAAACGTAGTTATTGTCAATTTTTTCATTCTTAAGTATACATAGCCTTAAAAATTGTATGTACGTAAAAGCTCAAGTTTTCAAAGTAGGTAGCTTGATTGGTTAGAGCACCCGGCGCGAAATCAAGGGGTCTGGGTTCGAATTCTACCCAGGCTAATTCCTTTTCCGCTGTAAATTTCACACATTTGTAATACCTCAGGCTACACCCAAATTCACTTCATTTTATCTCATATTTTTCAGCCACACTGTAGTCACTCGATCCCTAATGAAAGTTACCGTCTCGTGTGATTCCAAGGCTTCTAAAATCGCAAAAAATACCAATATATAAGTCAGAAGACGTAAAAAAAAACCAACCGTCAGTAGATCGCACGTTTGCGTCTCGGCTCGGAGTGAGCCCTAGGATAAACTAACTTCAGACCGACAGTTTGGCGTGCACGCTGCAACGCATGAACGTGTGATGGTGGAATGCGTTGAGTGTGAGGCGGAGCGAACTTATCATTTATTTCCCCCTCATTCAGACCAGAGAACCTTACAGAGGCCTTCCAACACGAGAGACCGTCACAAGTCTTGGCTCTTATTGTTATACCAAATACTCGCGACATTCTGTTTACGACAAAATTTCCATCGGTAAACAAGTAGGATGCATTAAGTAAATACTATTTTTCCATTTTCTTTCCCCAAGTATCGTAAAATACTTGACAACAATATGCAATGGCCTGAGCATCGACGTCGACCGAAATAAAAGTCTCGTCAAAAAAACTCAGAGACAGAGATGAGATATCTATTGTGTGAAATTAACTGCAATGACCCTTTGAGTCTCTGTAGAAACAATAAACAGTTGTCCCAAAGTATGCCGTGCGGGTCAACTCGTCTTCGAAGCGAAGCGCAAGAACAATTTAACATTCCATGAGAAGCAATAGGAAGGCCTGAGTGTGTTGCGTTAGCTGAAAACTCCACGAGCTCCAACAAAAGCCAGGGTCATAATGATGAGTGTGAACTTAATGTGGTGGATGACGGGAATCTCAACAAAACTCAATAGGTGTAACCTTTCCCTTCGAACCATATGATGTATCCTAAAAGTAAAACGTCAGTGAAGAACCAAACGTTACAAGATTTCGGCGAGCACGTCGAAGAATTACATTTCGCCTAGCGGCAGAGAAAATATAAGTGACGACAGCGACATTCTCATGAGTTTTGCCTATTCGAACCATCGATTTCCATCGCTATTGAAGAAATAAATAGATTTATAAACTAGCCAAGGTAAACGCCCTAAGAGAATTCCATTTTATCATTCATTAACCAAATATTGTCTCAGACATGAGGAGGAAGCCAGCTCCTATCGGCAGAATGGTGGCCTGAGAGCCAATCTAAAGCGAAGGACGCGAGTTTTAATCTCGCCCCCGTCATGAACGCAGAGTTAACCTCCGAATTTATAGTCTCGGGTGATAGATACGGAGCAATATTATCTCTACGCATGGAGCACTAAAAACGACAAATAAACGACGACAGATTTGTTCTCACTGAAAAAACAGTCGAAGCTAAGTAGGATACCGTTTGAAGCCAACAAAGGGGGCGGAGGAAACGTGAGAAAGCTGATCGAAGAGCGCGTCAGACAGTCTTTTGTCCGTCTCCTCCTCTTCCTTCCGGGGCAGAAGAGCCGACGTGCGGTGCGTCTCTCGTTCCGCAATTATGTCGACCCCGATCATAAGCGGCCTCAATAGAGCGTGGCGCAACATGGACAACATCCGAGAGAGGGGGATTTGGCGACGGTCGCGCGGCGTGAGTGAAGTTTGGACGCGTCGCTCTGCTCGGCGACGGAACTATATGAAAGAGGAACGCCCTTCCGCAGAGAGGGCCCGCAGAGCGACCCTCCCCCACGCAAGCCGCCACCGACGTCGCCGACGCCCTGGAAGCCGCGCTTGCCGTGCGCCGGCAAGCACTAAGGACGATGCGATTCCAAATGTCGATTCTCGATTCCAACGATTCTCAGGATAAGAATCGGTATCAAAAATAGATCGCCTAAAGTCGATTCCGATCCCATCGATTCCAGATTGATAAATATTCAAATCAAATTTCATTTTCATCCGTTCCATAGTTTGAGGCTCAACTACGTGGAAGTTGAACTTCACAAATGAAAAAGTAACTTGGTAACTTGGCATTTATAACAATAAAAAACTTAGATTTTTCCTGAATAACTCAAAGGACAAAGTTCAACCATTGGAAAATAGTGGTATTCTCTCACGGGTTTTCCAGATTCCTAGCCCAACCGCCATCCCTAACCCCTGGTTTTCCTTCCTCACCTCCCCTCCTCCTACCTTCCCCCAAAGCCCTCGTGACATATATACATCTGAAAATTTTTTTTTACCTTTTTCCTGATGATGATACCGCTGTGTCGAAACATATTGTACCAATAATAAATCTGTGGAAGAAAACCAAGTTACCTTTTCATTTGTGTTGTTCATTTTCATCGTTTAAAGCTCTTCAATTTTAAAATTTTGTACAGTTGTAACCTAAAATACCAATCAACAATTTATTAAACTTGGAAACTTGTTGAAAAATTTGTTTTTCAAATTCCTGAGTAAAATATAGTTATGCATTATTGTGTTGTAATTTTTAATTCAAATAAGAAACATTTAATTCATATTTCATGTATTTTAGTCATCACATCATATTTGTCTCAGTAATTTTGGGTGTAGGCTATCAATTTGTGCTTTTAATCTACCTCAATAAGCTGAGGATATATTTGCTATTTGTTAATAAATATATCTACTTTTTGAGCGACTTAAATTTCTTTGTTATTTTATTCCAGCCAATACTTGAATTTAAATAATAGTCGTAACACCACTGGTATATCAATATCCCATCTGTTATTAGGAATAAGAATCGATGGAATCGGAATCGGGAATCGATTTGGAAGAATCGGAATCGAAAAAAAGTAGAATCGACTCATCCCCAGTAAATACATATGCGACCACGCGCGCTCTCGTCGGGGATGGACGGGTCGAGGATTCTTCTCTCCGCCTCCCGGATGGCGCTCTTCCTTCCGCAATGAATGGGCGTCGCTCCTCCTAGGATATATAGGAGTGCGTAGACATGAAGAGCATTTTCAATATTGAGGATCAGGTCATTGCGAAAATTAGTGCATTGGCTTCCTATCATCTACATCTACATAATACCCCGCGAACCGCCGCTATGGCGTGTGGCGGGGTGTGTTTGGCCACCAGCCGTCTAAAGGTGTACGTTTTTTGGAGAAGAAATGGTGACATGTATTATAGGAGTGTATTTAGTGGAGCTCAATTTTTATTGTGGTCGCTTATTGTTCGCGGAAAGAACGATTTTTTGTTCCTATCTGTTCGGCAGAGCATCTCTCTTATTTCATCGTATCTGTAAGACCTAGAGATGCAGTAAGGAGTCATGATAATATTCTCTATTTCGCACTGAAAAATATCAGTCCTGATTTTATCAAGCAACCTAAGCCAAGGGTGCAGCCTCCGAGCCTCTAGGGTCACCCACCTTAATCCCTCTAAAAGTTGTGAGACACTATCTGTACGCTCGTAGTAGTTTTTAACGAAGCGCGCTGCTTTCCTTCGTACTTTATTAATTTTTTTGTTCAATCTATTTGACCAGGGTCCCAAATGCTCGCGGCGTATTCGAGGTGTGGCCTAAGCAGGGCGAAGTAGCATCTGTCGTGACGGTCTGGGTTCCGATCCCGGCGGAATTGAGGAAAGCAGATACTGTAACCTCTTGGATTCTTTCAGGAGAAGTGCAGCTCTCCTCCCGTCGAATGGTGTTTTAAAATGTGTTCTAACGTCGCCTTTCTTCGAGACAGTTTTTGCGGACTTTTTCACTTTCCCGTAATAGGAACCTTGAATTAAATGATAAACCAATGACGAGTGACCAATCTGACGAAATAAACCCGGTGGAAAGGGCAGTGCGAGGATATGGAACAGTGGAGGGCAAGCAGCGGTCGGGTGCGTTATACGCTTAAAGTAAACTTGCCATCGAGCGACACAGTACGCGGAGTAAAGCCCAACTTTAAGGTAGTTTGAGCGCAAAATCATTTTCCTTATAAATCAATGAATTTGGTCTCATTTTACAGAAAAATATCTAACCTATCGAATGACACCAAAAATTCTACCCCTTACGACATTACTTTCGGAGATATTTGCCAAAAAATACCAGCCCTTTTACATGGAAAATGGTACGTGTATGCACTCCAGAAAGACATTATTTACAAAATGAGGAATTCCTAAAACTTAGATGTCGTAAAAAAAACTAACAGCGTGTAGTTTGTATGTTTTCTCAACTATTTTTGAAAATCAATCATATCGTCACCGCAATAGGTTCTTGGGTATGACAAAAAAACCTTCCGTTTTGAAGGAGTTTCAAACGCACTGCGCGAAAAAAATGAGTCAAGTTGAAGACTTACTAAGATATTTTCATTTAATTAATTACAATTTCTGTCATATGAAACTATATTATTGCATCATTAATAATGCAATATTTAATTCATGTGCCCTATAGCTGGTGAAATTAGAACGTATAGTTCGAATATGGTCTCTATTATGACTAGGGATCTATCTCGCTCGGACTACCTAAAACACAATTGTCTTTACTTTTAACATTTTCAAAGAACTATGGAACTAACCGCACAGTAACTAACGGAGAGGCCGATAGTGACCACACGGTTGTGTGAAATTCAAAGTAGAAAAATCATTCGCCTGGACTGGGAATCGAACCCAGATCCCTCGATGTAGGAAGACTATCCTGCGGGCGCCGATATTTGGTGTGAGCGGCGAAAAGTAGAGACCGCCAATTGACTCTTTTAAACATCCTCCTAATAGTGTGATGACTAAATAGTTACATAGCATATGAAAAATATAAAATGCTTTCTATAAATGAGCAATTTTACGTTTCATTAGAAACTTCCTTGTGATTTCATATCTCTGGCCTTTTTTATTCATCGATAATAGAAATATATCTTTATCAAACATAATTAGTTTTTTGCATAAGACAAAAACATTGGGTTCTATCTTTCTCATCAAACTGACTCTCCAACGGTGATGCACCCGAATGACCTCCGATTTTCTCTGCATTTAACAATTTTCAATGGCAAATAATCTCTTTTCATACGCTGAAAAGTACACTTATTAATTAACTCATAGAGTAGAGAGCTGTGATTTTTCTTGCTTAGCAAAAAATGCATATTTTTAGCACTCTAAACCGGACAACCACCTGAAACAATTTCCCTTGATCTCTATTGGTCTTATGTACGAAAGAAATCCTTATACAAGCGTTCGAATCAATGAGCAGAAACAATGAATTATTCACATAATTTCTTTTAACATCTTTCAGCGTATCGAAACATTTTTCCGGTGACAAAAATAATGTTACATCGCTGATTTCCTCAACACGGCGACCATAACTACGGTCGCGGCGTTACCATCCAACCTACATGGCGGCAGGGTGTTTCAGCGCAGCTAAAAATTTCGCCACTTTAAGAGGACTGTTAAGCATATATATTGGCCGTAAAAATTGAAATGACATTGTCAATAATTCCTTTTAACCTTAAACTTTCGAATACGCTAATAAAAAAGTCGTGCATAACCCTGTCTTCTACGGAGGTTAATTAAGGTCATGTTTGACCATTTTAAAAATTCCTATGATTTCATTTCAATGTCAATGTTCACGCATGTTTTTTGCATACATTTATAATTATAATTTATATAATATGAATATATAAATGCATAAATTTTGCAGTTCCTAAAATTCTGTTGGACACTGCGGGTGAAAGCGAACTGACCAGCCACCAGCAAAATGGTATAGACCAGGACGTGTTCCACATAAACACTGAGAATGATTGGTAGGAAGTAAGATGCATCATTGGAAAGAGGATTTATTTTTATTTAACATCCCATTTATTGAATCCAAGTTATTCACGTGACTCATGCCATTGCAAATAAAATCAAAGCGCGGTAAAATCGACTAACTTCACGACTTGGCCATCTTTACAACATTTAGGAACGACGAACGTCAATCACAGAAAAGACAAACTCTTATGACGATTAAAGTATATGTACAATCATTACGCCCTCGATGCATTTCCAAGGCCTGTCCTCCTTTGATTGATTCGATTATGCGCTTTCGAATCAAAAATCGGTTAGAGTCCACAATTTTATTCCGGGAGAGTTAAAATTGAAACTAGTACTCCTTCCTTGATGCGATTAGGATAAAATAGCGGGAGTGATTGTCTCCAAAAGAAGTGGAAGAGGGGATATGAAGGTGTTTCTACTATTTAACACGTCACGCCAGCAGCACTTCATCGCCTCATGGGCTCTCGTCCAATGCACAAAGCAAAACTTTCAAGGATTGCAGTTGGAGGGAGATATCGTATCAACGCGCCAATCGTTGTTCAATTGAGTATTCAATTCAATAACCTTTCAAAGTAGTCGACAAAAAATTCTAGGACTATACTTCACGTAAGTAAATCTACATATGCGTCGCAAATAACCAAACATACCGTAATGTAAATGATAGATGGAGTATGTTTTAAAATTTTCGTATCCATGAAAGCCTTGCCGTAACTTAATTTTACGGCGCGGAATTTGAAATTGTGGATACATGTTTTTTTATTCGGCATCATACCTTGAAATTAATTATGTATAATATAATGACGAGAAATTGATATCGCGTTTAGGAGAAAATCTGTTCGTTTACCATCGAATCATTCCGCTCTAAATGTGCCGTAAGTGACATAAGACTAATAGTGACGCATTAAAATAGATATTCGATATTGCCGTGAAATAAAATCGGTAACATAAAATTTTATACTTTGATCTCTACACATTGCTAAGAAGTATGCGTATTGAAAGTTTCGCGCAAATCTGAAAACAAACGAAAATCGCTCTGGCCACCTCAACCGCTCCATTCGCAGCCGCTGTCTGTTCCTCGGAGACCCAACTGAGGGCGCACGTGACTGCGAGAATCTCATGAGCATTGAAGGACTGAAACAATTAAGTGTTTTTGCAGTATTCACCGTATTACATCACAAATCACCATCGTAATGCAGAACTATCAGTCTTCCGCTGATTTAATCCAAACTTAAGAACCTAATTGAACAGATTTATCATGCTCGGCATTTTACCCTGGTGCCTTATGTTGTCGCCGATTGAAGATCGGAGAGATAGTCGCCTCCGCGTAAAAATGTCTATTGAATCCACTCTCAATGCTCAAGGAGTCACTGAACCGTCCATAAGGAGAAGGGATTTTTCCTCGCCACGTTGATAAATTCATGAAAGAACTTTCGTGAGAGTAAAAATGGAATGCTGCGTCGTAGTCACACTTTCAACACTTGACACGGCACGGAGATCGATAATTGAGTGAAACATAAAGAGAGAATCTCTCGGGCCTCAAGACTGTTGATTCAATCAAGCTGCTGGCAGATGCTGCGCGGCCAAACTACCCGCGGGCTCGCATTTCGCCCGGGCCCACTCTCTAAGTCTCTGAGACGACAAACAATGAAAGTGAGGGCATTCGCGCCGACGAAAACGAAGACGCGGCAGATGGTCGGAGTCGTTCGTCAATCGCACTTACCGCTGAAAGTCACCGCAATCATCAAGAGATTAAAATTCCCTTCACTCGCCAAGAGACGACAGACAAGAGCTACTGGGCTGTACTGAGGATGTTTCTCAAATGATGCTCGACCCAGCTCGGGTGTAGAAAGTATTTACTCTCGATTTCGAAGGTAAATATAAAAAACACGACACTAGCAATAAATTCTTCACGGGTTTCCGTCCGGGTGAGATGCTCCATCTGCTTCACTGCCGACGTTTCGATGGAAAACTTTTCCATCGTCATTAGGGCCGTTGATGAATAAGACGAGGCCTCAAAGGCCCTGACGGCGATGGAAAAGTCTCCCATCGAACGTCGGCAGTGGAGCAGATGGAGCATCTCACCCGGACGGAAACCAGAGAAGAATTTATTGCAGTCATTCGCCGGGAAAAAGTTAAATCCTACACAACACGTCACTAGATTTCAGAATGAATGACATCACCTTTTGAAGTACGCGATACTCATTGGGTTTGTTTAAAAGCTATTTTTTTATCCCCTAAATCGTCCTCTCCTCATTAAATACCGGTACGGGAACATAAGAAAGCATATTATTGAGTTTCCTCTCTCTCGCTTCGCTTCCTTCAATTGCCACCAAGGCGCGAAAATGGAAAAAAGGGACCAAAATTCGAAAACATATAACTAAAAATTTGTAGCTTAACTATGAATTTTCAATTAATTACACATAAATAATGAAAGCCTTCATTATTTTATGTATACTCGTGTAAAAGGTACCCCATTGTTTTCCCCGATATCTTAATATTCCCCATCTATGTGTCGTAAAATATTTCGCCCCCCAGTAGTTCCTTGGATCACCTTTTTCGGATATTCATATCATTCCACTCCCTCAATTCATTGTTTTTATATATGTTTAGCCGATTCTGATTCACCAACATCTCGAAGTCTTCCAGCAAACATTCCCTCTTTCACCTCTCAGTTTCACCTCAGATCATGTTGCTGAGCAAGTCCGCTACAAAATTCAAATATAGCCCTTACCTGGTAACAGTCATTAAGCAATGGTTTCTTTTGACGACCTAAATATTAACTCTAGCCCTTAGTGATTTGTTAAGTCAATTTCTAACAAACTGAACCTCCATACGGTCCGTTGTTTCGCTAGCTCCAATTGACTGCTTTCATTTGTTACCAAATGGAATGTCACTGGCATGTACGAACCGGAACAAGCTTTTTAGTCAAACTTTCTAGTGGAAAAGTCGAAGAAAATAATAAAGTTCACTTGCATTCTAAAAAACTCTTCCTTCAATCTAGAGCAGGGCTTCCGTTTAACCCTACGCGTTTAACGTTGCCTTCGTGACCTGTTACGCACATACAAATGCACTATCCGGGATTGGAACTCACTCCACTTTCTCAGGCGAGATATCGTAGAACAGCATAATGAGTAATGAGGCTCAAATGATTTCGTACTGTCAACAAAATTTTATTTCCACCTCTTGCTATACGTGTTTCGACTGACTAGCAGTCATCATCAGGCAAGACTAGCCTGATGATGACTGCTAGTCAGTCGAAACACGTGTAGCAAGAGGTGGAAATAAAATTTTGTAGACAGTACGAAATCATTTGAGCTTCATTACTTATTGGAACTCACGACCATTGGCTACCAGGTGGGCACGAATCCTATCTAACAGCCGTGGTCAGGTCATACGATAAAACACGGAGACGTCTGTAAGAGTGCTAATATTGCCTGAAAGGCAAGGTTTGATTTAAGTGGCGCCCATTCCATCGCTGTGGAATGCTACCTTAAAGCCCGCCTAACCCAATCTTCCGTTTTAATGACACGTTTGAGGAAAGGTTCAGACTTTTAGAAGATAGAACGCCTCAGGCAGGAGTGGAAAGTGAAGAGAAAAACGTAAAATTCATGAAAATAGAAAGTTGAAAATGTTCATAGGCGAAAGTTGTTTCTAATAATTCTAAGAGTTACCAAAAAATGTCTCACTATTATTATGTCAACCGGTGTTATTATACCTGATTCCTTACAGAATTAGCTTGTTGTTGAGTCGTTAGAAAGGTGAAGCCATCTTTTTACCGACTTTACGCGTTTGATGGGAAAATGAAAGGATGAGAGCATTAAATAATTTTAACGAGCGGAGCCAAGAACGCGAAGAGAAAATTAATTCCAAAACTTGAAATGTCCAATTCAACGGCGAAATTACGGTCTGAAAAGCAAGGCTGATAGCCATATTTAACGTTGCTGTTATAAAATCAAACAGTAGTTACCCGCTGACGAGCGAAGAACTACTGGAACAGATCGTAACCACACACTTCCGACCCCTTCACGTCCGAAGCTCCAGGAAATTAAGAATCCGTTAATTACGAGACGTGGGTCGAGAGGAAATATAGGAAAACGAATCAACGAGTATTGTTCCCTTCGTTCACCGAATAACCATCACAAGTTACCGAGAATTTCAGGAGCTTACGATGAAATAACCGGCGCGCTAAAGAACGAAAACTTTCAGTAAACAATCCATCAGTCTTCTTCAAGACAATCCGATTCGCCGAGCAAAACGGTAAACTCTCTCAAAGTATATTCATGCCACTGCTTTCACTCACTGCCATCGTAAATTTAACTGAAAATGCGAGACATATTTAATATTTAACATGTGTTTAAACTATTCGTGTATGTGATCGTAACATTTTCCAAAACAGTGTTATTTTAAAATTACACAACATTAATAAGTTGCCCATACATTTTAAATTTACACAACATTATATTTTAAAATTTCGCACCATTAATAAATTGCCCATACATTCATGCAAACAAAGAGAAATTTTAAATGCGCAAGTTATGAGTGAATAAACGTTCTCGAATACTTTATCATCTTCAAGGGAAACACAAAAATATTTCAAGCTGAAGGGAAACTAATAATGGCGATGATAAATGCTCCATCAATCGAAATATCCGGTTAACTTTTGTGGAATTTGATGATAGACACCACGAAAAACGTAAATTTCACAGATTCGACGCTTTGGAGACGGACGCTTCACCCTTTAACCGTCACAAGACAGCAATAAAATCCGTTTTCGACTGGGAAAACATGAAGGTGACATATATACGAACCGGCCCAAGAAAAGATAAATATCATATAGTATATTTTACCATTTTAAGATGCATAAAATTACTCTACATTTGGATTGGATGAGACTGATTAAAAAAGATTTCTCGATTATGCAAATTTCATATTTATTCAAAGGGCGAACTCAGAAGCTATTTATAAAAATATAGCGTAAACAATCATTATTTTTATAACGACGATATAAATTGCGAATTTTAAATTTGATTCGAGCATTATTTTTAATTAAAAAGTCTTTAAAAATGGTAAAATTATATGTTTAGAACTCAATGAGTATAATTACCTATTTAACCATCATAAAAGTGTGTTCAATCAGCACCACTGAGTTATCATTTCATGCCACTGCATCCAATCCCCTCACGTGAATTTATATTCCTCCCTATCCATTGAAAATTTATGATTAATACACTTTTTGGGAAGTTTTAAAAGAGTAACGCTTGCGCAACACAACTACTATACTGGGTCGATTCAGATTAATCTACATCTACGTCATACCCTGCAAGTCCCCCAAAGGATGTGTGGTAGGGGGTGCTTCCACACCAGGCATGCATGAATTATACGGCAGAACACCGAAACTACGTTGAAACCAGTGTACCACGCATGCAACGTGCCCATTAAACTCTACTAACCAAGAAACATTCTATCACCATTCGTTCCAACATGCAAGGGATACAAAGACTACTACTACAGATTCAAAATATCATGCATAAATAAGATCATCAATATTTACATCATGCACACATAAGAACGTAGAAAATATAAAGAAAATGATCTACAGTCTAGCTAATGTCACTATTCGCACTATTCATGACGACGATCACAGCTGTTATGGTCCCGAATGGTACCCGGAAAACTGACATTTTATACCTATCGGTTCTACAATCTATCTCTCTAATTTTATTGGCACGACCACATCTGCCGTAGTACGAGGGGATTAAAAGTATGTATTTTACATCGTCAGAGAAATTTTTTTCCTGAATTTTAGTTAAGAGGTTAAGCCTATAATTAAATCTTCGATGTGATAGCGATTCCCATCCCAAATCTTCTAACAATCCAGACACACTACTAAACTTATCATTGCATCGTTTTTCAAACCTAGCTCCACTTCGCTGCACGCGATCTAATTCCGATATGAACCCCGCTTCATATGGATCCCATACCTTGGCAGCATATTCCAGATGAGGCCTAACGATTGAAAAATAACAACGTTATTTCACTTTCTCATCTCATTTTCCGAGTATTCTCTTCATAAAGCTCATTTTTAGAGGGCCAGGCCTACCTCTACACGTGAAAGGGAATCTCTGTCTGAATTCTATTACATCTTGGGCTGGAATTCATCTTTCAGGAGAAGAATAGAGAGGGAGAGGCCAGGACCGCGATCCGTGCGAAAAGCAGCATTTTTTTTAGGAAAAATGTTTACGCTCGTCTCAAAACGCCAGGAGAAAGCTCTCTCTTGAGTATCACTAATTTGGGTCGTGACCTGACTCTGGGAACTATCGCTCTGAAGAATCTTCGGCCCCTCACATTGGGTTTTCTGCTCGTCGGTAGCGCTCTCCCGTGAAATCGATGTATTAGCAGCGGCGACGATGAAATACGCGATTTTTGAGGAAATTCAAATGCGAGAAAAGCAGAGTACAAAGCCATGCCAAAACATTGTCACGTCTGGTCGACCTTCGAATGCTGAGTGCAGAGACCAAAGGGGATTGGATGGACGCCGGAGGAGGGTTTGGAGTACGAAAGCACAGAGAGAGAATATACCCCAACTTAAGGAATGAGGTTCGTAATATCACGGCGAGCATTGAGTACATCTACCATTAAAGCAAACAGAACTTCTTTAGTTGTGTGAAATCGGTCGCATTTAAAAACAAAAAAATTACGACCATACTTATTTATAATTTTCACCCATCCATTGTCGAGCGACGATACTCTTTGCTTAAAATAGCGACGAAATTTTGAGAATTCAACCAGCAGCGAAAACGATTAATTGTTATATATTATAATTTAGATGTATAATTAGGCAGATGCGCTATGAAGTGTGTAGTTTATCATGGAGGTCATATTTAATCATAGAATTCTTTACTGTTCGGTATTTTCGTGTTTTCCAACCGCGTTCTTTGACTTTGGCCGACAACAGTTTCGATAGCCATCCTACTACCGTCTTCTGGTCGAAGGTGACCTTCACAACGGTTTCGATAGCCGTCCTGCTACCGTCTTCAGGACGAAGGTGAAGGGCACCTTCGACCTGAAGACGGTAGCAGGATGGCCATCGGAAGGTGCCCTTCACCTTCGACCTGAAGACGGTAGCAGGATGGCTATCGGAAGGTGCCCTTCACCTTCGACCTGAAGACGGTAGCAGGATGGCTATCGGAAGGTGACCTTCACCTTCGACCTGAAGACGGTAGCAGGATGGCTATCGGAAGGTGACCTTCACCTTCGACCTGAAGACGGTAGCAGGATAACTATCAAAACCGTTGTCGGCCATAGTCAATGAACACGGTTGGAAAACCCGAAAATACCGAACAGTAATGGATTCGCCGCGGAAACCTTCGCGAGAATAGAATTCTTTGATTGCGACAACATTAACAACACCAAAAATGCTTATCATTTCTAAATTTCGTCAAGGTTAATGATTCCATATGAGGCGAAAATGTGATGAAAAACTAAATGTATCGATGGATGAACTAACTAATTACTTTGCAGGATCATCCACTAATACTTGTCCCAGGTCAACATTGGTTGTAATAAGGACGCGATGAACTACAATGTGCTCAATTTAAGCGAATTCGATAATACAATTTTTTATCCAATCCCTAATCTAACTCCACAGTTGATGATAAAATATTTTCATACCATCTAACCCAATCAGCCGGAATCGATGGAATCAACTAAAAACACTGAAATTGGTTTTCCAGTGAAATCTCCGGTATTGCTCGATAAATACAGTTGTTCACTTACTCCATTTTTCCGGTCGCTTGGAAGACTGCAATTATCAAACCCACAAAGAAAACCAAGAATCCAACACAACCGTCACATCATCGCCCAATCTCACTGTTACCTACAATATCTAAACCACTCGAGAGATTTGTTCATAATCCAGTTATTGATTTCATATCATCAAACAATTTGCTTGATAAATATCAGTTAGGACTCCGTAAGGAACACATTACTCAAACCAGAGCGGTTTGTCTCTGTATTATTATTAGTAGTAAGCTCTGTAGTAGTAATTATGTTATGTAGAAGTAATTATGTAGTAGTAAGCTCTGATTAGAGTAACAGAAGATATTCGTCTCTCTATGGACAAAAAAATTACCATCCTTGTGCTTTTTGAGTTTATTGTGTTGATCATGATCTTCTGCTTATCAAAATGCACCGACTGGAATTTTCTCTCCCAGTGGTGCAATGGTTTCTTTCACATTTATCTAAGAGAATCCAAGCCATAAAAGGAGATGGAGATCAACTTTCTAGTTTGTCAGTAGTCCCGTGTGGTTGTGCATCAGGGCTCAATTCTTTGGTAATTTTACAGCAATTATTATTTAAAACTACTTGGAATAAAGAAAATGAAAAAGATAAAATTTTTTAGCACCCATGTCCTAATGGGGTTCAGAGCAGAGAGAGTTCAACGAGGTCCTGACAGCCCAACTAAGCCCTAAGCAGGCAGTCATTTTCTCTTTATCATTAATCTAATCTAAAACCAGTGTTCTTCTAAGTTTTTAGACAAGACGGTGTCCTATGACTTCCTTTTGCGTAACATAATCTTCAGACCAAAATAATCCGTGATTTAGATGCATAGTAATCCCTCTTCATGCATCAGTCAACCAAAACAGACCTCCAACTTCACACGAAGAACACTCTGAAGAGTGTGATACCGTAAGGAGGAACTGGACAATGACCATACGCTTTCTATATTACTTACTCGCTGGTTGCCCGCTTCACTTGAAGACAAGTAATATTCATTGCCTTGGCTGTAAAATCAACCTCATTCAATCACCCAGCGAAACTGTGGTGGCTCTTAATGTGTCCATAGTCTCAGGCCGGAGAGATGTCGCATTTGTGGTTCCTTAAACTTTCTAAAACGCTCTTTGGACTGATGTAGCTTTCGATACAAGTGGGTCCAACTGGTGGCGACATCATGGCATCATGGTCCAGATTCAAAATATTAATATTCTATCAGCTGCTGCACGTTAGTTTCAGCTATCCTCTTCCCCTGATTATCTGAACCCAGATATTCCAAATTCAGTAGGAATGACGAACTTCGAAGTTAATGCACCTAATTTGAGCGAGATATCTGCACTGATGAAAATCAAGAAATTTGGCCTCATAATACTTAAACAAATCAGATATTTTCCTTAACATCAAAATACCAGCCTATTATTGCCTTAATACATAGGATATATACCAAAAAAAGGCTGTTTTCTATGAGCAATGTTACGCCTTAGCACTCCAGAGAGAGACATTATTTTGGAAAATTAAGGGTGTCTGACGTGCAGATCGCTTCAGAAATATAATGAAGGGTGGTTCTTATGTTTTCTCCATTTTTAGTTTTAAATTAACTTAACGCTTATCATAATACAATTTATAGCATTGCATAATAACCTTAGGAAGTGAAGGCGCTTTCAGCGTAAAGTCAAGCGAAAGACTCAAATGTGCATTTTTAGTTCATTAATAGGATTTCATTCATAAGAACAAAATTTGTTCGTTAATCAGTATATCAATAGCTCTACCCATAAGAGTTGGGTGACAGTCGAGGTAAATTTGTAAGTCATCGGCGTTGAATTGATATTTTGAATGAACAGTTGAAAGGGGTAGATCACGTATAAATATTGAAAAAAGGAGAGGGCCGAGAATTGAGCTCTGAGGCACACCACATGCGACTACTGACAGACTAGAAAGTTGATCTTCATCTCCTTTTATGGCTTAAATTCTCTGAGATAAATATGAAAGAAACCATTGCATGGGAGAGAAAATCCCAGTCGGTGCATATTGATAAGTAGAAGATCGTGATCAAAACAATCAAAGGCCTTGGTAAACTCAAAAAGCACAAGAATGGTAATTTTTTTGTCCATTGAGAGACAAATATCTTCTGTCACTCTAATCAGAGCGGTTTGAGTACCGTGTTTCTTACGGAATCCTAACTGATATTAATCAATCAAATTGTTTAATGATAAGAAATCAATAACTGAATTATGAGCAAATCTCTCGAGTGGTTTAGATATTGCAGGTAACAGTGAGATTTGGCGATGATGTGACGGTTGTGTTGGATTCTTGGTTTTCTTTATGGGTTTGATAATTGCGGTCTTCCAAACGACCGGAAAAATGGAGTAAGTGAACTGTTGTATTTATCGAGCAATACCGGAAATATCACTGAAAACCAATTTCAGTGTTTTTAAGTTGATTCCATCGATTCCGGCTGAATTGGGTTACATTGGCTTAAAGGAATTTGATGGTATGAAAATATTTTATCATCAACTGTGGGGATAGATTAGGGATTAGATAAAAAATTGTATTACCGAATTCGCTGAAACTGAGCGCATTGCAGTTCATCGCGTCCTTATTACAACCAGTAATTCAATGTTGATCCGGGATTAGTATTAGTGGATGATCCTGCAAAGTATTCAGTTAATTCATCCATCGATACATGTAGTTTCTTATCATCTTTTCACCTCATATGGCATCATTAGACTATATCTAGATTAGAAATATAAAACCAAGGCAACCATCAAGAATTACATCGGTAAAAGTAATATGTAATTATAAAAAAATTAAGCAAACTTTTACCTCATTGCCAGTGATTGTTTGAGAAAGGTGTTTTAAGAATTATTTCATTGAGTAGGAGAGCGAGAAGTTATTCCAAAAAGAACTTCCATGTCTATGAAAGAGATTCATGTTTACAATTAGTAACGAAACACTTTGTGATGTCTTGTAAAGTAGGAATTGAAGAAAATGCTCTCGACTTATTTCGAGGATAAAAGGGGATCGGGTTAGTGTGGTGACTAGAGTACTGGTTAACCATGCGGACGGCCAGGGTTCAAATCCCTGCAGTGGAGGATGTTTTTCAGAGGAAACCCGATCCCTACTTGAGTGTCTTGTGGAGGATACTTCAAATACAGTACTCCATCCGTCGGATGAGACGTTAAACCATGGTCTCCTTGGAGCCTTTCGTTAAGAGCAGGCTAATGCCGACGTCGGGTTTCTATCCACCCTTCCTCCCTTACCTATCCCCTGTGGCGCAAATGACCTTAGCTGTCGGTCGCCTCCCCATATATCCAATCCAATCCAATCCAATCGAGGATAAAAGAAGCAACCCCAAACCTATCGTTCACGTAAGCTAATGATGGGATCACGCCTCAGTCGCGACGTGAGGGAACATCCGCCGAGGGAAAGGCCACACGACGCGGACTTAGTGGAAAGAGCCGCCGGGTGAACGAGCGAGAGGGAAGTCGGAGGAGAGAAGTCAGTGAGGATTCGCACCGCTGAGCCCGGAGAGTCATCGATAGTCCCCGCCGAACACTCTGAGAGGGTCTCCGGGGAAAAAACCCACGCCCTTCCGAGAGAACGCCTCCGATTGACACCTGTTTCGCTGGACGAGCGGACGGGGAGCGCTCTGCATGATGATGGGGAACGGGTTGATATGCCCTTCGAAAGGTGGATTTACAGCCGGAAGCGGACGACAGGCGGAACGAACGCTAATATTCAATACGGTCGCCAAAACAAGTGAAAGTGAAAGTTGAGCGACATTTTCAGTTCAATAATCCCTCAAGACGTTCCGCCCTAACATTCCTCCCACCGTGGTCTCCACACACACACACGTTCGAAAGGGGAGGAGGCATCACTACTGTCGCTGCTCTGATTATTTTGCACCTGGGACCGGTTTTAACATCAATAGTATTCGGCCATGTCTGGCGAGAAATGGTGGAACATCACGGTGAAGTTAAATTAATAAAACTTGGCTATATCCCCTTGGAAATTCGTAATTTCACAGCGCAAAGCGGTCCAACTCTAAGGCGTCATCGACAGAAATATACAACCATGACACCTTAACGTCGAAACGCGTTGCACAATAAGAGTACTCACGGGAAATCAGTAAGATTTATTTGTCTAATTAATCTATAATATTCACGAATTCCTCAGGACTTCGTACCGTAAATCTCTACTCCTTTGTTTATTCCACGTCCTGGCGGCGTATGTACGGTGCGTTCCAGCATGCAGGTCGTAGTGATGTACTAAAAAAACTCAGCGTTAGATACTTCATTCATTTTATTTGTGAATATAACCATCGATAGCACAGTCAAGGACCTTGTACATCAAGTCTGTTAAGTTGTGATTTTCTGACAAACATCTTCATTCATGCCCTGAGGGGAGAAAATTCCTAGAGACGGGACTCGAACCCACGACCTCGGCATCAGCAGGCTAGGACACCGCGCCGCCACTGAGTGGAAATGAATTACGGGCATGGATGCCGACTGCCAACCATTTTGTAGTTTGATGCATTTTTTTGAAAACAAACTTTCCAAGCGAGATGAGTACGAAAAGGGACAGCATTTTACCGCTCAGAGATACAATTGCTTGGAATTGCAATAAATACGAAATGTACAATGACTTATAAGCACATTTGAGCGCAGATCATGGATGCGTCTTGCAAGTACTTGTGTCAGAAATGTACATTTTGAACCGGCCCCCAGATTTTCCGGGAAACCACGATTAACAAACTTATACCATTACCAATGGCATGTATCTCCTGAAGTCCTGTTTTCGAACGGTCCTGGACAAGCTTTAATGAAAAACTTATGGCATTTGAAAACACTTTATATGGCGTATGAAATCTCCTCAGAAAGGGATGGTGGTTACCATGATGTAGGTTAATTAGGAAGAACTCATCATCAGGCGAAATCTCGCGTTGATACATTAGTGACAACCATATACTTTCAAAAGGCATTGTACTACAATTATTAAAGGTAGTACAATACATACTTAGCTCAGGTTCTCTTGAAGGGTAATTGGAGGCATAAGAAATGTATCCTGTGGGAATTATGTTTGTAAAACAGTTAGATAAAAAATTACTCATTAATATTTAACGAAATAGTGAGGTCTTATCGTGATTATCGACAAATATTTAGAGTATTCTGATAGGTTTATGAGTTCTCATTCAGGTTCGTCACTTTGAAACATGATTACACAGCTTTGATTTGCATCCATGGCTCTCACAATCAGTGACGGCGCCAACGGTAACACGCGAACGACCCCTTTGGCATTAAATTGCTGGAATTTTTGTTGAAAAGGACAAAATATGCCAAAAATCTTTACGAAACGAAAAAAAATGAAGAATAAGCCGTTCCACTTTCCACTGCTGTATTTACACGGTTTTTAGCACTCGGGATTTAAACATAACCCTTACAAGCTGTTCCCTCTTGGAGCAGACCCGGACAAAGACTACTATTTGCTCAACGACCGAGAAAAATGGCTCTCGCACAATGCACTCCAGACAATAAACACTTTTAATGCAGAGAATGGTATAATTTTGAATGGAATGACGTCGGTGAATGCGCTGGCACAGGACGAGGACGTTTCACATTCGAGCAATTTTCTGTGTGGCACAAAAAAACTCGGAATCATCATTTGGTTGGTCATTTCATTCCCCAGAAAGGAAAGGAAAAAGTGAGCAATTTTCAAGAGAGAGAGGATGACATGTGTAAGAAGCTGCAGACGCTCTGTACTACCTAGCGATGTCACCTTGCGAAGCGGAAGATGCCCAGACCCGTTCTCCAGCTCCACTGCGAAGTGTCACTTGAAGCATTAACGGTGTTTTTCTTCGTTTCCTCAAGGCCATCGGTCACGCTAAGCGCGCCTCTCTGCCGGCAGCGTCCTCGGCGCATCGAGATGGATTCAGTCGCGCCTGTTAGTCGAAACTACGTCGGATTTGGAATTCGTATCTTCCCGCGAGTACTTCATATAGGAATCGCGTTATCAACCTTGCGATATCTTGAGTGGGCTCTGTCGAGAAATTGAAATCACTCTTCTGATTTAGTTTCCGCATCAATATTTTAATCCGATGCAGGGCGTTTCATCATGCGGAATCGTAGCCCGTAGTAGTGAAGCCTCTTGAAGTGAAGGAGAAAAACCATATTTCTTTTTTATGGACACGGAGACTATCACAAAAATTGTAAATATAAATTAACCTGAGTCTCAATCAGAATGGCAGCAATCAGTCTCGAGATTATACGTGCGATGAATGGATGAATGAAAATGGTACCTAATTTGGGAAGATAGGTTTCAAATGAACTCATCACATGAATAGGAATCAGCAAAATGAACAAATGCCTGACTGTTGAATAATTATTCAGTTCATCCGCTGCCAATCTATAGTATTAACACATTCTTTCTTATCCAATTGGAAGGGCAAGGAAGGCATTGGAGGCGGCCTTTCTTGGGCGACGAACTGATGCTAGACGGCTAGACGAGGTCCCACATTCGGAAGTGCATTCGTGCAGAAATCAAGCGTCAACTAATACGTTTTCCCGAATCGCAATATTCACGACCTTTAAATCAATTGAGAGAAAAATTGCTGCCTTCTGCATGATGGAGCTGAAAAACCAATAAAATAGAGTAAGAAATAGATAAATTTCACATTAAGTAAATTATGCATGCATTCTTTACTCTGCCCGCCTAGTACCTGGCAAGGCACGTCTCTTTAGACACCTTTTCCTTCCTTTGGTTCTCCTCTCACTGTAGTCAGTCGCTGTATACCACGACCACACGCCCTTGAATCGACTCTAATAGAATAATGAAGAAGAGTTCTATACTAAAGCAGCCAAAATTTCGCCATCGTTTTTGATAAATATTATTGCTGTGGCCTAAATAAAAATTTGAAATCGAAACAAGATTTTTTTCAGTTTTCAATTTGGAAATAGTGAGCTATGTATACCAATCGATCGAACAACTAAACACCAAATTGTTATATATCGAAAATGCGAAATAGGAGTAAGTAATGTATAACAGACGCTTATAAATACTTAGCATTTTTACGATTGTGCGTTCGCTGGAAATGAGCCGAGTGAAGATGTGTAATAATTCAGTTACAAACCTAAAATATGCTCTGCGCGTTACAGACTCTTCAAATTTTATTATGATAGCATCAAGACGTGATTTTGTACTTTTAGTCCACTTTCAGTTAACATTTCAGGAATTGAAATCGACGTTTAGAACTCAAACACTCTACATGGACTCTACTCTATAGTTCCGGCGTTAGACTGCCCTGCATTTTCGCATGAAGAACCTTGCCGATTCGAAGTGAGAGGGATGAACAGCGATTTTTAATCACTGCAAGTACAAGTTATAACTAGTTCCAATGCAAAGGCGTCATATTCAGGCAAACACTTTTAACTTTTCTGGTGACGTCACCACATTCACATATTTTTGGACAAAAAAACAGGATTTTCAAAGATATTTCTCACGTTAAAGGGAAAATGAAAACGATGAAAGGGAAAAAAATAAACTTCCAACTCAAGAGGCGATAACTCTGTTTACTTTGAAAAACTTGGTTATTTACAGCGAATGTCCGCCAAATTCAATCTTTTTAGGCTGTAATGTAAGACTATTTGTCTTTTCCGACGATAAGAAATTCAGCAGCGATGCCAGGAAGTTTCATATATGATTGAATGAACTCGCCGATAGGCTTCGCCAATACTTCCGGCAACTATTACAAGAGAGACCAGATCAAGTAATTAATTGCCACTCCAAATCAACTCCGCGGGCACGAATAGAGCACAAAGCGCGCTTGACTCACCAAAAACGATCACGTGATGTTTTAGCGAGTTTTTCCCAAGATAAAGCAAGAGAAAAGACTTATTCAGCCATCTCAGTCATATGAAATACAAAGTAGCGTGCGACCTACAGGTATTCTTCAATCCCGTTGTTGAATTCTTCGAAACTATTTTCTGAGCATCAATAATAGATTTTTCAACACCATTTCGTTCCGTGGTCAGGTAAAATTACATCGTGTGGCTTTAGAGATGAGCCTAAGCAATTCCAAGTCTGACCTGATGACCTAAATAAACAGGCATCACATAATATTCATATCATATCACTAAATGTTCCTGGATATATTAGCGAACGACAATACGAGTCTTCAATATTATCATATGTGTGCACAATAAATGTTCAATCTACTTATATGTATTAAAATTCAACGACCAATTCCAGTCAAGGAAGGACGACCCACCGGCCAAGAAGAAGAGAACGGATAACTTGCAAGAAACCGCTCCTCGCTCTTACACGAAGGCCTGACAAGGATATCTTGTGATCTCTACTGGCTAATACATATTATCTACTACCGGCAAAACACATGTCAGCAAGTGAAGTCAATACTTCGACGTATTTACTTGAATTTTTATTCATCAGGAAAATATCCTTGATCCCGGATTACGTACTTTCCACTTTGCTGAGCATTACCAAGAACCGGTGCAGTTCGTCAATTATGTTAAAAGCAAAGCATCAAAAAGCATTAAGTCATCAACCTTACGACAGTTATTCGGGAATGGCGATAGTTAGTCAGCATCCACGTAAATTATGGTGCCAAGTGACCTGTAGAGAAATTTGTAGAGCTTCAAGGACACCCGGACCAATTAGAGAAGATATTTAAGCCATTCCCCGGAACGATCGTCATTATTCAAAGAGTTCACAACTAGGAAATGAGTCGCATTGGTAAAAAAAAGTCTTCATTCATCACAGTTTTGACGCAAAAAAATAACTATAAACATTACGAAGTAAAACTCAGGCTATATGCAATTACTTATTGCAAACTATTTGCAAGGATTTGCATAACTATTGCGGGGAAAAGGCCATGAGTTATAGCTAAAATTGAAACAATTAAAGTAAGGATAAAGAAAAGTGGCATTTTGCCTTGATCCATTTCGAACATAAGGACAGATGAGGAAGAATCAATTTTTAGGATTGAAGAAAATCTTTATTTGACAGCAATTCAAGGATTAGGCCAGCAGTCGCTTAATATCTGTGAACTGACAAAGAGATAACATGAACAAAGCATTTGGACAATTTTGTGCCGCGCCATTTTGTCACTGACGGCGGTTTAAGCACGCCTCCCTAGGAAAGGGTATTTTTAAAAAGATTTATCGCCACGTTTTACTGTAGGAGTCGGTTGGCGGAGAGAGAAGCGATAACGGAAAACAAGAAAACACAGGTTGTCCAATATTATGTGCAAAGGTGTTAAGTGATTTTTTTAATGTGATAAAAAAGCATGCACCAGCATTAGAATGATTACATGTGATGAAAAAATCACGAATGAAAGGCACCCGCATAAGTCACACGGAGCCATAAGTGTTAATAAGAATTTAGGTTCAAAAATCCGTCCTTTTCATAAAAAATAAGAACCCAACTTAAGTCCCAGAAGATATTCAGATAGATAAACTAGAAATGGAAGTATGAGAACTGCACGCCGATTAATGTAATTTGCAACTCTTAACAATTAAAGTAATCAGTAATTACAGTAAGAAACGAAATAATAACTCAATTGATACTTGGAGTGTGTGTACACTTGGGTCTTGGGTTATGGGGTTTTTGAAAGAAGGAAAAGCAGATGAAGACCATAAAAATGAGGAGAACCGATAGTGAGGGAGAATGGTAGTTAAACGGGTGAAAAAAGATATTAGTATGCTCTACGGATATTATTTAGCGGGGAAGGAAGAATGGAGAAAAGACAAATGTGTCATATTTTACGCCAGCCAACATTTCATGTATTTTTAACGATCCGCTTGATTTAAGTCGGGAAATAAGACCTTTGAAATAGAAATATCGCCCGTAAAAGATCAAGTCGAGCATAAATGTTAAATTTAGGATTTCAAATAATGGCTTAGATTCTGAAGCATAAAACCACATGTTGCGCAATAAGGGCAGTTGTTCGGTCTGGAGCACATAACTCTTAAACAAAGCCAGAGCACTGGGTAACCTCATACTAACTTTTTTTGGAACAGCCATCCAAAGCTAATATCTAATAATAGAGCTCTTTTCACTGAAAAAATAGCATTATTTAGTGGGTGTTTGATAAAATAGGGCGACGGCCAACTAGTCTGATGTTTGACAGGTTCTTTCTAATTGCTTTTTATGACGGGAGCGAAATTACGAATATTCTCCAGTAAATTTACTCATGCACTGTGTGGTATAAAAAGATAAGAAAATATTTACATGGCCTTCAGAAAATAAATATTGCTATATTAATACTCAGTGCGTGCTATGGATACGAATGGCGGCTGCACCACACACCCAAGTCCACGCTCTGACAAATCCTCTACATTAAGGTCTCACACGTGGAACGAATCATTCCACCTCAAGCTTGAAGTAAAACACAAGTTGTGATCGCAAGAGACCGCAAGGAGGATATTATTGTGCCTGAAATTTCCCGTTTCGCTCAACTCTCGTTATTAAATGAGCCGTAAATAATGGGGAGCGACAAACGAAGCGGCAGGAAAAGGATTTTTCAAGATATGGTCGCCGAGAGGCGGACAGCGAAAATGTCCCGGCCATATATCTTCGAACGGCTAGACATAGACAACCAAAAATATTTTAAGCCTGTATTTTTTTGTGGTTGGAATAAGTCCTCTCTCGCAGTGGGCATCTTGATTCGCCGAGAGTCCCGCTGGGCTATTTTCACGCTTACCACTGATGTCGTTGAAGATTAATTGGGATTTCCACCGGGTCAGGTTCTCCATTTCTGGCGACGTTTCGATGGACGAGTCGTCCTTCATTCATTCAACGACATAGTTCGCCGGGAAAACCTTCGATCATTCTTCTTACCACTGATGGTTTCCTAAAAATTTCAGGAAAAAATCACACTGCTTTTAGCAAAACATGACCCGATGAATTTTTCGGGATTTTATGCGAGATTCTCCGGTCAAGAAACACTCCATGGCATTGGGATACGTGCTGACATTGATCGCAATTTGTCACATGGAAAAACTATTTCTCAATTGGACTCATAACGAGAGCGCATATTCTTTACCAGCGAGGTTTAGCTGGGTATGTTCATCCTAATTTTAACGGAGGCTGTAAGTGCATTGCCGAGTCGATATCAATCGACTATTTCATCAATCAACATTTACATACTACCCTGCGATCCGCCGCATTGGTGCGCGGCATGGGGCGTTAGGACGCCAGCCGTTTAAAGGAGTGAAGAAGAAGAAGCCTAGGGAGGAGATATCGTGAAGTGTACGTTGCGAATGTTGAGTGTTTGGAGTGGAGCTCAACTTTGATTCTTCAATTGAAATATCTTTCGCCGTCACACCGAAAAATACAATGATGTCATGAACTGTTCACAGCGGTGGATTAGATTACTATTAAAAACTGAAGACCATCGATGCATACTAGTCCGCATTCATTATAATTTTGTTGGTTTTCTATCCTCCAAAATGAATGCTGCTCAGGTGGCCCGTCTCAAACATGAATATTTGTTATTCATCAATGCAAATCCTGGTTTTCCCCTTTACGTGAATGCCTTTTACGTGAACAATAGAATAATGCTTTGATGCATGAGATCTCTTCACCCTCCAAGATTAGCCCCGAGCAACTACCATCTGCGATATTTGGATTACGCTACTTCGTTTGAACGTCCTCCATTAAATATTTGATCGTAGGTATGCTGCCGCATTGTGCGGCTTATTCTCCACTGGAAGTACTTCTCGAATTACAGCAGAAGGACTGTCTTTGATTGACCGGACATCCGTACATTGAAACGGCGTCTCGTCGTATTTAGCAGAAGACTTCGTGCCAGAGGCATCCACGCTCATCCACTCTCCATCATTTCAAAACGGAAATGTAGTTTCAAAATCAAGGTCACACCATTGTAACGATGCCTTCCCGTTTTCCGTAATACGCAGGAGCGCGTTTTAACCTTCTACTTTGTACAAGCTAATTGCTTTTCCAAGGATAAGGTAAACTGAGGATCGCTTAACAATGGCGACGGATTGATAACAAGTTCGGTAAAAAATTAATCACTCTGAATTCGGTTACTCAACGCAAGTCTTGCAACCGTGAAGCTAGGACTAGCTAAGCGTTAAAATCAATAAGCATCCCCAAGGTAATAACCATTACCTCTTGAAGATAACTGCAAAATACTAATTCCAACATTAAGTGTAATTTAATATTAAAAATTAATTACATATTCGGAGAGTAAAAATATTTAGCAAGATTTAACTTCCGACTGGAGGAGTTGGAATTCTCTGGATTCTCTCTTTCCATAAGGTGGCGGTGTTGTCGTTCGGTGGCGACGAGTCGAGGGATGAGGTAGGTGTTTCGGGTGCCCCGCGGGTTAAAAACCTACCCCCCGGTCTGAAGCTCTCGCTTATCGCCTGGGAATGGGTAGGTAGTGGGAGAGAGGGTAACAGGAGTCGGAAGGGTTAACGAAAACGCAGCCACTAGGAGGCCGACACCATGAGGCGGATTGCCGTCACAAGGACGACAAAGGGCCTCCGCCTGCCCCAGCAGTCCTCGTAACTGTTGGGTTCCCCCAACAACGTTAGACGAGTCACCGCTTTCGCGGAAACTTCCCACACATCTATTGAGAACCGGCGAAGCCCATTGTCCATTGGGATAGGGTGTCCGCCGGCTTCGAGGGATGAGGTAGCCATCGTCCTAAAAGGTGAATGCTACGGGAAAGGATTTGGCCAAATTTCACTCTCAAGACGACGACAGACTCGACCTACGGAAGGCTGAACAACACTGCTTACCTTTCTTATCTCTCTCTCTCTCCCTCTCTCTCTCACTCCCCCTCTCTCTCATTCCAACGTATTCGCCGGGAAAAACTTATACGGCCTGAAATGAATTGTAAAGTTTGACATCTCTCATTTCCTCGAGAAAACTGAGTACATTATCGCCATGTTAATCAAAACCTGTCTTAAGCGGAGGTTGAGGTAGGCAGAAGCCTGTCTTATCGGATGAATACTTTTGTCGCGACAGGGTTGAAGAGTTTCCTTGCATTAATACCTCGTTTAAATTAGACACTTGGAAACTATGGAACAAGGATATTTAATGAAATTGATTCCTGGACACATAAAGTGTGGCTGTGTGGAATTAAAACACTTTTTTCGCGGGAAAACTTGGTCTTAAGATCCTGAGGTCAAAAAATCTCATTTTCCTCTCCCCCGCAGCATTCCGTCACGGAAAAGGACGAACCGAAGATGCTCTCAATGCAATCATTAATATTTAATATTAAATGAAAGAGTAAAATTTATAAAGAGAAGATTTGCATTACTCAGAAAAAAATGGAGAATGGAAAATTCTGTCTTATATTAGCCTTTTTTCAAAAAGTATATTTCATTGTTAAAATAAGAAACAGCACAATATGACACTGTTTTTACGTCTTTGGCCGAGAGTTACATAAATTTAGAATTTCAGCCTAACTCGCCGTGTACATTCCATTTAGGGGACTTAGCTTATTGACATATAATGTCTGTTTCTTATGCTTCCGACTTTCAATTAACGTAAACTGCCTTAACTTCACCGGCAGTCTGGCCGGAAACAACACCCATTTTTCAAATAATTTAGCTCGTTTAGACCCTGTTATTCCTTTTAATAACAATAACTTTTATTTTAAAAATATCTTA
This sequence comes from Ceriagrion tenellum, assembly GCA_963169105.1. Classification (NCBI taxonomy): domain Eukaryota; kingdom Metazoa; phylum Arthropoda; class Insecta; order Odonata; family Coenagrionidae; genus Ceriagrion; species Ceriagrion tenellum. The sequence continues at coordinate 158,705,246 of OY720634.1, read as the reverse complement.
TTAGAGTCACTACAAAAAGCTCTTTGCAGCTCTAAATCCAACTCTGTGGGTGTTGATATTATCTCCATAGACTTCATTATTAAAGCTTTATTACTCCCGTTCATACTTGACATCTTCAATCATTCCATTCTGAATTCTCCCATCTACTTGGAAATCATCAATAGTTGTACCGCATAAAAAATCTAAAAATCCTAAGGCCATTAACGACTATCATCCTATATCATTATTATGTGCTCTCTCAAAAGTTCTTGAGGGAATAGTACACCAGCAAGTTCTCGACTACCTCATCAGTCAAAATAAACTGGATCCCTATCAATCGGGATTTAGGAAGAGCTTCTGTACGCAATCTGCTCTAATCAAAGTCACGGACGAAATCCGTCTAGCTATATACCAGTCGAAGGCAACAATACTTGTCCTGTTCGACTTCAGTAAGGCCTTCGACAGAGTTGATCATGCCTGCCTTCTCGGTAAAATGAAGCTGCTCGATTTCTCTGCTTCTGCTCTTCACTGGTTTCTCTCGTATTTGACTGGGCGGCAACAGGCAGTCCGGGACTCTCAGGGTAATCTATCTTCCTGGCTACCAACTGTGAAAGGTGTCCCCCAGGGATCCGTCCTTGGTCCCCTGTTGTTTGCTATCTACATATTAGATCTCCCAAAAGTAATAAAAAATTGTAAGTACATGTTATATGCGGACGACTTGCAAATTTATTATCACTGTCACCTGCAAGACCTAAATGAAGGGATCGCTCAAATTAACAGGGACGTTGACGCCGTGGCAATCTGGGCCAAAGCGAACTTTCTTACCTTAAACTGTGAGAAAACCAAATCAATAATTATTGGTACAGCGAGGATGATAAATAAAATAAATTTCGGTGAAGTCCCCAACGTCATTCTAGACAACGTTGCTGTACCAATTTCCAACGTCGTTCGGAATCTGGGAATATTAATGAACATGAACCTCACTTGGCACGACCATGTACTTCAAATTTCAAATAGGATCAATAGCACAGTCTATCGACTTAAACTCTTCAAGCATACACTACCTTTTCATGCTAAAAAGTTACTTATCACTACACTAGTTTTTCCACATTTTGACTATTGCTCATTGGTCTTCAGTGACTTGACTAATGAACATAAAGAGAGACTCCAACGATTGCAGAACTCCTGCATTCGATACATTTTTAATATTCGCCGAGCTGTGCATATCACTCCCTATAGAGCACAACTAGCCTGGCTTAGTATTGAAAACAGACCCCAATACATGCTCTGCACATTTCTATACGTGCTACTTTTCCGGAGAAAACCTCGGTATATCTACGGCTTATTTAGTGGACCTCCACTATCTAGGAGCATGTCTACCAGGAGTGACCCTGCCAATCTGTACTGCCCCGCGCATCGTACCACTAAATACCACCTATCATTCGTAGTCAGCGCCACCGCAGCATGGAACTCTCTACCGAACTATATCAAATGCAGTCAGACTCCTTCTGCCTTTAAAGCCAAAACATCTCATTACCTGCTTGCGAAGTAGTTCCGAACTTGTTACTTTGGACTTCTCCCTGTTAATATCTAATAAGTTTGTCTCACATATTTTATTCTCTTTGTGGTACTCAATGCTCGTTTTATTGTATATTGTTTTTAGTTCCGAACTTTTTACTTTTTACTTTGGATTTCTCTGTTAAACATCGAAAAGTTTGTCTCATATTTTTGTACTGTCTTCGTGGTTCTTAATGCTTGTTTTATTGTATCTTGTTTCCAGAGCCAAAATACCTCAGTACCTGCTTCCGAAGTAGTTCCGAACTTCCTAATAAGTTTTTCTCACATTTTTCTACTCTCTTTGTGGTTTTTAATGCATATTTTGCAGTATATTGTTTTTGATAATTTTTGTAATGCTCTTAGGGGTCATGTACCCAAAGCAAAATAAAGTATTCTTATTCTTGACTGGAAACAAATCATGGTTCATTGAGGTATCGCTAAAGGTAGGTTTCAGAGTATATATAACATTTCGTGAATGGTTGATAGAAAATTGAATAGACACTGTTTTCAAGAGGCCATAAAGAGCGAATTGTTCGTCGAATTCTATAAAGGACTTTACAAAGAAAGTGGAACGTATTGCATTGCAGCTGTATTTAAAAATAGGAGATTGATCAAATAAATGGATAAAATCAAAGGAATCTTTCTACTCAAATAACTAAAGACTCATCCGCAAGTTTCCGTTTACTAACACCTAAAATCCTAACTATTGAACTCATATTTTCTGCTTACAACTAATAGAAGTCCTTAAACTGACCGGATTATGTGTTGACAGTATTTTTTGATGGTCAAATATTAAAACAGAGATCGATAAAATAACTTTCGATTGGTCCTCCCGATTTTTTTAATTTCAATTTTTCTTTTGATATGTTTCTACGTCAGAGACAGCCAAAATTCACTTTTGCATTCATCCATCAGAACTTCGAAACCCTTTGATAATAAAGAACCTTACAAGCATAAAAGCTAATTTTAATAGAACCGCAAGAATACTGATTTGGGAGCACACATTCTTTTAAATAGCTTCATATAAATAGCTTGAAATAGCTAAATGTAATTGAGTAGGTACACTTTGTATGTGACGCCATTTGAAATGGAAAGTAGTGCTGCTTTCAAGTATTGCAATGTCATGGAAGAGGATTTTACCCGGCGCACTTAGATAAAAAATATTATTTAATCTACTGTTTGGTCATTGTAATGAAAAACTCCATTTAAAATCGTATTCCCATCCACGAGGACTAATAGCTACGGCTGGGTTAGCTAAAGGCTTAAAATGTATTTTTTAGGCCTGCAGAGAAAATTAAGTAAATGTAAAGCCAAATACTTTTTTATTTTATGGAAAACTTATTCAAGTGACTGTCTACGTTTCATTAGACTAAGGTAAATAAAAGTAAATTATAACAGATTAGTAGAAATAATCAAGCCAGTCCATGAGAGGTTATTTGATCGAGAAAAAAGCACTTTAGTTAAGTATTATCTACCCACGGCGTCCAGTAAAGTCAATGCGGATCCTCAAGTTGACAATTTAACCTCGGTTGCGTTAGTATCATCCAATAAGTTGACTAAAATGGACCGCAGCGGGTAAGATTTGGCCTCCCGATATCTGAGGTCAAAACGCATTTCCCAGGATTCAAACAATGGCCAACGAAAATGCCTTTCCTTCCTTTTATAGCTACATCTGCTGCAGAGAAGAATTCAAATTCCTTGATACCCTCCTATTTTGAAACATGGAAGGAGCGCTCACGGATAAAATATGAGTAAGAGAAAATAAATTGGAAACATTAGCCCTGGTGTAGGGGTATGCTGAATCCCGATAGTTTCTCTTCCCAACTTAAGTAAGTACCGTTTTTAAATTCGGTCACTGCAGTGCTCCGGTCAGCATTTGGCTCATGCGCACTGTGTGCCTACATCTGTTAGGAAGCCACAGACTCCATTATGGAAACATTCGACGATGTTTACGTTTGTTTGTGAGTATTTAAAATACCTCCACAGATTGAGAATCCCACCGACTGTGAAATATGCGCTGTGAATCGTTGTCTTAGTGCTTAAGGCGTGAAAACAGCTGGAATTCATCGTCAGATCAGTGAAGACAATGGGGAAAACATTATGAGCGATTGAATGGTACGGAAATGGGTTGGAGCTTTAAGAGAATCCAAAACAAAAGGCGTGGCATGCTGAGTAAGGGGATCGTTTTGCTCCATGACAATGCCCGTCCACGCACCGCTAATCAAACTAAAGTCTAATTGGATCATTTGGCTGGGAACAACTTGATCACTCTTCGGACAGTTCCGATCTAGTGCCCAGTGACCTGTTTTTGCATTTGAAGATGCATTTGCGTGGTCAGTGCCACGACGACGATGATGAGGTCAAAACGACCATGTTGTAGAGGTTGTCAAATGAGGCGGCAGACTTCTGTGAAGATGGGATTCAAAAACTGGTTCTACGATGCGACAAGCGCTTTAATATTAGTGAACATTTTATAGAAAAGTTGATTTAAGTGCAGGATTTTATGTCAAAAAAATTGTTACCAAAAATATACCTGTTTTGTTTTTAATTTCAAAACGGTACTTACTTCCAAACAACCCTCGTACACCACGAATGAGATACCGAGGAAATTCAGAACCTCGACTAGAAGGGAAAATATGTTGGTCTTCTGAGCACTATTAAAAATCTGATTCTTTTTCGACGACGCCGTGATGGCAGAATGAGTCAGCTGTTACAATATTTGAAACGGACTGAGGAAAAGAAATCAAAACGTCCAAAGGTTTCCTCCTCGCCCCTTAAGCACTTAACCTAGAGAAAGCATTCAGTGAAAGTGTAATAAGACGAAGATGCGCCGGAGGAGATACTGGACTTGACGAGGGATTGATGATCGCCCGCCCGTCAGGCCGGCTTTCACTGCCAATCCGATTCGAAATGCCGCGCGTCTGAGACGACAGTTAAGACACATTCCGAAACATAGAAGTCACTTAATGCAACTAGAAGTCAACTTTCCGCTTCGCTTAGATTTTTCTCGCAAAATAATCATTCTGTTTCGGCAGCTAAGCAGTGTGTCATTAAAAAATGCCTGGTATTCGAACTAAAATCATTAAACAGCCGATTTTCCCATTTTGAAACGTATTATTTTCTTTGCCTCTTTCTGTGTCTCTGAAACTTGTGAAATAAACCTAAACAATCGGGGTTAGAGTTTTTGCTGTTATTTTACATTTAACAAAAGTTTGTTCACCGTAAGGTTCGGAGCCTTTCAATTTCTTTCCCAGCTGAAACTCAACTGAGTGGTAATTAAGAATGGATGATAAAAATCTCAAAATTGTTCCCCTGTCCTAAACTAGCCCCTAAAAAGCTGATCAAAGTTGCTGACGAATAATTCACCAAACTACTGCCGCGTACGTCATTACACCGTCATGTTGGCCATTATATTAAATTTATGGGGATAAACGGTGACTGTACAAATAAATATTCTATATTTGCGGAACAGAAATGGAATGCTCCCTAAATTGCTTGTCGAGTGCCGGGTTCTCTGAAGGGATGGGAAATTATCATCATTTCAAAGCTAGGAAAATCAAGCCTGGAAATTGAATACACATATACTAGTATTCGTACATTGAACCCATATAAGGAGTGTTGCTTGATCTTTCGTCTGCACATTAGTATTCCTGGTCTTTCACAGCATTACTGAAGAAAGATTTGAAGCTAATTTATAATTAAAACACGGCTTAAAGAGTTGTGGACACCAGACAGAGAATTAAATTCTGAGCGAAAACTTGATGAGTGTCTCGCGAATCAGCGGAATTTGATTCTCTAATTCTACTTCATGATTTATTACCATGAACCTAATTGTACTAAGCCCTTTGTTTCACTCACTTACTCCGCTATTCCCAAACCGGACAAATTACCAAGTGTTATTTACTGAACTGGTAGCAGTTCCTTCAAAATTATTCAGCGTGACAAAATATGTGATGGTTTAAATTGACGGCAGCTCTGTCTACGCCGAAAACAGGTTGAGAACGTGGCTTTTGAATATTTAAGCCGCGAACAGGGATGAGAGAGCATCGTTGATTTGGCGATGGACGAAGTCAATGAAGGGGTTAAACCCGGCCCTCTATCGAATTGACGCAGCGAGAAGTGGCTCCGCCAGGCGGTTCACTGAGCAAAGGAGAGACCTCAAGATCCGAAAGGCCGTGACGCATTCGATGCCAGCGGATTTTTTGCCTTACTTTTATAAAACGAGCTGAGCTCCTTCGCTGTCGCGATAGAATCTCTTTGAGTGGAATGGAATCTAGAAAAGAAGTGGTCCATGACAGAGAGGATGAAGATCCCGGGCAGCAAGTCAACCGTCCCCACGGTTGAGCCTCCTTCAAAGCTTGCGGAAACCTTATTTAGCTCGCGTCTCTCGGCGACCTAATCAAACCAAAGGAGTTAAGCGGTGACTAACCTTTTAATCACATCAAACCTAAATAATCACCGACTGTAGTTAACCAATCAGATTATGGATACTGATGGATCAATAATGAAAAAGGCTTAGAAAACCTTTCACAGGTATTTTTATTTGTACGACCGGTTTCGTTGCATAGGCAATATCTTCAGGTGCATCGAAACCGGTTGTACAAATAAAAATACCTGTGAAAGGTTTTCTAAGTCTTTTTCGTTGTTGATTTCATATTGGATTTTCACAAAGTTAAGCCCGAAACCATCGAATTCATTATTGATACTGAGAGAATTTATGGAAAGCATATGAGTCACTTTCCGTTCTGAGAGGCAACGAAAACGTTCTTACTTCCAAGGAGAAATCATTTAAAACGCTCTTTTTTTCAATCCGAGAGCTTCGTCTTTTCAAATCCTGAAATGGGAAACGGGGATCACATGTCCCATTATTAAAAAAAAAGGGTTGTACACCCCACAGAGGGAACACGCCTACTGAACGAAGCCTACCTACAAGTCTCAGTGTGAGGCACTGAATAAGAAGAGACTGACTGCCCTTGCGGAAAGAGCACCGGGGGATACTGATGTGTGTTTCACCCCAATAAGAGCACGACCGACCAAGTTTTTACAACTAGGCAGATTATGGTGAAATTTTATGAATATGACCCGGAAATACATTTTTTTATTTATTGATTTCCCACGGACATTTGGCAGTATAAGTCGCAGAGAGCTTATGAGGACGCTAAACCAGCTCCTAATCCTACCAAAAGTAATATGGCTGGTGGAGCTGACCTTAAATGATACAAGGGATGCTTTCGATTTAAGGACGGTGATAGTCGACGGTGGCCAACTATCGAACGCAGCAGCCGGTGTTCGCCAGAATGATGAGTAAAATGAAACGATGCCGAAAGCGGATTTCGCATGGACGGTGGCGGTAAACAATTCAATGTAGAAATGGAAATACATTTATTAAATTGCACTGGGTACAAAGCTCATTGACCAACAAAGAAACAACTAATTACCTTTGATGGTGTAGGTACAATATATATATTACTTCTTACAGCGTAACAGAAAAAAATACATATAAATTGAGATACAACAAACACAGGAATAGAGCGTTAACATTGCAATAAAAAATTTATAAAATTTATCCTTGAAGTTCTAAAGAGTGTTTATATTTTTTATTTCTGGCGGTAATGAACTCAGCAAAAAATTTGATTGGACTACAAAAGATTTGTTGTATTGTTGTTGTTGATTTGAGTGATTTGTTGATACGAGGATGTTTCGACTTCATCTAAGGAGTTTTGATTGATGTTAGTGGAGCTATTTATGTTATCAAGACGTGACATCATCAAGACAAACTACGCATATTGTTCTTAATTTTCGTTCGGCTCGCCTCTAAGCGGACGGCCACCGACCGACAGCCGTCCACCGCCGGATGTTTCACCAAATGGAAAGCACCACGGCGCGGCGACCGCCGTCTACCGCCGGCCATCGCCATAAATGGAAAGCACGCAGGGGCGAGAGGAAAGGTCCTGTATAGGCTTAGTGAGGAGTTCAGGTTTGATGCTGGAGCTGAGCTGGGCGATAAGCTTTCGGCAGCATTCTTCCACCATGTGTCTCCACGGAGAAGTGCAAGCCATCGATCTTACGTCGTTCGAGGGCATTGTTCGGAACCTTGTTACGGACGTTGTTCGAGAAGTCGATTCGGATATCCGCCTGCGCTGACGACATTGCGATTGCCGTAAGGAGGCTGGTGGGCCTGGAGAACAATTCTGGCCCTTTGAAAAGAAACTCTGCCGGAATAGGCCTAAAAAGTTAATGCAAGTAAAACGAAATACATGGCGTTGTCGGCGGCAAAGAATCGAATAGAACCCCGTGACCTTATATTTGATGGAGACGCCTTCCAAAACATAAACAGCATTAATTATCAAGGCATATTACTGACCAGCAACAGTAACAAAAATGCATCCATGACCGATTCGAAGCCGGAAACGGGAGCCATGCCAATTTCAAACAATTTAAGGCGTAGACTGATTGGCAGAACCATGAAATTTCAACTCTATCTCACGTTTGTACGGCAACTCATGGCTCTGAAGCTGGGACAATGGCTCAGGCGGACGAAAGACTCCCAGTAATTTCGAAAGACGGATCCTCCGCAGAAGATTGACGACTAAGGAGTCTGACGGACAGGGCATAATAAAGAAATATAACAGCCGATCTAAGGAAAAAATATATCGATCAAGTCCCAGAGAGTTCGCTGTTCGGGACACAGAGAGAGTCTGCTCGAAGATCCCTTTAACGGATGCTGCTAAGAAGGCTGGGGCGGCCAAGGAATAGATAGATGGTCAGACCGCTATCCCTCCAACTATTCTTGTCTTGCAGTCTTGAGAAGCGACAAAAATGCTCTTCTTCAATGAAGGAATCATTTGAAAAACTCTTTTTTTTCAATTGGAGGCCTTTATTCTTTTTATTCTGAGGTTTCCAATTTTCCGAATGGTACGGAGGATCGTGTAGAATAAAAGTAATCGTATCGAAGACCGCGAATTGAAAATTAAAAAACTAACGGCTCACTTGATCGGTTCTCATGCTGACGATGCAGTGTAAGATTTAGAAAAAGCTAATGGTTGAAGACGTAACTTTGTGGAAAATCGTCACAGACATGACGAAAAAAATGTCTTAGTATGTTCCACACTTGAAATGTTTATTGCAGACCAAGGTTTCGAGTGCTCAGCAATCATTATCAAGGTCATCATCATATCAAGATCAGAACCTCACTGTTTTACATGAAAACAACCTTTATAATGATTGCTGTGCAGTCGAAACCTGGGTCGGCAATAAAAATCTTAAGTGTGGAATATACTAAGGTATTTTTCCGTCATTAATAAAAAGCTTACGAATTAGATAAACGCGAGAGTTTGAAAGCTAAAAATGAGTAATTTAATAGGGAGATAAGCTTTGGAGCACTTATCAAGCACAACTCAATTTTTTTTCGATATAATCGGATGATAACAGAGAAACAGAATTTGAAAAATGTAACTAAGTATGACAAAATAGGCAACTTCCACTGTGATAAATTTATTCCGAACGGTTTCGCTTTTTACAGCATCTTCACATTCAAGGTTCGGAATAAATATCTCACAGTGGAAGTTGCCTATTTTGTCATACTTAGTTATGCTCCGATTCCACTCCATCACGTATGGAACCACAGAGTATATTGAAAAATGTAAATACTACTAGTTGCGGAAATATACAATTACTGCGTAATGGACTCCATATGCGCGGTTATAAGTGATACGACGAGAGAGAGGAGGAATAGGCCTTCGGAAAAAAACTCAGTGGCGGTGTATGCAGAACCTTCGGATCAAAACTCGCCACAAAATACACGAGATTTCACAATCAGAGGACTCATTAACAACTCAAACGAGTGCACGATACGATAAGAGAACCTCACTGGATAAAATGAAATCTAATGGTAACCACATCGAGGATGCAGCGTGGAGGGTTTTGAGAAACTAAACCTTCTGTAGAGTTCTTGACTTAATATCTGTTTCTTATATCTGCTTTACCTAAGATCTCATAGGTTGGAAATAAAAATGAAAACTAAGGAAGGGGTTAATTAAAAAAAAAACACTTCATCACAAGCTTAAGACAAATCGCCGGTAATACATTAATTTAAACTATTTCTTATGTCTTTGGTCAGCGAAAGGATGGCTTTCGTTTGGAAACACTCAAGTTCTAGGTTATGAGAATTAATTATTACGGATGAGTTCAAAACTCTTACTTCTCATAAAGTAACGTGGGGTCCATCACCCTCTGTGCGAGGATGATAATGGAGCGTTAGTTCTAATAGTATAATTGTTTAACCATTACATAAGTGAATGGATTAAAGGACTACATGAATCATGCAATTCCTCACATAAGCCATATTTAATGGCAAGAATCCCTGCACAGCATTCTTCCTCGTCGTCCATCGGCGATAAACCAAAAAACTCACGCCACTAGAAGGATCATTTACGGAACCTTTTGCTGGTGAAAAGGTTTTCTAATGCCAACCTTTTCAATCAATTTACAGATTTATAAATATCCACCAAGATGTTTCCAACATTCTTTCTTGGTAATGATTTTGCTAACTTTTTTTCCTGCGTAGGAAATGCTGCAGCCGAAATGTACTTATTAATTTTTTGCTGTAGGAAGGAATCATAGTTACTTACGTTAACTTCACCAGTTATTTCTAACGTTTCGTTTAAGTACTATGGATAAAAAAGTCAGATTTGGTGTAGGAAACCAGCCATGGAACCACAGACGTAGCCAAGGGGGTCAGGTTCCACCCGCCCCCTTAAACGAGATATTTCATTCTAAATCTGCTCTACAGAGCCAGGCAGGATGATCTTCCGTCCCCCCCCCCGCCCTCTTTTCCCCTCGACCTCCAACTTAAATCATTGAAGACAACGCTTGGTTCCGACGCATATAGGATAACTTTATTATAAAGCAACTAATAAAGGTTTAGTACAAGATGTTATCCTATATTTTTTAAGTTTCTCCATCAAACCCTCTTTTTCGAGCTGCAATATGATCAACAATGACGACTTAATGTCAACCACTGCATTCCACTTCGGGAATAATGGGAAAAAAGGTTGAATTTCAATTTTAGTGAATGCCATGATTGATGATTTCCTGCTGCAGAAGTCGATCACGTGAAAATAGGTCATTGAGCGACCGAGAAAGTTGAAAGATAACTTACAGAGATAATCGAGAGATTATGAGAGCTGCTCTGCGTAAATCTTTTATATCTTCCCTTACCTGGTCGCATGAGCTCTAATACCCGTAGACCCGTTGATATCATTTGAGACCGCTGTTCGAAATTAGAAACCCTGAGCATCGCATAAATCTGGAAACGGAAAATTAATACGCAATATAGTATCCAATGAAATATCGTGGTTTTTGCCTCTTCTTTCTGTGTCGATGACTGAATGTGCCGCCAAGTCTTGCGATGTTCCTGGAAGCCGCGAGCCACAAGTAGCCGCCCTAAGCTTTGAAGCAAGAGCGAATATAAAAGATAACTGGAGGCTTCGGCGAAACTGCCGAGATGGCAATGCCCGTCTGCTTCGAAGCGAAGCCCCGTTGCGGACGCAAAGTGCAGAGCTATGAGGGCGGGAGCACGTTTTTATCGAGCGCTGCCAACCCGTCGATGCTTCTTAATCCCTCAGCGAGCCATAGGTCACCGACCCATGCTCTACATCTCAACGCCCAAGTTGTCACAAAAACATTTCTCCTTACCTAGAGAATACGGAGACAAAAGACTTTTTTTTGTTTTTCAATATTTCTGCTCATGAAGCATTTGAAAATGTTGTCCACAAACGTATACTCGAAGCCCCTATACCTTAAGATAGTCCGAACGAAATATAATTTTACTTAGAAATCGAAATGAATTTGGTCTCATTTTAAATAAAAATATCTCACCTATCTAACGACACCAAAAGTTCTACCCCTTACGACATTACTTTCGGAGATATTTGCCAAAAATTGCCAGCCCTTTTACATGGGAAATGGTACGTGTATTCACTCCAAAGAGACATTATTTACAAAATAAGGAATTCCTAACATTTGAATGTCATAAAAAAACTAACAGCGTGTAGTTAGTATGTTTTCTCAACTGTTTTTGAATTAATCATATTGTCACCGCAGTAGGTTCTTGGGTATCGCAAAAAACCTTTCGTTTTGAAGGAGTTTTAAACTCACCGCGCGAAAAAATTAGTCAAGTTAAAGACTTACTTAGATAGTTTTATTTAATTACTTACCATTTCTGTCAATTAAAACTATATTATTGCACCATTAATTATTCAATATTTAATTCATGCGTCCTACAGCTGGTGTAATTAAAACGAATAATTCGAATATGGTCTCTATTTTGACTAGGGAACTATCTCGCTCGGACAACCTTAAGAGAGTGAGACCGAAGTCAAGTTTTCGGACTCTACCAATGATTCCTTAAGCCTTATTCTCTTCCATTATTCCTAAATTATTCTCATCGCTGCATACTTCTCTCGTCTCTTTTATTACGGTCATTAACTGCCGCTCCTGAGACTCCTGATACTCAGTTTTGAGGGATATTTCGATGGGAAACTCGTAAAATTTTCTCGGTCGGCCATCTGCTCCTAAAATTAGGTCTCCTTTCTTCAACATTAGATCTCTTAGACTAAACCATTTCTCATCGATAATCGAAAAAAAATAGAGATGCAACTGTCAGAACTTCGCCGCAATGATTGAACTTTGTCCTCGCTCAAATTTGACTCTCGCTTTTCATCGTAAAATGGATTTTTTTAAAGAAAACTGGTGGGTCACCATATACGCTACTAAAGGGTGAGTATGGACTTCTACTCGGCGATTCGATTCTCATGAATTTGCTCAAGATGACCTCAAACTGTGAAATCACACTTCCATGACACATCATTCCGGCAAGCACCATTCACTCGACAATCCACCTCTCTTGGCATTCATAGGCACTAGCATTTTAAATCTTTTTGGTCGATGGAGACGTGCCTCAGTTTCACCAGTACACAATAATTTGGGGAGAAAGGCATGAATTCTCAAAACTACTTTTGCTTCTTAGGTAAGCATTAGTCTTTTAACCACTGATGCCACGACTCTTCCTATTCGTAACATCTTTTCGTAAAATCTCCGCGTCTATCCTAGCTCTTTTCGCGTTGTATCTACGTATACCAAAGTATTCATTTACTCATTTTTTTCCGAATGCTCACATTGAATGATTACTCTTCCCATTCTCAGCGCAGGCATCTACATTTCAGTGTCTCAGAGGATTTACATATTTCTACATCAATTTCATAATAAGGAAATGAAATAAACAATAAGAACAGCTAAAAAACATTTTTTTAAATAAAGAACGTCGACTTTCCGATGATAGAGGAGGAAGTACGTGGCGTGAAGCAGTGACGAAATTTTAACCGCAGAAAACTATTAAATAGACATGAAATAACGGTTGAATGATCCCCGGGAAGCATCCGACTAAAGTTGCCCTGAGAAGAGGAAATCTACTGTTCACGGATAATAAATGAATAAAATCATTCTGTCGAAGGGTTTTAAGCCACAAATTACATATAAGGCATTTCCAGGTAAACCACAATAGGCATTCAACAAAAAGCAACTTTTATCTCGTGGTCAGTTAGGACATTGAGATGGCCATTAAAATGAAAGCAAGAACTCTCAGCGAAAATCTATCACATAAAACTCAGAGACGTTTGCCGTTAACTTCAAATTTCAAAGGTGGAAAATATGGAATCTAATCACAAGAAATCGACAATAACTTGTTTTGATGTCGAAACTTTGATGGTGAAACTGAAGAACCTTCCACCTAAAATGTTGCCTGTGAAAAAGTGCACGCCTGAGCATAAATCGCTTAATTCATGCATTCAGAGTGATGGCACGTGGTGGGTTGTGGAGCACACTGGCAGAAACCAGCTCCCCCCCGGTGAAGCCCACAAGAAAAGCCTATTCCGCGGATAAGTACCCAGCTGCGGTTCTCATCTAAATGTCTCACAATGAAGTGAGATTTCCCACGGTAATCATCCTAATTTAACTTACATTAACGCATCCATTCCAAGCAATTACGATTACGTACAAGTCGGAATTTATTATTGAGATGTGAGTAGAGCTTCCTCCATCACGCAGTCCCAGGTTTATGCAGAGGGGCGTTTTGTTATCTATTTCAAAACTATTTTTAAAGAAGACCGTGAAACGGAACATTTGAAAGGCACTGTAGCCATAATGTTTCTATTTACTCCAAAGTTTTCATGGAGGGAAAACGTAATTTAAGTTTATATAAATAGTGGTTCGTAGTGAAATGTAAAAACAATACTTTCTTCGGCAATTCAATGGCATTAATGTATCAATACTGTAAGCATATACTCACTCGTCTTTCATTTCACTCGCCCAACAAAAATTTAAATTTAAAAAATCTGGTGTGGTCGGCGAGGTTTAAGCTTTCAGCATCCCAGGCCTCAGGCGTGTGAAATGCACTCATAAGGTTACTATCCGTGTGAACAAAACTCACATAACCACAAGACGGCCAGAAAAAGACTCCGGGGCAGCAAGAAGGCAACCGTTCCCGCTGGGCGTTTTGATATCAACATTTGGGGGGACGATGGGGAAATTAATATTACTTAATATAGAACTAACTACTCGCTGGAATAACCTTTCGTGGCTAGTGACAGGGAGCCATCCATAATGATAAATTAAAATACTGACGCAGCTACATTTGATGGAGCCTGTTGGGACATGAAGATGGCGGACAAGTATTATTAACGATGAGTTGAAGTCCACCACGAAAACTATAATGTGACTTGACCGCGAATTCTGATGGTCTTTATGGAAGATTTCCACGCATTGACGTTACACCTCGGACCCTTTGGCGTGATCGAATGCGGCGTAAATTGCTCCATTTAGTAATTAATCGAAGGATATACCACTGCGTTCGAAAAAATAAACGGGCGATCTTTCCATTCTTATCATCTCTTAAGACTGCGACTATTGGTAAACAATAATCCGAATATTATTGCCCTCTGTGAGGTTTCCCTTCTAACGGTCGCCTTTCTGCCCAGCCGAGGGAAATTCACCCGCCTTCGAATTCAGCCACCCCTCCGGGTCACGTGACCCGGGGGGGCGGTTATCGTTTCCCAAGGCACTCAAAAGGGTAACCCATTCCTTTAACAAAATATCACCCATTTCCCGTGACGAATGGATGCCCTGAAAAGTCACGCCAATCGAGATTTGAGGTTTCTGATATCTTCCCCTGGACTTCTCCTGGTGTCCCGCTTCTAGGGGTCCTCACTTCCTGCCAGCGGCCGCAGATAGCTCCAATTGTTTCATGAGTAAACTTGAAAATAAATGCAGGGCAGTTTTCACAGCTTATAAGATTCCTCTTTCAGAAAACGCTCATGAAAGAGCCTTTTACCATAGGAAACCCTAAAAGTCAGGGTATTTAAGGTATAATCCTTTCCTCAACCCACGCGTAAAAATAAGGAAGAGATGCAAAAAATGGAGAAAAAAAGAACGTGGCCATGCCCCACCCACTATAGAAGCCAATGAGGAGACGAATTACGCTAAGCAGATTTCGTTGCCCTGAAATGCATAGCGCGACCGCCCGCGACCCCTTGACGTAAAGCAGTCGTATTCGTGAAAGAGTCGCGGGAAGACGCTCAGCTCTGAAAACAGCTCTCGATGTTCCCCGATCTATCTGAAGTGTCTATCTATCTATCTGAAGCAAGCAACATGTTCTCATAGATTCGTGTGTCCAACGGCTTTCAAGTTGAGTGACTGAATCCCCGAGGAGCTTCACCCCGAGAGAATGGACGTTTAGTTCGAAGAAGGGAGAAAAAGAAGAAATGTTACTTCTCTACAGAATAAGGAAAACCGAATGGGTAAATTTCTTTTATTCACTAAGTGTGTCTAGTTTCTTGCAATCATCTCGCATGTGAGGTGAGCATAAACTAAAAAAAAGGATAGTCCAATTTAGGAAAATTATTTTACCCGGCGTAATGGTAATCATTGACCATTAGCATTCTCCCATCATTATTATCGTGGACTTTTTCGTTCTTTTGGTTCTTTAGATATCATTGAACAAACACCATGTTGTAATCTTTAATTGCGACTTCGGTGGTCAGTGTGAGACCACACCGATCAAACAGTCCATTCTCTTGCACAGCCATTACGATGGAACGGTGCACATTATTTCCAGAATTGTGATTTTTTTCGTTGCGCTCATCCATGGGGTTCGCATGTATTCACTGGGCTGCGAAACATAAATGAGAAACTCAAAGGACAACGTTCGCCGAAAAATAGGCCGATAAACGAGCTCTTGAACCAGGCCCGACGGAACAAGTCAGCAAAAATCACGACATAGTAATTACTCTATACATCCCCCCATACGCGGATTTTCAAAAATAAGCGTACGGGTAAACCAAATTGGACATAAACCAGTTCGTGGCGACACAAATCTAAAACATATTCGTGATTCTGCGCATTGCCAAGGTAATTGGATTGTTATTGTGGTGTAAACTGGATTTTACGAGGGAATTGTATTACCTTAGGAAATATTTTAACTTGGGATTCTGATAATGAATTCATTCTTATAGAATGCTCTCATTGGGTGACACGTTTCATACATTGAAAACCATACGTGAGTTAAAATCAAGACGTCTGTGCCTACGATAATAAGAGAGTTATGTGAACAATAATTTCAAGAATGTGCACGTTGGCCTTGGATTTTTTTCCAAACGGTTGGTTTCCATGCTCTCGTAGGAGAATGATTAGTGGAACGACGGATCCACTCATTGCAATTACATGTATATCGATCAGTCGAAATGATTGGAAACGTTAATGCTGGCTTAGGTTTGGCGTGTCTATCGATATCAGGTCGGTAAGAGGTGCTACCCAAAAGTTCGGAGAATGTTACCATAAAAATAAAATAGCTTACCATAACTAATAATTTCCACCGTCTCCTTCAAAATAGTCCCATTGAGCATTGATACAGCGATCCCAGCGTTTTTTTCATGATTCCATGCATCCCTAGAAGTCTGCAAGTGTGTTCCAAGAACATTCTGCGTTTCTTCCTGGATCTCCTCAATTACATTAAAACGACGGCCTTTCAATTGAAATTTTATTTTGGGAAAGAGAAAAAAGTCGCACGGGGCGAGGCCAGGCGAATAGGGTGAGTGGGGAATCACTACCATGTTTTTGGAAGCCAGAAAATTCCGAACGACTAGCGATGCTTTCGCGGGCGCGTTGTCATGTCGCAGAACCCAGCTGTTGTTAGTCCACTTATCTGAACGTTTGCGCCTAATGTTTTCACGTAACCGCTTCAAAACTTCACAATAGAACTTCCCATTGACTGTTTGACCAGGAGGAACAAATTCCTTGTGGATAATGCCTTTGATGTCAAAAAAACAATCATCATGGACTTGACGCTGCTACGAATTTGGAGTGCTTTTGTTGGCCGCGGTGAACGTGGCGACTTCCACTGCGACGACCGCTGCTTAGTTTCGGGGTCATAACCGTACACCCATGCCTCATCACTGGTTACGATACTGAAGATAAAGTTAGGGTCATCTGTTGCCGCAATTTTCAATTCACTGCAGACAGCTACGCGATTTTCTTTCTGGTCGCTGTTCAACAGTCTCAGTACGAATTTAGCAGCAATGCGTCTCATGTTCAAATTGTCTGACAAGATGCGTTGCACGGACCCGTATGACATTTCTACGATTGAAGAAACACGATGGATTGTTCGTCTACGATCTGCAACAATAGCCTCCCCTTCTTTTGCGATGTTTTCCAGTGTTGTGCTTGTTGACGGTCGTCTTGAACGCTCTTCGTCGTCGACCGTCGTTCGTCCATCTTTGAATCGTTTGTACCGCAAAAAAGTTTAACTTTGACACATAGCACTCTCGCCAAATGCTTCCACAAACATGCGATGGGTTTCTGCAGCAGTTTGTATAAGCTTGAAGCAAAATTTGATGCAGGTTCTTTGCTCTTTAAAATCTGCCATACAGAAAATCGCCGAAACACTAAAACACAACGCTACACAACCGCACGAAACTCAACAATGCAGGCTCTCACCGTCACAATTGTTGGAACAATGATACACAAAGAGTACAGTTAGTGGCATATAGCGGCAGCAGGTCGTACCACCAATAGTTCGCGCGCGACATTCAAATTCCCCGAACTTTTGGGTAGCACCTCGTATTAACATATCTGTGGCTCGATAGTGACCTACATTTACAAGCATTTCCGATCCATTCCTATCAAGTCAAAAATTATGGTAAAAAAAACAGAAATTTGGGGAGAAGAAGCCCAAATGCAGAGTGTTCAGGCTGTTTCAAACGGTACATTTTATTTGATAAACGAATGCATGAACTCTTTCATGAGGAAAATTGTACCGTGTAAAGTGGCAAATTGTATGAGTGTCTGGATGACTGAACGGGAAATAGAACCTGCTCTAATGCCGATCATTGTCTTGTACAATCTATGATACATTCGCTCGTACAAAAAAAAGGTACCGTGTAAAGCAGCATTTATTGAAGAGAACGGAACCGATCGCATGACTAACTCCCCCGAATGTAAAGTTGAAAGGAGTCAAAGGAAGACTCCTTTTAAAGCAACTCCAAACAGCTGAATTTTCGACGTCACTTTTCTGGAATGTTATGGAGGGGATAAGAAACGCAACTGCCCACTCAAACCTCACTGTATGATTTCCTGTGCCGAAGGGCGACGTTAAAGACGAGCGAGTATGAGAGCAAATATCATAATGATGAAACGCATTTCAAATCGAAGAATTACTCAGAGGGAATTTAAGGTAGTCCGAGCGAGATAGTTCCCTAGTCATAATAGAGACCATATTTTAATTATGTTTTAATTTCAACAGCTGTAGGACACATGAATTAAAAGTTCCATTATTAATGGTGCAATAATATAGTTTTATATGACATAAATGGTAAGTAATTAAATGAAAATATCTTAATAAGTGTTTAACTTGACTCATTTTTTTTCGCGCGGTGCGTTTGAAACTCCTTCAAAACGGAAGGTTTTTTGCGATACCCAAGAACCTACTGAGGTGACAATATGATTAATTTTAAAAAAAAGTTGAGAAAACATACTAACTACACGCTGTTCGTTTTTTTACGACATTCAAATGTTAGGAATTTCTTATTTTGTAAATAATGTCTCTCTGAAGTGCTAACACGTACCATTTCCCATGTAAAAGGGCTGGTATTTTTTGGCAAATATCTCCGAAAGTAAAGAGTTAAGGGGTGGAATACTTGGTGTCATTAGAAGGGTGAGATATTTTTCTTTAAAATGAGACCAAATTCATTGATTTCTGAGTAAAATGATATTTCGCTCAAACTACCTTCAAAGACACGCTGTTCTTCAATTTTTGTCCTGTCTGTCTTACACCCATCGTAAATGAAACTGATATCTTGCATCCATGAGAATCGATTTTTATGGCGAGAAGAAGTCAATATAGAGATTCTTGAGCAGGGGTTGCCAAACAAAATGATCTTGCGGGCCACTTTGGAAATGCATCATAACTTCGCGGGCCGCATATAAAATTATATATCCCCATATTAGATTTAGACCCACTATAGGCATTAATTTGGAGTGAAAAATTGAAACATAATGAGTTATTATTATTGTGTTAAACTTATTGTATTAAAAAGTGATGAATCTCGCGGGCCAGAAAAAATGTTCAAGGCGGGCAACATGCGGCCCGCGGGTTTGCCACCCCTGCTCTAGAGGATCTCATATGTGCCCAAGGCGGGATTCGAACTCTCCCCACAAACAGAGCGGCACATCACCAACCTAGGCTCACTGGCTACCGCGTCCAGCTTTATTTTATTGCCTAACTTTGGTACCTCATTCATTTTATGTAAAATAATAAATGCGCATGGATATCTTACGACATACCTACATTTTCCCTAAGGTAGTACATTTTATGTAATTCCCTTCCACATTCCTCGCTGGCATAAGGCAGCACATTAAACGGTTGAATGATAAAATAGGGAAACGACAGCTTAACAACAAGGTCGTTCGATATCTCGATTCTTCGCCTCTCGAGTCGATATCGATGGTGCAACATATCGAATAAATCGACCCTGCTTAACAATATCTACGGGGACACCTACATTCATTCACACGAATTAACTTATTATGAGCTTATCAGGGGATGCCCAATTTACTTTAATTTGTCTACATTATAGTGATTTTGAACTTTTCTCTCAGTTTCAGTACTACTTCTCGTGGACGCAGAACACGGACGCTTACCTAGTGGCCATATCCCTGGCCTTTGGACTTGGGAATCTGCTGCGACTGCCCCGGATTGTGGCGCTCAACGGAGGAGGTAGTGTGTCCTCCTCACTATTATTATAGTTTCCTTTCGAAATTCAAATGTTTTTACGTCTGTCTACTGTTCCTGCGGGCACTCGAGATGGTGCACATCTGTGGTGCTTCAGAAATATTTCTTAGTCACAAAATGAATTAGAAATAATTAAAACTTAACCAAGGGTTTGAAAAAGGTCTGCTGAAGTTCATACCTGATTATCTAATGAGATAATCATTACGTTTACCAATCAAACTCAGAGCGATATGAACTCGGTCCGATCTGGACATTCTAATCGGATCGCTTGGTTTACCAATGCGAAATTTATTGAAATGTCGAATTGAATCGGTTCATATCGATTTGAAATCTCAGACTGGCAAAGAAAACGGGCCGAGTTATCCAGCTTCTCATATCAATCCCACTGGCACATTGCGTTTGCCACACCGAGCTAAACCGGTCAAATCGATCCGAGTTCGATTGGTAAACGTAGTGAATGAATGGGACGACTCCCTCGAATATTTTCTAATTTTTAAGAGAAATCAAGCCGTTCAAGGGATAGTATTTGCACCCTACCGGTTATTACAACTGGCGGCAAACGTTGTTGATTGTAGTTGATTCAAATATATACAATTAATAGCGAAAATGTTAACGTTATTGCTTTGATTTGACCTCAATCGCCTTTAGCTCATACTTCCAACGGTTGTTAGCTCAGCCGTTGGAAATGTAGTGTGTTTTCAAAAATATTTACAACGTCTCGAGATATTAGCTACAATGTGTTCGCTCTTCAGATCCTTAATCAGTATTAAATTCCACTTTCAGAGAATAATCACCGATCAGATATATCGAATCATAAAAAGTTCCGCAAGCGACAGATGGTATCCAAAGCTCTCTTGTATTTCTTCGAGCTTGTACCGCACCCATGTAATAAAGGAGCTGGGTGTGGAATCCCTTTTCACTCGATGCTTATCCCGTGAGGGAGATAGCATGAAGGAGATCTCATTCACTTTCCACTGGCCACCCGTAATTGAGCCCGACGTTTTCTGGTTTTTATGCGCGAGGTAAGGTTTGCCTGCGGCACGACGCTTTACAGTCGACTAACGATTAATAAATCCACTTCACCAGGCAACGGTGAGTGGGAAGGAGTCATCCCTATCTATTAACTGATGTCCAACAACGATATTGATGGATGAATCAAGTTAAGATAAATTTAACCTTACTGAGGCGATATCATTCTCGAGAATAAGGAATAAGCATCGAGCTACATAGCAGAAATATATGGCAATAATATTTCGGGTGCATAGTTTCTCGCGTTGGAGCAATTTTTTTATGGAAATGGTTAAAGGGGGGGTCAGAATGGTTGGGGAAGTAAGTTGCGGAAGGAAAGGAAGCTTCCTCGATGAAGGAATAATGGATGTCTGTGACCTTGTTTGAAGATGCACGCAATTGAAGTAAGCGTCAGGACTCTGATGCGGAGTCTCGTGTTGTATGAGGTTCAAACGAATGGCCTATGGGAATAAGGGCACATTGTACGCTTTGGAGGTACCATGGAGTAGATTGGACACTATGAGATGATATGAATGGACGGTGGTGCGAGGGATAGGAGACACAAAAAGAGTTTCTACCTTAGATCTGATCTAAATGCAGACGACTTTATAATTGTTCATTATTTTTTTAAAAATAACTGGATAGACCATTGAAATGTTGTGGTTCTATTCCATTAGATGTATAATTTTATTCTGATAACTCCACGACTCAACCAGAAAAACATACAGCTTTTGTTTTGATCGGAGAACCCCGTACACGACTGCGTGCTTCCGCGCAACATTGCGGTGGGGTGTCATTAGAACATCGTGACGATCCTCTTCCTGTCGCAACATTCCTCCAAAATACACTCTACAGTTTTAGGCTTCACTTCGTGGATGTTAATTGTACACCGAAGATCACCGACTTGCGGCATCATCAGGTGCCTGATGATGCCGCAAGTGAAACGCGGTGTACCACACAAAATAAAATTCTGTGGAAAAGTAAAAATAGTATTCTCTAAATATGGATTCCTCCGAAAGATTTCCGCCAAGTACTCTTCGCTCCACATCATATAATACGTCAGACTTTTTCCAACATAGATTGTAGATTGCTTTTGGTTCTCCGTTGGTTTGGAGGTTGATTGTATAAAAATGCGACATTTTGCCCAGAGCGGTGAGTAGATTGAATTCAATCCGAGAATTACAAAAGTTATAAAAATATATTTTAAGATCTACAAAATACACCAAGCTGGGCGTGATAATAAACATTCCATCCTCTTTTCACAATTAGATGATTGGTTAGTCAGCTTTGATAGTTTGCAATAACCTTAAGACATAACATTTTTAATTATCCTCATCCTCATTATTAATTTAATTGGAAGACTTAATTGGGTCGACATGGAGGTTTCGCTCTATTTTCACTGCCTTATTAATGAGATAGGGCGAAGTAAATATTTGATGGTGAGTGGTTTAACCATGACCATGCAATGACTCAATAGGGAGTAAAATAGTGAGAATTTTTAAGAAGTGGGAAAGATGCTGGCTCGGCCGCGCAATACCCCAGGCCGTGCTTCGGCACTGCGACCGCGCAACTGGTGGCGTTGACGCCGAGTATATCGCAGCACGAGAAGAGGAACATTTGACGGAAACGACCAAGGGAATATCAGAGGCCACCGGATTTCCATAAACAAGTGGCTTAGGCCGTTTTCGAACTTGTCAAATCAAGCAATCTTGCCTTGAAACCTAGTACGCATCGAAAGCTATGACGTCATGGACGCGTCATCACCATGCGCTTGTTCACTAGCTATCGAGGAAAGATACCAAGTCAACGAAAAACGAGACTTGTTATGCTTGCTAGGTTTTAAGTTAGATCGCGGGGTGTGATAATATGGGCTTGTATGGAAAATAGAAGTGACGAAACTTTCAAATGGATACTATTTTATCAATACTACGTGTATTTGTGTGATATTGATTATTTTTTGCGGAAAAATTGATGAATTCGCTATATTTAAAGGCTTTTCAAATGTTAATATACTGATAAAAGATAGTTGTGTATGTGTGTTGTGTAGTAAGACCTAATAGTTGTGTGAATAATTCCATATATTGTAGATGTACCGTCCTTGTTTACTTCATTGAACCTACAAAATCTATCTTCCTTACTCTGGAAGGAAAAGAAATGAAATGAAAAAATGATGAAAGAAATTATATGAAAGAAATATGGTCCGATGGAAAGTACTCTAAGGTAGCCATAATTTCATTGGCAGCATTATTTTTAACTAATGAACATCATAATTGTTAATAACGTTGACATTGGAGAGGTTTTCGCTGCATTCATCAAAGAAATGGGACAGTAAACCATTAGGGTAAATGTAATTTGTTTTCAACTTAATTACCTATGTTAGTTACAACGCGCGTATTTATCAGTTATCAGTCGAAGATCATAGGTAGTTTGTTCGGAGTGTAATATATTAAAATACTGTTACCTGTTCCTGTTTTTTCATGTAGACAAGAAATATTATAATGCCTTTTTGTGCATAAAGACGTTGTCTGTGGTGAAATACAGTGAGTGATGTGTCGTCCGCTTCAGCAGACCCTAGCAATCGAAGCATAATAGTTATTCACCACATAATGGTATATGAGAATTATTTTATTCATAAGCAATAAGATTTTAAAAATTATATTCCCTTTTAATTTGTCGCATACGGATGGGAAGCATTTTAAAGAAGCAATCGACTTACATCAACCACAAAAATTATGGACACGGATGGCGCTTTTCGTATGTTTTACGAGATGAAGGCCGCATGATGTCTCTTCCACCGTAAAAGGGCTACGAAAGTGTCAAGTAAGCATTTCACTTTGCTTGCCTAGGTATCAAGATATCTTGATATCAAGTTAACTATGCGTTTGCCAAGTTCGAAAACGGCCTTAAATCCGTTTGCTGGGGCCGCACAAAATTTTACTTGCTCTCGAGGCCCCGTGGAATGGTCGACCCTCATTTAGTTGGACCCCAACTCCAAATCCAAGCCTCAGCGTCGACCCCTCACCGCGGGTGGGTAATGGCACCTTCTGGCCAGCCGCACTATGCGGCTGTAAATGGTAAAAAGGTGTAAAAAAATTAAGAACATCTACATTTCTGAAATGAAAACTACAACTATCTACAGAGTAACTTTTCTTGCGCTATTATTGGCAAATTCTTCAATGACAATTTCAAAATTGATTTCATCTGTCGATTGTTGCTCTATGGACAGTATGGCAAGCTTTCTCAAATACAAGGTGCTCATTGTAGATCTTAGGTAATTCTAGATCAGTTTTAGTCTCGAAAAACTCCTCTCACAGGTAGCAACACTAACAGTAATTGTGAGGAAAATCCGCAGAATAATTACTATATTTGGAACCGAGTTCTCAAGTTTATACTTTTGAATAAAGTGCAAAAGTTCAAGGGGGGCCTTCTTTCCTCATCTTTATTCCTTCTTCAATATCAGCAACAGCAATAAAATACTGAAGTCTTTTTTCTCGACGAGGAACTCCTCTTTATTAATTTTGCCGTGGTCGTGAGCTACTTGACACTTATATTTATCATCCAATAGATTCAACGGGGTAAGAAAGGTGATATTTCCCAGCAAGTGTATGAAGCTGTCAAATTGTTTTCTGCCGTTACACGTGTTTAGAAACACCAACATTTACTCAAACACTCACGCGATACTAAGTTCTTTCCACGGACACTAGCTGGGGCTACGGTAGATTTAATATCTGCGTGTGGACGCTAGTCTGCATTTAAGTGCTGCTATTAAGGTAGTTTGAGCGAAATATCATTTTACCAAGAAATCAATGAATTTGGTCTCATTTTAAAGAAAAATATCTCACCTATCCAATGACACCAAAAATTCAACCCCTACTACGTTACTTCCGGAGGTATTTGCCAAATTATACCAGCCCTTTTACATGGGAAATGGTACATGTATGCACTTCATAGAGGCATTATTTACAAAATGAAGAATTTCTAACACTTAGATGTCGTAAAAAACAACAGCGTGTAGTTAGTATGTTTTCTCTACTATTTTTGAAAATCAATCATATTGTCATCGGAGTAAATTCTTCGGGATCACAAAAGTTCTTCCGCTTTGATGGAGTTTCAAACGCACCGCGTGAAAAAAATGAGTCAAGTTAAAGACTTATTTAGATATTTTCCTTTTATTACTTACCATTTCTGTCATATAAAACTATATTATTCCGCCATTAATAATGTAACATTTAATTGATGTGTCCTACAGCTGGTGAAATTAAAACATATAATTCTGATATGGTCTCCATTATGACTAGGAAACCATCTCGCTCGGACTACCTTAAGTAAACCCCTAGTTAAGTGCACGATGCAGTGTGGACGAGGCATTACAGAATACGAGTAGGAGCCAAATATGAGAGAGAGCCAAAGCTCCGGAGCTTCGAGACACAGAATTATGCCCCAGAAGTTTCACTTCAGATGCCTGAAGATGGTTTTGACTATTATCGGTGGCGTTCACTTGCGATGCAATAGTTTTGCGTTTACTTTTGTGATGATGGTGAAATTTAAATTCCACGCATTGGGTCAAATATCACCGTTTATACACTCATTTAAAAGCAAAAAGTCGCCCCTGACTCACACTAGTGGGACCTCTTTTCGGCTCCTCACACGCAAATTTTTTCCATAGGAATTTTCGTTGGAGAAAACCAAGAATTTCATCTGAGGTGTACGACACATCTGCTCGTCCCAAAAAATAGCCATGTGCCTACCCCTCGGAATCGCGAGAAAGGCATTCTCATTGGAATTCGTGCCGTAGATAACTTGACCGAACCGTGAGGAGTTTCTGATCCCAGTCCCTTTCGTTTTGGATGAGGCTGGACCGTAGGATGTTTAGACGACACTCAATTTATTCCTCTTCCGCTTTATACTTGCTACACGTTGGAAGACGTCATTTGTCGAGCCAATTACCTCACTTGAACTATCATTATCGTTCGTCCAATTTAGCCCATCATTAAGCACGATATCCCATTTATTGGGACAATATCCACTTCAGTATCCACTCGAAGAATGGATTCGTTAGCTTCACTGGGAGGCGTGGTTTCCGATAAATTTTCGCCATTCATCGGAAATGGCGACTTTACGGCATCACAGGTGCAGACATTATGCGTCTGGTCAAGGTTATAAATCTTCATTTAAGTTGCTCCACTTCGGATTCTTGTGCAGAATAATTATCAGTCAAGCTGTGGAAGGCACGAAATTTGTCCACGCTACACGTAAAACACGTCTATTGAAGTTCACGGATTTCGGACAATTTTGGAACAAATCTCATTAAAACGTTTACATTTAAGATGAAATATGTTCACACATATTCCACACACAATAGACTTTTCAGCTAAATCGATGGTATTTTGGCAGAGCCACACTTGTTTACGTCTGAACGCGACGCCATCTTGAGAATGACTATGGTGACTGCAACTCTTTGAGCCCTATTCGGGAACGGAATAGCGACCGCGCTATTCGCCAGAATTTCGACCCTACGCGCTATTTCCAAGAGAATTACGACCCCGTCGCTATTCGGTATTCTAAACGGGTGTGGATAGCAACCAGTGGTCGCTATTCTATTCTGGGTCGCCATTCGGTATTCTGAACGGCAAATAGCTTCGGCCAAGGTCGCAATGAAATAGCGCGGTCTCAGAGACCGGGCTATTCTGAATAGCGACGGTTATGTCTCACGCACACAGCAAAATATCCGCATTTCGTGACGATTTCAAACATTTTCAGCGTTTCAATTGAAAACTGTCAATTAATTAAAGACCCAAAATCGCTTCTATGACACCATAATGATATTCAATTGAGATCACGGTCGTTTATATGCCAATAAGATGCGTGTTATAGAAAAAAATCAATTAAATTTATTATTTTCCTCTGGCCGCTGGATAATATCACTTTGAAATGTAATTATTTCATACTCTTATGAAATTCGCTTGCAAGGGGCAAGTATAACATCGCTAGTCATATAAGTAAATAGCTATAATTCTTGGATCTCGGCTATATGCTAGATATTTACAAGCACGTATGTACGCACAATAAATATACAAGGGTTGAATTTCAAGGAGTACTCCAATTCAGAAGAACTTAATGTGCTTACCACGAAATTTAATGATAACGGTGAGTAAAAACAACACGTAACAAGTACAATGTAGCCCTGCGAGACGTATAAAATTCACGGAAAATAACGTCATCCGTAATGTCAAACAAATCACATAGAGCCAACCACTACAAACAGTTTTGCAATTTATTAGATAGCCAAACTCTTGCAGTCAAATAAGCAGTGTATTGGTTTCTCTATAATTTTAAATGAGGCAGAAGATAAAAAATTTCTATTCCCACCTCTCGCTCTCATTGAAGTCTAGTGGTCATCCTATTATAAGCTTAAACAATATGCAGTGAGACTGTTGAGACTGCTCAGTCCATTACTGCCAACACAAAACACTATCACTGAGTGCAATAATGTATATTGCAATACTGGAAGTCCTCTATCGAAGGAAAACTGTGGAATTTACATATAAAACAGTGCCTGAGGATAAAGTAGATAAATAAGGGACACTGCATTCACAAAACTGACACAGGAGAGGATCACTCCATATGTTATTTAATCATACGGGTAGCAGGTATAATCAAAATTAAAAAATTTAATGCAAATCTCACGCCATCACGCCATGTTTACATTCACCGTTCCGCCGTATTATTTTCGTCGGTCATTTATCAGAATATATGACTTTGTGCATTAATACATATTTTACAGCTTATAATGCGTAATAAGTTATTAAGTTATAATTTTATTTATTAATGAGTTAAAAAAAGCCCAACATAACAATCGGGAAATAATATTTCATGAAATAGAGAGAGAGAGAAATAACCGCAAGCTTGCATCTCATTGGCTGTTGAATTTTAAGTGGGATATGACTGAAGAAGCTGTCATACCGGAAGGGGCGGGATTTATTACAGCGACTCTGAACTGGGCAATACACTGCTCAACTCCATTCAGAATACTGATCCGCGCTATTCCGAGCCTTGGAATAGCGCGAGCTTGAAATTGCAACCCCAGATTCAGAATAAGGCCCTCTCGTGTTATATTATCAGCTATTGATTGAATAGGTAAATTTAAGATCCTTGAAAAATGACCTAACTGCTTCAGAAACATACTCTTCATGAAAGGCTGTATTATTAAGTACCTTCCAGGGCTGTCATTATTTACTTGACAGGTTGAACCGCAAGATGGTTTGGTTTCCACATGATTGTCTACCTCATAATAGATCATGGTCCACAGAAATTCCACATAATAGATTATGGCACACAAGTTTGGCATCTTGTATTAATAATATGGTACTCTCTTGGAGATAAGGAATATGTGACTCAGCTTTGAGTTATGTTCAAATGCATCTCTCTAAATTATCTTTTCTTATCTCTTACAATTCAACACGTGAGAGTCGTGAATTACTTACGAAGTAATTCCAATTACCCGTCATTAATTTAATTTTTATTAAAAGTAATGTAATTTTAACTTGGAATTGTTTAATTTTTAGATTAAGTAAATGTAACCAGTCCCAATAAACTTTTTGGGATGATTTAAATAAAACAGATCTTGACTATGGCTTTCAAACAAAACCTGAGTAAGTGCTTAAAACCAAGATGTAGTTTAAAATTAGAGTGTGATCCAAAGTTAAAGAAGGGGAAACAGAGTTCTGTGATTTTGGAATGCTAGAGAATGCAATCCCTGAGACCTCAAGTCCTAATCAGGATTTGACTGAGGTGGCAACCCTGGTCCCAATGGTGACCACCTAGGTACCACTTGTCTCACAATCATTATTCATTCACCTATTTTGTATCCTTGATACCACCAAAAGTCAACGCAGCAAATGAAAATGAATTTAAACCTGCTCCAATCCCTTCCAGCCACCTATGTATGTACCTAATTCCCTGAGAACCAACGATTATTATTTTCACTGATGAGAATATGTTTCATCCTGCATCAATGCAAGAAAAGTCCCTCAAAGTAAAACAAGGAGTCAAATCCATTTAATGCCGAAATATTTCACAAACATTGAGGTACTTATAAAACAATGATATAGCATTTACTGTCACATGGGCATTCCATGTCGTATTAAAGATTTATATTATTAAATTGATTCAGGTATATTATGGATACACAAAATACATTCCACAGCATATTGAGTGCAATGAACTGATCAATGATAGGTTGTGAAAAACTATAATGTAAAATGATTGTCGATAACTGCATGCAAAAGAATGTCGGAAATATGAATTTTTTTATCTACACAATAATCATTACTTAATTTTATCATTCAATAGGTCTGTTTATGATAGTCTACATATGCATCACCTTGCTCTTTGGAATCCCCTTGGTGTTCCTGGAAATCGGCCTGGGTCAGTTTTGCCAACAGGGAACCACAAAATTATGGCATGCTGTACCACTGTTCAAAGGTATTGCTATGATTTGGAGGTAAAAGGTAGAAATCATTCCTTTGTACTGAAACTTACTTTGACATTGATTCTTTTTATAGGGGTTGGATTTGTGAAGCTATTAGCATCATTCCTCATGTCCACATATTATCCTATGCTAATGACGATAGCACTCTTCTACCTCATCTGGTCAATTAGAGGACCAATACCATTTGATGACTGTCCTAAAGATGAAAATGATTTGGTTAGTTTATTATTTTGGCGTTCATGTAATTCAATAATTATCACACATTAATAAGAAATTTTGTTTATTTCTATTAACAAAAGTTGCTATTTCAGGTAACAACTATAATGAATGCAGGAGGACAAGGAGAAGAGTGTCTTAGGTAAATAAATCTGTCCAATTTACTTCCAATAATATAACCATCTCCAGGCTGTACCAAAGTTGGCCTTGGATTGAAATATCTATCATGTGTGACAAATGAGCTTTGAGGACGTGTGCAAATTTCTTCCCTAAAAGTAAGGCTGTAAATGTTATGTGATAGACACAGGCTTTATCCACCACAATTCAAGCATTCAATATGCCCGTTTAGACAGCCCAAATAACAAAATGAGTACCTACTTTGTCCATGGATAACTACGCTATAGACATTTGTACAAGTTATGAAAACTTCATGCTAGATAAACTAAAATTTCCTGGAATTCTGATTGCCAATGGTGATTTTCAAGCAATAACTTTATTTATTACTCACTTCTATATGGTGTGAGGTGCATATGCATTGCAAGAGAAAGAAATAGAGGATTTTTTAAAACTCAAATATAAATCCATACTTTACCAAAAAAATAAGTTGACTGAAAAATATCTTTTCCAGGAACACAATATTAACTCCCAATCAAACTGATGGACCATGGTTTGCTGTGTACATTGCATTCATTTTCTTCATATGGTGCATATTTTGCCTATGGTATGTATAAATACATTATAGCATTTATATACCAATGTTAATTATTTTTTTACATTAAGGAAACAAGCCTAAATATACATGAATTTTTCATTGTATTCTATTAAGAAAAACATTGTTCTTCTCCTCTTATGATGTTAGTTCTATTGATAGTTACATAACACCGTAGTTAAAATTAGCAAAGAGTCAGCCAATAAGATAAAATATGTTGAACTCTACAGAAGTGATGGTGCTATGCCTGTAAAATTTCCAACTCAATGGAAGAGTAATTTATAGGTTTGAAACTATCAAGTGATAGGCAGAATCTCCTAGCCCTCCTAGCACACTCACCACATGAACAAAAATCCACAAGTACCTGTTTATATTTATTAACATAGCCAAAATAATAATGTATGTTCAACCAATTGACCAGGATGGTGAGTCACCTCCCCCTGCCACACGCCCATGAGGCGGCTCGCGGGGTAGTATGTAAATGTAGATCAAGGGAAATTAAGCTTGCTGAAGGATGAACATTGACTTTTTAAACGAAGTTGTGTGGCTCTATCATTTAAGGTTTGTTTTATTGTAACAATCCTTAAATAATACCTGTGAAGTATACTGACGTTTCCATATAGATCTCCACTTTAATATTGGAAAATTACAGCCTTTATTTAATCTATATACAGATAAATGTCCTACCTGTCCCCGGCCACGATTTTACTAGTTTATGCTTATTTGGTGGTTAATGTTACAATAAAACAAGCCTTAGATGATAGAGCCACAAAACTTCATACCGCGCGAGCCGCCTCATTAGCGTGTGGCAGGGGGGTGGTAGGTCACCAGCCGTGTAAAGATGTAAGATTTTTGGAGCTGAAATGGTGGTATGTCCTATGGGAGTGTATTTGGAGGAGCTCAGTTTTTATTTTGGTCGCTTATTGTGCCGGAAAGAACGAGTTTTTGTGCCTATCTGTTCGGCAGAGTATCTCTCTTATTTTATCGCATCTGTCAGACCTAGAAATGTAGTGAGGCGTCATGATAATATTCTCTGAGTCACTCTGAAACACACCAGTTCTGAATATCTCAAGCAGCCTAAGCCTAGCGTGCAGCCTCCGAGTGTCTAGGGTCTCCCACCTTAACCCCTCTAACAGTTGTGTAACTCTATATGTTCGTTCGTAACAGTTTTTAACGAAGCGTGCTGATTTTCTTTGTATTTTGTTAATTTTTTGGTTAAATCTATTTGACCAGTGTCCCAAATGCTCGCGGCGTATTCGAGGTGTGGCCTAACCAGAGCGAAGTAGCATCTCTCTTTTACTTTTTCATCCGAGGACCATCCTATTATACGTTTAACAAAACCTAGTTTCTTTAATGCTGTGCCGCATATGTTTTGTATGTGTTCCCCACGATATATCAGAAGTTAAGGTAATTCCAAGATAATTTACTGTATTTGAAGATTTTATGTTGGCTCAACCCACGGTGTAGGTATGGCTTTCGTGTGATGACTTTCGCAGGAAGTGAACTGGTGCATTTTATAATATTTAGTTCTAACCCCCACTCCTGGCACCACGAATGAACGTTGTTACGGTCAGACGACATAACTTCAAAGTCCGCGTCTTCGCTTATTTCACAGCAGATAACTGTATCGTCGGCAGTAATCTACCGTGAGATTACTGCAGACGATACCGTACCGTCTGATGGTAACCATGAGTTTGAAACATGGATGTCTACGTCATTATTGGTTTGGAGGATGAGGGAGGGTAGACAATGGATAAAGAAGGTCAGTGTGGTCATCTAAGCATTAAAAATAGTTCTTTTGATAATTATCTATGCTCCACCGAACTTCATTCTCTCCAGAAGAAATATCTGGGAATGGAATATTGTTTCCACTTGTAACAAAATGAATCTTGTCATTTCATGTAGTTATTTGCTTAAAGTCACAGTCTTTCTTTGGAAGAAGAAGCCGTAGAGCAGTTCACCTGAATCAACCATCCACCAAACCATCAACAATTCCTTTTTATACCTTTGCTTCGAAAAGAGATTAGTTTAACTAATTGTAACATTTCATTCTTAAAAAATAACTATTTAATCATATCGTCACTGCAGCAGCGCATTATAAATAAATCACTGGAAAAAACTCTTTCAATGAAAAAAGCTATATTCTTCCCAAAAATCTTGGAACACTCCTTGATATTTTAAGCAAGAATTGTATTCGCCCTTGACACTCTCACTGCTTTCATTCACACAGTAATTAACCATTAATTAAAATTGCCGTCATATAGTTAAACATTGCCT
This sequence comes from Ceriagrion tenellum, assembly GCA_963169105.1. Lineage (NCBI taxonomy): Eukaryota > Metazoa > Arthropoda > Insecta > Odonata > Coenagrionidae > Ceriagrion > Ceriagrion tenellum. The sequence goes on along the minus strand of OY720634.1, from coordinate 158,672,669 downwards.
TAGTAGTAAACAAAAATTGTGGTGGCACTGTTTCGCATATGTTGGGCAAACAGTGCCATTTTGAAAATGATATGCCTGGAATAAACAAATTATGGGACTCTTGACCTTAATGCACGGTTCAAATATTGTAATATTGTGCCTTCCTCCGTCCCGTCGTTATCTCCATGAAGACTCCCTCTTCAGAGGTCCTCATTTTGGGTTGTTATTATTGCGACTCGATAACGACGACCTTATGCCTTCCTTAATTCACTGAACTCTATAGCATACACTCTTGAACAGAGTTCAGCTCCGTTATCGCTCGGGTCGCTATGAGAATTTGTGAATTAGAAATAACAGCGACTTTCACCTCATAACGCCGTCGTTAGCCCTGCCAGAAGACAATAAACCCCCTTGAGCGCGCGGGGCAGTTGAATTCCTACGAACGAACGCTCTCATCACGTTCCAAAGAGCGTTTGTGTGCTGTAAAGGGTAGTTTGGAGACATTCCACGCATCTAGAGGGGCTTTTCTTGGCAGCAATGAGAAAGGCACCCCTCTGGTAATAATCAGTCAATTCAATTGAATTTGAGATGTACAATTTAAGTTCCCCAATTCAATTGAAATTTCCGAATCAATACAAGTAATTCAATTGGGTTTGGGATATTCAACTGAAAATTTCAAAAGAACTTATGAAGGTCAACTGAGTTTTCTAACATCAATTGAAATTTCCGACTGAATGCAAGTTATTCAATTGAATTCGGGAAATTCAAGTGAATTCGGGAAATTCAAGTGAATTTTTCTAGTTCTACCGAATTTTCCACCTTAATTTCGATAAATCGTATGATTTTGAGAAAGTCTATGTTTGGTAAATCCCTGACCAGGATATGAGCCGTGAGTTTTACTACAAAATAGCATGAATAATTTAAATCTACTTGTTCCTACTCACTGGAATTCTATTGTTACTTCGAGTATTGATTGAATCTTACCTGCTTTGAGAACTTATAATTATTTTCCTTACTTATACTAAATAAAATTATTCAATTGGATTTGATTCGAAATGGCATATTTCATTTGAACAATTCAATTTAGTTTTTTTTCACATTACATATTTCCTTTAGGGTGCACACAGAACAACCTTTATCTCCCTTTTTACAAGTTGCTGAAAGTTTAATATCCCATGTCCTAAAATTATCCACTGCACAGTGCTAGGAATATTTGTGAGAGCTATACGGATCAGCGTATTCGCCTGGCCAACTTGCAGCATGAGCGAGTGCAGAGGCATTTAAGAAGGATAAATACCATTTAGAAGTTTTTTTTTCAAAATACAGCCTCATCAAAGCCTTCTTCTACTCCATCAATTTAATGAAAAACAAATGCCTCCCCAAGTATCTTTTTATCATCCTCATTGATGTTTTAAACCTTGGCCACACAACACCGCGTTGTAATGCTTTGTTTCAATTTCGCTAGTTAGGATGACGCGGGTTAAATTTGGTAGTGGCAATGTCCTTATAGGTACCCTTGGTTTAAGGACCTTGGGTAGTGGAAACGCCAGTTAGTGCCACCTGTGGTTGGATTTCTAACCATAATTGGCTGACACTAGATACCAGGTAACTCGGGTAAGAAATACTAATGGAAACACAAGTTAGCAGCAAGTGAGGAACGTATTTCACTCGTGGGACCCCCGAGAAAATTTCTTTCGTGGACGCAAATTGCTAAATACGTAGATATTCTCCAAATCTCATGTAATCCAGCAATTTCTCGTGATTCAAATAAATGTTTGTGGATTAGTTATTACATACATTGGTTCCATAACGGGCTAATGTATATATACCATTGACAAAGCAGTGAAGAGATAAGTGATGAAAACAGAGGAAATGCAATTGTGGAGGATGTTTTTCTATTAACCCTCGAAAACCTTTGATATTATGTTTTCTAGTTATCCATCCTGCTTATGCCCCGTTGACATTACTATGGTTAAAATGATAGTTAATACGGCGGAATGACTAACTTGCGTTTACACGGCATTCTTTGACCCTTGTTAACATGCTGGTGGCCTCTGGTGGAGAGCTAAGAGGGTGATGTAGCCCACAACCTACCAAACATCGCAAGTCGCTTTTCATTTGTTTAAGGGCTGTGGGCAATATTCACGAGACTTGTATAGGCGAGAAAAATTATTGAATATGCCAATGTTTCGCACCGATAGACTGCTCATTCATTAGCATTTAACAATGCACTTATCTTTTGATGTCTAGACATTGCTTTGTACAGCTAGCCGCAAAAGTAAATGTAGATGGCTCCGCTGCGCCGCGACACGGTCGGAGCTAGAATGGCGGAAAAATTTTTCTTGCGTTGGCCCTCCGTGAAGGAATCACGCTGTAGTCATTGATATCGGGATGGGGGCGTAAGACGGTGGAAGTGGGGGAGGGGAAGTGACGAACGCGTGAGAGATTTGTCCCAAAGAGCGAATTGAATGGGACTGCGGCCTTCCAAACTGGTTGAACCACGAGAGAAATTCTTTGCAGAACTGAGGCCGAGGAAGACAGAATACGAGTCTTTAACCAGCAAGCATGAATCACCCAGTACACCAAGAAAGAAGCGCTGGAAAGAAATGAGTGATTTCGTGGTGTGCATTCTTATGAATCGATACCGCTGTGAGCCAAACAGTTCTCATTTTGTAATTAATAAACTAATTCTGTGTTACCGCGAACAGACGAACGCAGTAAAATTTTAGTATATATTTGAGAAATCATCTCCGAAAAATCAGAATATTCGGATCGATTGGGATTGTGAAATGCTGACAGGGGTTTTAATTTAAAGATGTTTAAGTTCACGCAGAACTCCTGGTTGCTATTAATATTACTTTAACGGGTCACTTTTTTGCGTGACTTTTTCTCCTCATAATACTTTAAGTGCTGTTCCCTAAGTGATTGTAGACATGATGGTATTTCCTTGCATTCATTGCGATAAATTAAGCTTCCTTTATGTGAAGGTTTTATAGATTATAATAGATAGATATAGAACCTGGTTAGAGAGCTAGTAATGTAAACAGGGCATAATGATTACAACAACCCATTTAATCCTCGTCTACATATTTGCTTTAGATTTAGATTAGAATTTACTCACAATCTATTGATTGTCATGTACTATTCTTCATTGAGTACTTAAAATAGTGAAATATTTGCTTCGCACCGCACAAAGCAAACAATCTCGGTTCGAATCAACTTTACAGCTTATATTCATAATTACTGAGGAGAAGTAAGTTCTCAAAATCAAAACATGCATGGCATACCGGATAGCCGTTGTGGTATTTGTGGATTTATCTTACCTTTTGGATATTATTTGTTTATAAAAAAAATGAAAGCATGGCTTGCGTGGGGAGTTGTAGGAAAATCTAAAGGAAACATTGTAGCTAATAAGTACTGCATAAAATAAGAGTTTTTTATCCCGAAATTATCAGAGGGAATCCGAAAGTAGACAGCATTCCCTACGGCTTATACGGGAATGTTAGTTTAAACATATCCATATGAGATATCGCATACTACCTTCATTTTAATTTCTTTATTTGCTTCCCTCACACAATTTCGGATCTTTTATCTGCTGTAGGTACATGAGCTAGAAAACCTGCGAGAGAATGAAGGTATGATTCGAGTGCGTAGTTAATTTTGTCGATGTGGTTTCAATAAAATAATTACATTTGGGCCAGTCGCTCATCACATTCTCCTGTAAATTAAGATTATGCTCTGTTAAAATTTATGGAATATAGTTTTTAATATTAAACATCAGCATCCATGTCCCACTCTCACGGGCAGTGAGTGAGCTCATACTTGGAAATGTCGCTAGAAGCAGGATAAAACTCATAGGTGATACCATTATTCAAGCAAAGACAGTTCAGTGCGTGAATCAATTCAATTATTCACGCTCATCACCGGTGATACGAGTTACAGGATACAACCCTTGGAAATGATTTTAAATATCTTCTTAGATAAACTTTAGGCAACAGCTTGGGAAACTCCATAATTCAATTCTTGGCATGAATGCCTTTCTATCAACTCATCCTTCTATTTCGATTATTCTTTTCTCCTGTGGAATTTCGCACTTATCTTTTACGAAAACACTCTCAATCCTTTAATCTACATAAGCGATAATCAGTAGCATACTTGCACATTCATATCGCTCATAAGTTTATTTGCGTTATGAATCATTGAACCTTTACTTTCTCAAGACCTATAGGCACAACCAACCTATTATTTTTAGGTAGCAAACGTCGGAAAATGGTCCGCTGGTACACTATTGCACCCTCCCAATTTTCTGAGAGGGTATGCTTTGATCATGAGATACAAGCAAAACAAACTTATTTCGTTGGTCAACTTTCTACTTGACCCAAGTATTAGTTCCCAGCAGGACATTTGCAACGTGGTTTACCACTGCCCACCTGGAACGCAGGCACGTAACCCAACATCAGTTCTAACCAGAGATGTTAAACGAAACTAAAGTCATGGATCCGGAACGGTTCAGAGTGGGTTCAGATAAAGTTTCAGTTCATGGAACCGAACCAAAAGTAGGAACGAAAATCTCGGAACGAAAGTGGTTCCGGAACGCAAGTGGAACGATAATATTTTGAAGAAAAACCCATAGGAACGAAAGAGGAACCGTTCCGATTTCGGTTCGGGCTAGGAAAAGTTTCGTTCCCACCTCCCCCCCGATGGTTCCGACTTTCACTCCGAGGAATTTAACAAGCGCACATTGATTTTTCAAAATGACCTGCCGTCACGTATGCCACTGTGGGTATAGTTTGAGGTGCTAGTCTTGGTGTTTCATCATGTTTGATAACAATAGAACACAATGGAAGGAAGCCAGCATGTTGAATGCTTTTAATGGCGAAAATTTTTCAATCTAAGGAGAAATTGTAAGTTATATTGTATACTGTGCAGGACAATACAATCTCTCTGCCAGTATAGTGGGGATGTGCGACGGCCCGCTTGGAGCTGAGGTCGCAAGGAATCGTTGACGAATATCCCTTCACGTACTCGCGCAGCAACAGCGTAAACAATGGGAATCCTTATGGTGTACCCGCAGTTTAATCTTGAAAACAGCGCAAAAATGAATCTCTCGGATATCTGAACAGCTAACATGCTATGAGTCTCAGCATGTGTCCGGTGGGAATGCGGTGCCTACCATAAGCCACTGCGGCGCCCCCCTCCCCCCTCACCTCCCAGTCCCCCACTGTCAAGATCCCATCCAAAGGATCACGAGGAGGAATGCAGAGGTTATCGTCCTCTAAGTATATACATGCATAAGGAATATTTGTCAAAGATTTCGAGCAAATCAAAAGACAAAGAGAGAACTAGAGGTGATGAGAATTCTAGTTTTCCCATTACTGTTAGAGAGCCCGTCCTGGAATCTATTGGGCGTCCTTGTCCTCCTCCTAGGCTGCTGCATTTCGGATTAGCATTTTACAAAGGGCCAGGGTTTGTTCCGTCTGCCTCCCTTCTACGGAAGACACCTCCATCCCTCTGAACTGGTAATCACCGTTGTGTCCTCAAAGTCTTTGTATCCGCGCCACGAAGTAGGATATAGGAGGGCGATCACCATAGTGAAATTTTGGGACGGGGGGATCAGCAAGGAACAAATGCTCAAAAAATCCGCAACGCGGCGCCACCATGCGGCGGGGCTTCCAGCAAAGCATTTGGCCGTGCTGTACCTATAGTAATTATATCACCCATTTCTATGTACCAGACCAGTGGAAACGAAATTTTCGCTTCGTAGAATCACCATAAACCCTCGAAAAACAAATTCCGAAGATGTCTACAAATGTAAATGCAGGAAAAGGTAGCTATCCCAGGAATACATTCCAAAACAAATGTACCACGCCCACCCGAACGAAACTGGCTCATAAGGAAGATAATAGACACCAACGAAGCTAACATATCTGGGCAGATAAATGCGAATACGAAAAAAAACAGTGGGATCACCTTGTATCAGATACAAAGTACTCCGTGATTCGCGCCGTGACCACTTTTCTCCCATTTTGCTTTATAACCCTTCCGCCATACACCCTTCTTAACATTTTCAATAAGGTCAGTATCCTGTACCTTAGCGTAAGAGCGTCGGCTCATCCGCCTGGGATAACCCTTCACGCTTATGGTTTATAACCCAACAAGACTGACCGCCAAACCCCTGCCGGGGAATCCCAGCCGGAGGAGGGGGTGCGGGGGTGAGAAGGGGACAACCCTCTCTTCCTCCCCCAACCTCATAACCGGGGGAAGACAAGAAGCAGTTGGGGAGGGTTAAGGGGATGGGGAGAGTCGACACTCCCAAGTGAAAATACTTAAGTCGCTACAATGCAACATTATCAGGGTTCAATCTCTTTTCACTCATAATAAGTAGACTAGCAGGCAGCTAGCCTACTCACTCCGTGAGCAGGGGTGTGTACTCGCAGGGGGTAAGTGTCCTAGTCTAAAAATAGCTCCTTGGTGAAAATGTTTTTTTTTAATTCACTGTTCTCCTTTGTTATTTTTTAAGCCATTTGAATGGGAGAGCACTGTGGGTTTCTTTTGTTTCAACCTTTACACTCTTCCACTCTCCCTTTTGGCCTTTCTCCCTTGTCACTGTGTTTCCCAGCATTTGGTTGTTGCAACCACGACCCAAAAATATAACTTACACCGTTGCACGGATGGTAACCTAACACCCCCGGCCACACGCCCAAGCAGCCGCTCTTTTGAATCTTATTTAAACTAACTAAATACACTCCTTTTAATTCATTCATTGGCGAATATCTTACACCTTTGCACGGCTGGTGACCTAACACCCCTGCCACACGCCCAAGCTATATAAATCCAAAACTACTACCAAATCATGAAGACAGAGATTCCACATTCAACTCACCAGAACTCACTCTTCTAGCTCTAAAATTGACAGAGAAAGAAACAAAACGGATGACTGACACGCTACAAATTAAATATATATAGAAGTTTCTAAGCAAAATAATTTTAAAACAGCTTTCACATGTATATGGGAGATTAATCCTCTAACTATCAAGTCTGTCGGACGGAGCAGCAAAGTAGAACTCTTCTGGGTACCCGGACATATGGGTATAGCTGGAAATGAAAAGGCTGACGAGCTTGCCAAGGCAGGATCTAGCAGCAACCCGATTGGCCCTCAACCAATCCAAACCTATTGCGCCATCAGTCGGCAGGACGGAGATCAGAATGTGGGGTTTAAATCAACACTCTGACGAACCACAACAAAACTACGGCAGGGCAAACTTTATATAAAGGGACCAGGGCCTAGCTTTGCCCGGAGGCTCATTTCATCGAACAGGAGTCAAATACGAACGGTGATGGGACTACTTCCGGGACACTATCAAGTAATGAGACATCTTTATCTCCTGAAGATCTCAGAATCTCCCACACGTAGCTGGTGCGAGGAAGTGGATGAAACAACTTCCCACTTATGTATAATGCGAATGCCCAGCCATAATTAGGACTCGGAGCAGGTATCCGGGCTCTCCATTCTTTGAGCCTAACGAGGTAGAGGTAATTCCTATAGGGGACTTGCTTGCTTTCAGCAAAGCACTCGGCCTATGGGACTACCACCAATAGGGTGGCTGGGACAATGGACCAAATTGGTCTAAGTGCCTTACGTACTCATTGTACTAAATCCACCACACTTCTAATCTAATCTAATCTGTCGGACGGAAGTGTGCGAAGAGCGCTCGTTTTACATTTGAAGCAGATGATAAGCAAACAAGGAAGCATGCTAGATGTGTGATTGATGGATATCTTGAAATCGTGATATTATTTGTGGAATTAATAATTTTCAGTTGAAAGAAATTATTTTAAAATATCTCATTTACCTCCGATTACGAAGATTCCAAAAAAATTTAATGTCAAATATTACACTCGTTGCCATCTCTGAAGTTATTATATTTTACATTTTTTCTAATTGTTACACGTTCCTGATGCTAAAGTTAGCGAGTCATCTTTTGCTGAGACGCGTTAAGATGTTCGCTGTTATGATATTCCGATAGGTCCATTTTAGCGCTGTTTTCAAGCCTTCTTTGTTGGTATACCATAAGGATTCCCATTGTTCATGCCGTCGCTTTGCGAGTAATGATGACGATTCCCTGAGCTAAGACCCGATTGGGCCCGCGACTATGACTACGAACCGAAATTCCATCCACCACTTCACTGAACTGAAACTATTAAAAAGAAGGAATGATTCCGGAACGTTATATTTCGTTCAAAATTCTACTTTCGTTCCGTTAACGAAGCTAAAGCAAGTTGTACATAAGGTTTCATTCCGAACCGAAACTACAGTCAAAAATAAAGCCTATAGTTTCGTTCCGGAACGAAAGTATATGCTTGGTTCCGGTTTCGTTTAACATCCCCTATTTAACCAGTGTAATGGAAACAAGGCATAACATGAATAATAACTCACCACCCAAGAATGTACATAATGGATTCAAATCTTGGGTTTCGTTACCTAAGCAACGAGTTGTCTCATTTTCCGCATTTAGTTCACCCAGACGTAGGCGCTGCCGTCGAAGTGAAATACTTCTGTCGACTCGAAGATGTCCGCTGTTGACGAGCGTAATTGAGGTTATCGAGAGCCTGAAATAGTTATTAATATAAAATTGAAGAGATACGGAAAGAGCGAAGTTTAAGGAGGTTGGTTCGCGACTGAATGAGTCATAACACAAGCGGCATCCCGATTGTTTTAGTTATGTACAGGAGCCTTCAAAAGAATACTGCTTTGATTTGTATAATGTCTCATTTAGAGGAAAGCTGAAATATCCCATTAAAAATGAATATTAGGAATATCAGTCTACGAAAAGACTTTTTTATCGAATACCAAGAATGGAGTCGTACAGCGATTATGCCTAAATAAGTCATTAGATTTATGAAACCTTTTCAACAATATATATCGCCAGAAATGTCTAAAAATTCATGTGATTGTTATATTACAATATTTTCTCAAGTAAACCCTACATTTACATTTATTTCAAGGTTAATTAATTTCTAAAAACTTTGGCAACGCCGTACTGAACTTTGATGATGTCCTGAGTGACTGGTGTTTGATGTGAACTGAAGTGCTTTAAACACATTGAATAAGTTCTTTTTAGAAGTTCTCATACTAATAATACTAAATTGATCACTGAATGGTGTTATTGTGGAGATCAGTACTATAACGCACTTTCTACATTATAATTGTGTAACTTAATTGCTGCTACACTGTCCCCATATACAATCAAGTGATGGACGAGAGGAAAGGTAGTAGGTTGTGAAGTTGAAGGTGTGAGGTTCGTTTCTCTGAAGTGAAACATGTTTTTCCTCTTTTTTTCATATTTTTTTCACTAACACCTTTTAAAAATGTTGTTTTCATCCTCGTAACTCGCTTTAAAAATATTTTTCCCCCAAAAAAGATAAAAGTTGAACGTTTGAACGACCGTTTCGTTGCCTACAAAAATAGACGGTCAGAATTTCGATCAGATCGACCGTTCAGACGCCAGATCTCAAAATTGTGAGAAATGATATGGAAAAAATAGTAAATAAAGTAATTTAAATAGATGATGGGCTAATGGCATTAAGAATAGGAATGTTACCTAAGGTCATAATTCAAGTATATATGCCTACTTCTGCCTAAGGCGATGAACAGACATAGATTCGAAATCACAAAGGTATACATAAGGACTTAAAAACAACTAGTTTGTATATATTTTATAGGTTTATTATATGCTTGTTTATAATATTAAGCGTTTATTTTAGACGTAAGTGCCGCATCTATCAGACGCTTTTAAGTGATGTTAATAATAGTTGTGTGTCAACAAAATGTTTTAGGAATATTTACCGGGCCTGTTTGGGTTATATGAAGCCCTTCGTTTTTTGACCGATGTTTGTCATTGATCGAGGTGGTAATATATTTTCAAACAAGCAATTTACAGTTTCTGAAACGTGCCTCTCTGTTTGAATTCCCACGGTATGTGTAAGTTCACTTCCAACGCTGTCACATGTATGACCGACCCCAGCGCCCCAATCAGCTAACTACCGTGTCTCGGATAAAATTTCGATAATAATCATTTAATTTATCAAAAACTAAGTCGGTGACTTACCGTCATCTTTGCACTAATCAGTTTCTTAAATCCTTGTTAATGTTATATCCGTTTTTGGTATAAACGACATGGGTTTCAATACTCTAAATCTATATTTTATGTACCTAGGATCCGCTCCTACTGTACTACGTAATGTAAATATAGCTACTTTCAAATGCGATTATTGGAAAAACCAGGACGGAAAGGTGTATTTCTAATTAAGCCAATCGATAGAGGGCCTTTTATTCTATAATTCCTGCGAATATGAAGAAAATGACATGGACTTTAGTTTTCGGACCAACCTCCTTAAATTACAGCTGATCATTTTTGACCTCTCAGAGTATCTTAGTGGATGTTAGGGAGGAAAGATCTGCTATAGGAACTGAGTAAGATCGTATGAAGCTTCTATTCTGAGCCCACGTCGATGGTCGTCAGACGTCAAATCAAACTTCAGCGTGCTCGGCATTATTCAAGATTTTGCGATGCCTTCTCTATGCAGAAATTGTTTGGTACCAGGCTGGAAAACAGGGTATCGGCGTACGAGGACCGAAAATTCCAAACTCAATTGAACAAGAAGAATCTGTTCAAGATGACGGCATGTGAAGACTGGTTTATCTTTCATTGGGATGTGTGCATTTTCATTAGCAGCGTCTGTAAGGATTCGATGGGATTAGTGTTTTCAAATATTTGTTGTAATTGAGTAAAATAAGTCGAGATCGTGAAAAAACCTCTAGCATTCGACGTATTCAAAACGGCCGCATAGTCGCTGTATATGTAAATTAGTGGTGTTTATTTGGGTTGGTATAGCCTTTTTCTAAGATTTTTAAAAATCCGATTTTTATCTCGTCAACTTCTTCAGAAAAGTGAAACCATAAACCATGAATTAATCAAAGATAACATAGTTGCGTTTGCATGTACAATCTGTGAATGTATAATGAATACCTAAGATTTACGGAAGCCTTTTCCGCAGTCACATATTTCAAATTAAGAGAAATTAAACATTTCAATGGTCATTGATGCTGGTAAGTACATATATAATGAAAAAATGAATGAGTAGTAGCGAACAATGGCAGTAAATAACAGTATTAAACAATAATAATATCAATAATGGACTTAATTAAAAAATACTGTTTCTTTGGTCATTTTGGAATTGTGGCTTAATGCTTTCGTTCTACATTTTATTCTATATTTATTTGAATATTTATGGTTACCGGCTGGCAAATAGTGATAATTCATGTTCTGTTGACGGCAATGGCGAGGAATTAGCTCTCTATATGTATAATCATGTCACCATCTATCTCAATTCATTATATTGTTGGTAATAAACAATAGTTTTTACAATGATGACAACAAAGAGTGGTAATAAAGTGAGAAATTCCATTACTACCGAGACAGGCTAGATTCCTATGCGTTCACTGTTGTGCATAATGGTTTTAAACATACTACCTTTGTTAAGGCTTAATGGGTTCCCAGCGGGGACATGGATTCCACGCTCCTCATTAAGGTCCAATTTAGATGATGCAATCTAATCATAGAAGTCGATTTATCTGAACGCCATGTCTTCTATATTCTATAAGACTTTAAAAGACATGCATAACTTGAAAGCTGCAGTGGGTTTTCTTTGTCTTTAACTCTCAACACTACTCGATAAGACTTGAATATTATTTCATAAATAGTCAAAGATAGCCTTTAGTTTCTCTTTCCACATAGTTTAACAGAAATATTGACATGTTTTGCACAATTTACTTGCCACAAAGTTCCATCTACCCAGTAACGCCAGAAATTTCAGTCAATTCAAAACCCTATTCGCTAATGAATTAATTACAGAATGATATGAAAACTAATTATATAATTTTACTATTTCAGCCTCTTCAAGAACATCTCATCTTACCGCTTATCCATCTATTTTCTGACTTTGCCAACAATAGCTTGCTTGATTGCAGTTTTGGTGAATGCAACAAACAGATATAATTCGGAAAAGGGAATAGAAATGTTGACAAGAATCGACTGGAACCAACTGCTTAATGCTGAGGCAAGTAAAATAAGTTTCATTCTCAATCAAGAAGATTTACAAAAGAAAAAGAGACAAGTAAACACATTCCCATCTGAATTAAGTATTCCTAGAACTTCCCACATGGGATGTGCAAACACCATATTTTGAACTCGAGTCGAACATTGATGTAAAAATCGAGTTTCGAGTTGAGTTTGAGCAGCAAAGATTTTTCAAAATCCGATTTTTCCTCTTGAACGTATTCAGGGAAAGTGAAGTATTTTATGTTTTAAAGAGAATATAAAATCTTTCATATTTTTGTATAATTCAACATAAATTTCCTGATTTTCATCAATCCAACCATTCGAACAAAATACTCTGTTTTGATAGAAAACTTTCCTGATCGAAACAAAAGAATTAATTTGAGAAAGAAACAATAAAAATGTATCCAATTCAACTCAACGATCACTTCAAAACCCTGTTTGCCAAGGAATGAATAAGAGAGTGAAAATGAATTATATCATTTCACGATTCGATCCTTTTCAAGAACATTTCATCTTACCGTTAAAACAAAGCCTTTTCTGACACTGGCAACACTAGCTAGTGACAAGCAAGCTAGAGTGTTGGCAGTGTCAGAATATACATGGTTTAAACGGTAATATGAGATGTTCTTGAAGAGGAAGAAATCGTGAAATGGTATAATTTGTTTTCATTCTCTTATTCATTCCTTGGCAAACAGGGTTTTGAATTGATCGATGGGTTGAATTGAATGACATCTTTGTAAGAAGTAAACTGACTATCACTTTTCTGATCCGTATTTTCTCCATACAACGTACAATAATGATAAAATTAACTTCCACAACATTTTTTTAACGTACAATAACACTATGAAAAATTTTTACGTTTATTGTCACAAGAAAAGCTTTTCTTCAATGTAACCAAACCTTTTGCCGCGTCTACACTGACCACTTAAGTGAGTATTTAATAGCACCTTTCACTTAAATGCACTGCGTAGACGCCCTCTCATGACTTAAATAACAGATCCACTTAAGTGAACTTGGGGACCCCTAATTAAGTGGACTTCTTTGTTAATTATAGTAATTTTGATTAAGTGGTTGTATCGATGGTGGAGGCCTCGTCCATTATTGCGTTTACGTGACTCATCTGAGGAGTTCATTATTTGTGTTTGTGTCATTCTTCCTATTCATTATAGTATGCGCTGTAATTCCTGCGTGTTTAGAAGTCACCAAAATTTACTCGCACTCGCGCGATGCAAAGTTTTTCCATGAACTCTGGCTGGAGCTGCGGTAAATTTAATATCTGCCTGTAGGCACTCGTCTGCATTCAAGTGTTGCTTCTAAGAGAACCCTACTTAAGTGCACATGCAGTGTAAACGAGGCGATGAGAAAATGATAAAAAAGCGAATGAACAAGTGAAATGTTAATTAGTATCATAAATATACTTATATTCATTTCTAAATGTCCGTGTAGTGAAATCAAATTATTAAAAGCAATTCAGGAAAACAAGTGACTGTCAATGTTAAGGCTGGAGATTCCCTCTTTTTGCATTAGAACATTTCCGGCTGGTGAAAATTGTCTTTCACCAGATACTTTTGTAAAACCTGCTTCTCACTATTCGAGACGTATTGAACTAGGAACGTTTAACAAGACGTCTTGAACGCTTCAAGGGCATTCGAGACCTTTCGAGACGCCCAATAAAGAGTACAGTACAATCTCTGTAATCCGGCCTTGCGGTAATCCGACACGTCCAGTAATCCGGCGTGCAGGGCTGGCGACCTCCCTTCGGCTAATATAATTTCGTCAGTTTTAAATAAAAGATTTTTCAATACACAGTAAGTATTTGTTTTATTATTATGATGTATGTAGGTGTTCGTCAGTTTCATTCTTTCATAATTTGTAAGAAGTTTTGGTTACGTGACCCACTGAATCGGGAAAAGAAGTACCAATCGAACTCAGATTGATTTTGCCGGTTCAGCTCGGTATGATGAACGCAACGGGCTAGTGGGATCGATGTGTTGAGTGGGCTAACTCGGCCCGCTTTCTCTGCCAGTCAAATCGAAATTTCAAGTCGAAAACAACCGATTCAAATCGATATTTCATTCGATTTCGCATTGGTAAACCAGGCGATCCGAGTCGGCTGGCTTGGAATGATCGGATCGGTCCGAGTTCATAGCAATCTGAGTCCGATTGGTAAACGTAGTGTATAAAACGCTGGATATCGCGTGTTTGGCGCGGCACAAGTACAGAACTGCCGATGGACGTTACTTATTGTCTCAGGAGACGCTTGCCACTGCCTCAGTTCGCGACGTGATGATCATCACTTCCCGAGCTCATAATGCCGACTAGACTGATCATTGAGAGCGCTCACAGTTTCGCTTCACCTCCTTTTATACATTCACGAAGTTTACCAATCGACCTCAGATCGCCTGGTTTACCGACACCGACTAAAAATATCCCAGTAAACACAAAATGCTGCAGATGCGCATCTGATGCGCTGCGCGGCAGCGCTGCACCTGCCGCGAAGGCGCTGCTGCAGCGCGTCTAGCACTCCTAAACTTCCCTTTTTTGAATGTCAGATGCGCTGCAAGCGGGTGTCAGCAGCGCTGCACAGGCGCGTCAGGGGCGCTGCACAAGCGTGTCACGATCGCTTCGAATGCATGTCACAATCGCTGCAAATGCATGCCTGATTCGCTACTAGTGAATGTCAAAAGCACTACAAAAGTATGTCAGAGGCATTAACAATGAATTGAGAACACAGGGTGGCAATAAATCACTTTATTGATCAGCAATAACAAACAAATTTTCATCAATGAGTATTAAAATATACACATGATATCTGGAATTGCCGTTGAATCAAATAACAAGCATATAGCTACAAAAACGTAAACATAGACGTAATTTGATTCAATCATTTGTTATCTGCTTACGTTTCTCCTTAATTTTGTCTAATGTATACAGTTGTGGCAATAGCAGAGGACTGAGGCATCAGTACATAACGTTAACGATCGCAGAAAGGTGCACGTTGTGAAAAACTTTGACGCCGTCGCATCGTGGAAGTGTTTGTCTGAAACACACTGCGTTGGATCTGCGTGGAAACTGCAAAAAATCACAATTACCCACTAAAATTAATTGGAAACTCACGGAGGGAATAATCTAGTAAATAGTCACATTGTACTTCATCACTGGAATAAAATAGCATTATGGAATCATAGTCACCTACCTTTCAGTTCTCTTCCTTTTCTTAAACTACGTTTTCCACTTCTTGCCTTACTCGCAGGCTTCAGGTTAGCCAGGAATTCACCACGCTGCCTTCACTTTTTGAACTTCGCCAAACGATCTACTCAGCCACGCTCACGTGTACAAAACTAACTAGCAATAATGGCCGATTCATGGATTCGTCAACCCCTAACGATTTTTTTGGTCACCATGTAGCGCCACTACCATGACGCGTTACCTACAGCGCTGTGGCAGCGCGTCCGCAACTTGCGGCTACAAACACGAGCTGCGAATGCGCATTAGATGCGTTTCTCGACAATTCGCTCCATTCGCTCAATGAGAGCGCTGACATGTTCTGCACTTGCAACGCTGACATCCTTGTGAAGCGCTGCTGCAGCTATGTGTGTTTACTGGGGAACAATCGAATCTTTTAGTTGAAGCTTGATTGACTCGGCGTGTAAACAGGTGCAGAGTTAGAAATTTTCAGTCGCATTCCGAGTGAACAAAATTGGCCAATGGCGGTTGATTTCGGTGACCTAAGATATCATCAACTTAAATTCACTCGCCAATACTGCACTCTTGTTACGACTGGACACAACTATCGCCTTGATTATATGTTGTTTCCCAATGACAGCTAAAAGAATAACGAGGAGCGCCACAGACCCGCTGGTTCAGATCGATCTGAAATCTCTCAGACTACCTGTGTTAGCGGGCCTAGCCAGCCCGCTTCTCAGATCGATATCACTAGCCCTGTGCGTTTACTGTACCGAGCTAATCGGATCAGATTGATGCGTTCATTTGCTCTGATCTGTCAGTCAGTCAAAGCCTGTTTTCCTGTCAATTACTATATAAATGTTAATGAATCAGTATGTACTTATTTGTTCTCTGCTTTGGAGTTAGGTACACTTTTTTTAGGCTTAAAATGGCTTGTCACAACAAAAACGAAGTACATATAGGTGCTGACGGAAGAATCTAGGTCACAGAATTACCCATACCTTCCCAGATACATAACCTATTTCAATCATTACCTATACTATACTCTATAACACTTCAATGTGCCAATTTCTATTAAGATTCTAAGATAGGGAAAAAAATCCCCATTTATTTCTCATTTCAGCAAGGCAAAAATGGCTCCCTGACTATTTCCTTCATTTATTTTGCACTGATCAATCTCACTCAAAATGGAATAACATACAATGACTACAGAGTAAAATCAGTCAAAACTTTAAATAATCGAATGAAATTTGATGGTAAAAAAATAACAATATATAATAAAATTATTTAAATACAATAAAACTTTATATATATAAGGACTTAACCAAATGGAAAATCATCCGTAATTAATAAATTTTGCTGCACACTGCTATTAAAATGTGATATCTAAATATTATAATGTATTGGAAATAGTAACTTTTATAAATTGTTGGTAAGTGGTTGAACTTTGTTAATCGATAACATATGTGCTTTTCCTTTCAGGTTTGGTACTATGCAACAACACAAATGTTCTTTTCTACTCACTGTGGATTTGGCAGCATTCTAACTTGTGCTGGAAAAATGTATTCAAAAACAAATGCTTTTACGTGAGTACACAAAATTAAAAAACTATAAATGAGTGAAATCAATCCTGATCAGATAATATCTACTTGCTAACCTTGCACTTACAGGATTGCTGTCTCATACATCATCATCAACATAACAACGGGTATAATTTTTGTGATAACAGTCTTCTTATGGATTGGAGCAACTTATGAAAATAGTTCTACCATATTAACTCCTGAAATTCCTGAAATATTTGTGCCTGATCTCATATATGATGCTTCTGTAAAGTACATGGATCTAAATAGACTATGGGCAGCATTAGCTTTCCTAGTATTACTCTTGGCAGGATTCATCAGCATGGTAAGTTTGCAAGGGTCTATGTACCAGGGGACACAAAGCTTCAATCAAGTTATTCTAAAATAGAAAGTTCTTGAGAATGT
This sequence comes from Ceriagrion tenellum, assembly GCA_963169105.1. Lineage (NCBI taxonomy): Eukaryota > Metazoa > Arthropoda > Insecta > Odonata > Coenagrionidae > Ceriagrion > Ceriagrion tenellum. The sequence continues at coordinate 158,655,397 of OY720634.1, read as the reverse complement.
ATCTCACCTTATGCACCTAAGAATAAATCACAGTGGGATTTCATTGATTTCGTAATGGAAATCTAACATGTTTGGTAGATAATTTATGCTTTGTATTTACAAAGGGAGAAAGTCTCGCACGTCATTATGCAAGAAAAATATAATTATTTACATATTTCAAATACTTATCTTAGCATCCATATGAAAATGGGAGAATATTTTCACCTTCAACTTTTCAAGCTTAGAGCAATGTTTCCCCAAACTTACTTGAGTCACCACCCCCTGGATTCCATACCTAATACCCTCCAATCGTACGCTGTATGTAAATTATTACTCTGTGATCAAATAAGAATGTTTTTAAAATGAAAGGTAAAACCATTACGATTGAATTATTGATCATTTCAAAACTAATAGATGGATGGTTGTTGCACCTCAGGACATTTATAGTCACTGTTGGATCAGGGCCCTGACTCCATCATGCTCCTGCCACTCCGTCTCTTTTCACTCCCCTAGATTGAAGCAATACCCCCCCAGGGGATGGCAGAGCCCACTTTGAGAACCACTGCCCCACAGCATTACTCATTTCTTGAGTAATCGAGTGTAAGAGGATCCTTTGAGTAGACTGAAATAGAATCCATTTTTTTTACTCAGACTAAACATTAACACAAAATCCAGAAGAATGAAACTTAAACTATTGAAAAATGACACAGCACTAATATTTTGCACTCGCACATGAAGGACCATCGGGAGGATTGTGGTCTTAGTCTTTGATTAAATTTTAATAATTAAATATGTACTAAATTTACCTGATAATAGCATGAATTTTAGATGTAAAAACTGATCATCAGCCATCAATAATAATGTTTCTTCTTCAGGTGGCCCTATTATACTCCTCCATATTATCTCTCGTGCAAGAATCCGAGAGAAAAATAAAATGGTGGCATATAGTAATGGCAATATGTGGAGTTGGTTTCTCATTAGGAGTCTTATTCATTTTGCAGGTAAGTTTCATGACCATTCCGTTCCACTCATGCACTTCCACTATACACCTGTTGATTCAAAAACCAAATGGAGTAAGTTATGCGCAATGATTTCGGAAATACCCATGAACTGTCTATAAACAGAGAATTAACCAATGAAATGTGATATTTATCCAATTTTTCTCGAGAAGATTATCAGAAACTTCATGAAGTCCAGCTCATGAAAACGCGCTACAATTTCATTTAGTTTGCATAACTTATGGCAGCTTAAAGATAAATACCTTTCAATATGGCCACTCTAAAAAGTTTCATGACATAATTTACTTGTATCCATGGATTTTCCTCATCATAAAAGCTGCATTCGTGTTACATAATGAGAAATCACTTGTGAAGTGTTGTTATGAGTAATTCTGATCATCTGAGAGTCATGAATGCTAAATAATAGGGCACATTATCTTGATAGAAAAGCATTCACTGCCTTTTCTGGTCATATCGCTTGCAATCTTGATGGGAACTTCACCCATAAAAGATGTTAGAACGATGCAGCCTTCACCATAGTGCCCCTTCAAACTCAATGAGAATACCTTTCTCACCTAACCGTCATTCATCCAATAATAACCATTCACACCATCAATTTGGTCAGGCTGGTTCTTGACCACGGCTGCTTCTGTTCGGTGTCACTTGACGTTTGGCCTTCTTTGAAATGACAATCCCATGAACAGCCATTCTTCACATCTTTGACACCATTGCAGCACACCTAACCCTGATGATTATCTAAATTTCAATGGTTTTTCACTCAGGGAAGTTGAGAAATCAAATGGTGACTGGTGGCTCTCCTACACTGACCATCACCAATTTAGCATTCAAAAATAATTAGCACTCCAGCTGGAGCGACAAGAATCATGTACACTGTATGGTATTACATTCCTAGGACACATAGGCCAAGATTGCCCATGTATTTTAAACAAAGATCTATCTGCATGTGGCCCTCAGAAAAAAATAGGAGACATTTGACAGTGAATGTATACACCTCGTAAAATGTACACACAAATATTGCAATAAGTGATTCATTCAATTTTAAATATGCCACTTTCCCTTTTCACAGCCTGACATGGAAATCCTACACATGCTGGACCATTATGTGATTGGAAGGATGGTGATAGCATCAACAGTACTGGAACTCATTGGATTCAGCTGGATATATGGTAGCTTAATGTATTACATAGTCACATACTAACGTTATAACTCCTGAATTTTCTTGCTCTCATTCCCTGAAGCAATCAATTCGACTGCTAAATATTTATTTTTTTCATTTAGGATGTAATCATGTAAATTACATTATCTCATTACTTAGTATTTAATTGGATATAATGACTGCTCATTTATTATTACAATCTACATCATTGTAGTTAACCATTTCTTTGTTTCCTGAGCATTTTGGAAAGGACAAAAGTTGAGGGAATATCAAATGACAAGAAGTCTTATTTTTAGGCTGAAAGGCATAACGCCATTTTACAGCATCCCATTGACTACAACTGAATGTTGAGAAAGCATTACAGGAAATAAATGCATAATACTAGCTATTATAACATAATATGTTAATGCATAAGAAATTATAAACATTAATTCAAGGAACTTTCAGTGAGAAAACAAGAACTTTCATCATAATTTGCTTTGAATTTCACACATGTATCCTTTTTTTTAACCTCCAGAGTTACTCACATTCCAAACCATAGCTCACAGTGTAATCTATAAAATTTAAAAACAGTAAAAATGACTGCCTACAGGGTCTGACCGTTCAGTCGCTACAAACATTCAATTTATTTCAATAGCAAAGAAATCAGAACACTAGTCACCTCATTACTAGGCAACTTAAAATTCTAGAACACATCCACTCTCAACTCTGTGAACTTCTGTTCCAAATGCAATAGGCTAAAAAAACCATTGTAAAGGTCTGAACTTCAGGCAACTTACATGTGCGTCTCCACCTAATTATTGTGGTTTACCACAAATAGGGACCCTTTACATATTCTTGAGCTATAATTCAATTGAATAATAGTTTTAAAAACGCAATAATCAAGGTTCAATATTAAAGGAAAAGAAATTCAAAAGCAACTCTTTAAGCTCTGAGGAAGTATTATAAATATGCAAAGCATCGGCAAAAGAGTAAATTCATTAATGCTTTATTCATTTATGATAGGACCCATGTCTCCGGAAAAATTAATTATATTCATACATAGCAGACTTGAGAAGAAATCTTATGGCTGTATTTTTTATCCCCTCCTCAAATTTCAAATCAGTTTTACTCATGGGCTTTTTAAACCCTTTCAGTGCAAAACATTCACATGGGAGAGTCAACGACACACAGTAAACACTGCCCTTTTCATGCAAACCTACCCACGGAAACACCCAGAGAAAATAACTCTTTCCTTATAGATTCCATTCATGAAGTTATTTCCCTCAGCCTCATGTTCTTCCTTCAGGAACTTACAATGCTGTTCAGCTATCATTGTTCAGTTAATTTAAGTATAGTACCTCGTAGGGTAGAGGTTTTTGATAATGCGTCAGAGGGAGTGAACTTCTGGGAAATGGGTGATACAGAGGGGGGTTTGGTCATGAGAGCATTTATTATGAGGGAGTGGTTTGGAAGAAGAGGGTTGTTTTAGGATTTTTCTCATAAGGAGGCGTTAGGATTAGATTAGATATATTGTTGGTGGAGTTCCTCCAAGGAGGACCTGGGGTACCTAGACCTATTGGTCCTTTGTGCTAACCACCATTTCTTGATTACCCGTGGAGTATGATGGCCTTACTGAAGGCCAGCATATCCTCTATGGGAGTAACCCTGATTTCAGCCGGATCGGGAAAAGGAGATCCTAGATGCCTTATTCTGGTTCTCATCAAGGCAGGACAATCACAAAGAAGGTGTAATGTTGTTTCGTCCTCTTCTTTGCACCATCTGCATCTGACAGAGTCCGCCAGCTTCAAGAGATGAAGGTGCCTCATGACCTCATAGTGCCCAGTTAAGAGACCCACTACCGTGCGTAGTTGACCTCTGTCAGTAGAGCAAACACCTCCGCTTGAAAGACTGTAGCATATTCTCCAAGTGAGATGGTGATCCTCTTGTCTGGGCGCCGGCAGTAAATCCCAGCCCCTGCTCTGCCTTTCTTCTTGGAGCCATCGGTGAACCATACCTGGGCTCCATTGTGGAGATCTTTATCTCCCCCTTTTATGCACCACTCCCTTTCTGGAAAGTGGATTTTAAAAAGTGGGGGTGAGGCATTCAGGATAGCAGCTGAGCTACCTGAATTAGTGGTGGTCAACCTTTCTTCCACTCCTCTCTCCCGCGGTGAAATTTCAGTGTTAATGAAAGGGCTCAGTTTCTCTCAGACTCCTAAAATCAACCCTATCACCATTCTCGCCAACGCCATTCTCTTTTACCACCTGCTTTAGTGGACATTTTTCTTGCAAACTCTTTCTTCTCCCTCCAACCTCCCGCACTCTGCCCTCTCTAAATTCAAACCCCGTTCGTCCCATTGATGGCGGGAGAGTCCATGCGCATGCGTACCAGGTCTGATTGTAATAAGAGAGGTTTTAGATTTTCTATAGCAGTTTTCCTGTTTTCATTTGACTCACCCTTGTACTTATCACTTTCTTGAATGCCTCCACTCTACCCCACTCCCTTCAGACTGTGACATCTTAATGACCACTATAGATATTACCTCTCTCTACACTCCTATTCCTCACTCTGAAGGACTTTGCGCTATCCTTCTTTTTCTTCACCAGCTCTTCATGTTCCAAGTTCTGACTTTCTCCTTGACCTTTTTAATTTTATATTTACTAATAACGCCTTCTCCTTGAACAAGAAATTCTACATCCAAACTTAAGGCTGTGCCATTGGCAGTCATTTCAGCCCTTCCAATGCTAGCCTCTTCTTGGGGGCCTTTGAGCAATCTTTTCTTTATTCTTGCTCTCTCAACCCTCTCCCCTGGTTTCGCTACATTGACGATATTTTCCTCCCGTGGCCACATGGCATCAACTCTCTCAATACCTTCATCTCTCCTCCCTCAACTACTCATCTTGTCTCTTTTACCTCTAATATCTCTTCTTCCAACATCACCTTCCTGGATGTCGACGTCTCCCTATGCAACCTTAAATTTCACACTTACGTCCATTTCAAGCCTACTAACAAGCAACAATATCTCCATTTTAACAGCTGCTACCCACCCCATACTAAACGCTCCCTCCCCTACTCTCTCTCAGTCCGTGGCCATCGCATCTGTAACAACCCCGATTCCCTTGACCTTTTCCTTTCGAATCTCCACCAATCTTTCCTTCACAGAGGCTATACTGAACGCCTCCTTCAGAGAAAAATCCAAAAACAGCCCTCTTCTTCCAAACCAATCACTCATAATAAATGTTCTTGTGACCAAATCTCCCTCTGTACCACCTATTTCTCTAGAGTTCACTCCCTCCGACGCATTATCAAAAACATCTACCCTATCCTCCCTGACAACCTCACCACGTACAAAATTTTCCCTCACTGTCCCTCTCTCACCTATAGTCACCCCCCCCAACCTTTCTGCACTCTTGAAAATCACCAAACCCCTTTCCAAATCAATCATTATCACCTAATCCCCTCCAGCCCCATGCAATCGCCTGCATTGCAAATCTTGTGGCATTCTTATCACCCAGCCTCTACCTGCCAAATTCCTTGCTTTTCCTCTCCCTTCCATCCCCTCACCCTCCTGCATCACAAATAATATTGTTTACATTCTCCTATGCCAACTATGCCCTAGTTTTTACATTGCCCTCAGTACTTGTCCTTTGAATATACGGATGAATGGCTACCGCTCCAGCTGCAATGATCTGCCCTCCCTCTCAGTGTCCCTCCCAGTCGCCACCCACATTTCTTTACACAACTCCACATTTAGTAATACTTTTAAGGTTGGTATTCTCGCTTCCCTTCCCCCTCTCCCCTCAAACTTTAAGACCATTAGTCCTCATGTATTTAAGTTTTTCAAGAGTGATATGGCTTTTACAATTGATCTAGATCGGCAATTTTGCATTCACATCTGTCCACCTCTGCAAGTTCTCACATGACAATCCCTCTAATTCACCATGCATTGCTGCTCACAGCAGGCCAGCTCGTTTCCACTCACAGGAACAGTATCAGTGTTTACAATTGCACAAAATGACATGCAAGACTTCCTCTGGCACTGGGGAAAGAGTTTCTGGTATGGGTATATTGTCCTGCCAACCAAACTTCATTCCAGCTGAAAAGAATCCCAAATATTTCCAAAATTGAAGAAAATCTCTCGGAAAACCAGTTTGGATTTAGAACAGGGGTACAGGGAGGTCATACACAGCCTGAAAGTAATGGTAGAGAAAACACAATGTGTGAACAAGCCATTGTATGTCGTATTCATGGAACTGGAGAAAGCCTTCGACAATGCTCAGTTGATCAACATGTTCAGACAGCTGGAAAAATTGGAATGGATTACGTTGACAGAAGAATAATCTACCAACTAAACAGGAAGCAAGTCATAACAATACAAATGAGAGACAAAAGTGAGATAGAAGCTAAAATTAACAAAGGTAACTGCAACCTCTCACCAGCACTCTTCAACATGTACTCGGAGTAGGCCATACGAGAAGCACAAGAAATTGGACTGAGCAAAATTTAGATAAACTGAGAAAAAATAAACATGCTCCACTATGCAAATAACTTTGCAGTCATAGCTGGAAATCGTGATTATCTTCAAAAATCACTAAATGTAATGGACCAAGTTCTCCATACACAATGAAAATAAATACTGCAAAGACTAAAATTCCTAGAATGCGGAAGAGAAGCTGAATGTTGAAGTCACCCTGAGAGGAGAGAAATAAGAGCAAGTGGATTCCTTCACCTATCTTGGAAGTACCATCATGCGGCAAGGAAGAACTACAATGGACATCAAACATAATAGCCCAAGCTAGGAAGTCGTTCATGGAAGAGATACCAGGATGTAAGGGCACTAGCATTAGATTGGGAAGGGTGGAGGGCTGCAGTCAACCAATCATAGGATTGAACAACCAATGATGTAAAAGTTTTCAGTAGCATATGTGATTTTCCTTAAATTGTTGGGGAGTCTTGATAGCTGTTAACAACAATAACAGTATTATTACCAAACTGTATTTCACTTTTGACTTTTAAAGAGTAGACTACATCACTATACATAGCTATTCTGTGTAATGTAGCATGTATCCTCCATCAAAGATGAAAACTCCTCTTACGGAATAAGTTATACTGCTTTTTCTTGTATCTTTGTGCAGAAATGATTCATTAAAAAGTGACTCAGGTCTTGGGAGTCAATCCATATGTTAAATGCTCGATTAGTGCTACGTGAGCATACAACCCTGTCAAATTAGTTAGGAGAGAAAGGAAAACAATCTTTACAATAACTAGTTTATTGATTGATGTGCACACTCATCGTTTCACTTTATTCCCCCTTTCTTCTTGGCATTCATCACAGTAATAGTCGATATTTTTGTTCATACCAGGAGTTGTGACTTACTGCATTCTAAACATCATCTGAGCTTCCATACCTTTGAGTTCAGCTCCTGTCTCTTCTTCGCATTTGGGCAATGAGTTTTGAAATTAAACGGAATGACATTATTTCATAAAGTACAAGCATCAGATTCTGAAATCAGCTCCCCTAGGAAGTTTCTGGTTCTATGCCTTGATATTCTGCGGGGCAGGATACTTATTCCAGCAATTGACATGGATGGTAATTAGCGCACATATTGAAATCAGGATGTGAATTCATCATCTCTTACCTTACAAGCATCAGTTTGGAAGCTTACCTCTCTTTTCACTTCAACGATTTCACCCCACTTTAAACTTGAATAGCATATAATGCCGTACTCCCCTTCCATTACTTTGCTCTATGAATGTTATTTCTTGAAACAAAGATTACAGGTCTCATTGGGCAAATCCCAAATGTTTGGTTAAGAAAAATGTACATCCAGTGAGAGATTATAAACCCAAATTTATCCTGGCCATTCCCACAATATGTGAGATATGGATTCCTTGTCCTTTTCCCATCATGTACTACTAGGTGCATCTTCAATTCCTGTATTTTGAAGTAGCGTCCTCATTGAGTAAACAGCCCAAACATTGTTCTCAGACTACTTCTGTCTTGTGATAAAAAGCTTTTATGCATTCTTGGAGTTTGGTCCATCAACATAACCCCTAGCTTAAGTCAAGCCTTCAACTGAAAGTCAGATCTCAAGTTGTTGATCCATGGCCAACCCCTTTTTTAGTAATGATAGAGTAATCATTGCTTAAGAATAAGTGTAACCCTGGTTTTCAATCAAACAAACAATCGGAAACAAAATAGAGATGCATGCAAGACACAGGCTACATTTCAGAACAGACATATCACATTGAGAGTTGGCAAAATATTCGATAACGTCACTCACATACTGAGACTTGTTAATTTATTTGTGCATGGTCTGCTAGATAAAAATTGAACGGGGAGAAAGTATGATGGTGAGAAGGTTAAGATATTTCCAATTTCTTATTTGAATAAGTACCTAGAATCAGTTGGCAAGCAGAAACCACAGCCCCTCAATTACAATTATTACAGCAACTACTTCTTAGGGACTTGGCTGGATTTCCTAATTTCAAAAAATGAAAGGATACATGGAGAGTGATACAAGTTTGTGAAGGTTAAACAATTGCAAGAAACCATAAACAGATGAGCAGACAATTCTGTGTCAGTAGTTATTAAGAAGTTAACTGCGAAAAACACTGACTAGATAAAATACACAGTAAACTGTGCAAAAGCAGCGCTTAATGCAATGCAAATCTGGATAATATCTTCTCACAGATGAGAAATACATGGACCAAATGTCCCGTCACCAATCATTCTTTCATCCAAAACAAAATGTGTGTTGGTCCTACTTAAACAACTGAACATCACTGAGCCTCATTTCATTACTCCTCAGGTGGTGATACCTTATACAAGGACTTTGAGTTTGTTCTCGGTCAGAAATTAAATCTGATCTGGAAGTACATATGGATCATAACACCAATTTTTCTCATGGTAAGTCAGAGCCCATGATGGGGCCAAATTTTACTGATTAGAAATTGCCAGAAGTAAGTCCTGAAAATTCTAGTCACAGGATGCCCAGAACTGCAACCCTGGCATTTCATTTCCATTTGTTGACAATTAAATGCAATGCATGAAATGTAATCTATGCATTACAGTGCTACTCATACTTCCTCTATCCCATCAGTAGAGGACGCTCATTTGAGAATCCACATCTCTTCAATTTCAGGCCATGGAGTTACTGTCATTGGTGAAACTTCCCCTCGATGGGATTGGATACAAGCAGGACCATGAATGGACGTATGCCATTGGGTGGTCAATATATTTGACTACTTGGTTTATCGTTATAATCGTAGGACTAAGGCAAATCAATGCTCAAGTTGATTACAACTTCACTGATGTATGTCGGTTTTTTCTCCTTAAATTGATTTTATACCATGAAATTGGCCAGATCCTGACTGAATTATTTCTTTTTTTTTGCATTTACTAGAAATTTCTCAGTTCCCTGAAACCATCAATCGACTGGGGACCAGTGGATCCCATATGCCGTCACAGATGGAAACAATGGGGAGACCAATATAGTTTAACAGGAAGAAGAGATTTTACCCTAAGTCGCCGTGGAACAAGAGACTACACACATTCTGTGCGAGCAAAAGCTTCCCCAGTGGTTTTAACTCATAATGTGGTTGACACTTCACAGCCCATATCCTCCAGTGAAAATGACACGGACCAAAATTCCAATGAACCATTTACCATAAATGTCCAGAATGGCTTAAATAGTGAAAGCTCAAGTGGTCCCTTCACTTTGCAAGCAAATGGTATTATTGGAGGAAGACAGATGCCCAAAGGGAGATATTGGAGGGCTATTCACTAATTATGTCCTCAGGAATTGTCTATTTCCCACAACCAGAACTGAATTTTATATTGATCTCATTGTAAAGAATTTAGTCAAAATATCTTCAACTACTCATGTAAATGTGGCACATTATGAATGTAATCAAAATATACCTGTATTTATACTTAGTTATTAAAATATTCTAATTCTAACCCATCAAAAATACTTCAAATGACAAAATAAATACATATATTTTTAATATACATGTATCCCTTTTCATATTTGTGCATAATAGATTTCTTAACAACATACACACACCATGCCCCAAAATGAAAATGCTAATATTCAATTCAGGTGCCACAGTAATCATAAGGGGTGTTACATAAATTAGCTTACACTGAACAGATGAGGAATATGAGTAACATCTATATTTCAGAAAACGAATCAATACATTGTTCATGTGTTCTTCAATATAAAAGAATTCAATGTTCATTTAAATAGGAGCAGGACTAGGAACATACCAGATTTTACCATGGCTGTACTAAGTCAGTGTCCTCAGCTGATGGAGGTACAAGAAGACCACGCTTTGCCGTTCACCATCTTCAACACTGTTTTTAAAGAGTTACCGGGACCACATTCAAATGTGTTGGGGAAGTGCTCACCCTCAGGTCTTTCATATAAAACATGAAGAGTTTGCTCCCACTTAACAGGCTTGAAAATTTGTTTAGGTAACTGCATTTTGATATGTTTGGCATTTCGGTACCTCTTCCCATCAACATTAGAATGAATTGATATGATTGGATCATTAACATTCATCCTCATTAGGGCAGCCCTAAAGGGCTCTGCAGCTGGCTTCATTAGATCTGTGTGAAAAGCACCAGAAACCGGGAGCCTTTTCACACGTTTAAATTTGAAATTTCGAGCGTTTTTCTCCAAATAATCAAGGGCCTGAAAATATAAACAATATATCTTTAGTGATCCATTGCAAAACTACTTAGAAAGAGAAACAGTGTTAATTTAGTGAAAATATTTATGAGATTAACAGAGAAAATGAGTGTGACATTAAATAATATCTGCACCTTCCACACCGTTTGTAGGTAAACCCAGACTGGTTTCAACACTTGTGTGTTATTATCAAGGGATAATAGAAATTTTTCCATCTGCAGGTTTACATTGAAAGTCAGTTTCCAAAAAAAGTGGGGGGGAGCATTTTAGGAAGTAGCAGTTAGGTTCTCTGAGCTGAAGGTCAATGTAATAGGACAATAATAAAAGAGGGGACAGGAACCTGGTAGAGAGGAGAATTATGTTACACAATACAATATTTTTATGAGTCAATGACCATTTTAGCTGGCTAAATTATTGACAATAAATTTATGGATTCCTGTGGAAACATGAGCGGCAGTTGATAATATGATAATATATTTATGTAACGGACATAAACCCTTTATAAGGGTATACATTGAGTACAAGTATAAGGCAACAAGTAGTAGTACCAGCTTTACAGTGAATAAAAGCACATTATTAGAGATCAAGGTAAATTTAAAAATAAATGAAAAATAAATAAAATAAAATATAGATATGACTTAATTAAACAATAAAACCAAATGTACACAACTGAGCAAGACAAACCTAAGTAAAAATATAGAGATGACTTAATAAATAAATAATAAGAAAAACAGGAAACATTGCTTCTCACATATCTCTTAAAGGCACTTCAACATAGAGTACAATAGTCAACATCCCTTGAGACTGATTTAGCATCTCTCATTGTACGGTACAAGGGCATATTGAAAGAATAATTGCTAAAGAGGAGAGTGGAAGGGGTAAACAAATTCATTACGGTACAATTCGCCCCCATAGAGTCTGAAAATAGTTTGATTTTAAGCGAGCAAGGGTCCACCTTTTAACAATTGCAACCTCAAAAATGAGTAATATTAAATGTTATTTATGTATCGTATGGAAGAAAGATGTCGCCAGAGGTTGACCATCTTCGATTTTCAAATTTCTGGCTGAGAAGTGAATTTTTGTTAGCCAAAGTTCAGGTAAGTTTCCTCACTAACCCAGAGGGATAAAAATTTTTCTTTGGTATCGTCACTACCATAACGCCTTAATGGAAGCAAACCTGAAAAATTTCTGCTGGACCCTCTCCAAAGTTGATAAATATTTCCCATAAAATGGATTCCACACAGAGGAATAGTACCCCAATAATGATCTTACAAGGGAGATGAATAATATTTTTAGACAATGAATGTTCCTAAAATCCTTAAAAGCACGGCAAATAAAACCCAGCATTCTATATGCCTTGGATGTTATGCTTGAAACATGTATGTATATTAAAACACGATCTAGAGTCAAAAAGTCACCTCAAGGTCTTTGAAGTGATATTATACTCTTAAGAGCAGGTTGATGAGTATTCATGTAAGAATGATGGATTACCTCTACAGCAGGTCGATACAAAACATGTACCAAAGTTGAGGGGCATATAATTTCTCCCACACCATTTGGAGACATCTGTGAGGTATTCCTGTAGGATTATGGCATCATTTTCAGTCCTCACTTGGTGAAATAACTTGAGATCATCCACATATATTAGGTTTCTGCTTGAGGCTATCTCAGCGCTGTAGTGCAGGGATATCCATGCACATATATTAGGTATTAAATGGGAGTCACCACTTGACCAATGTCATTTATAAAAAGTGAGAAGACCAAAGGGCTCAGATGGGAGCCCTGTGGAACACCTATGACAGGGGCGGTCTGGCTAGGTCGGCAGGTCGGCGATCGCCAAGGGCCCCCGGCCCGAGGTGGCTTAGGGGGTGTCAGCAATATTAGAAAGGAGAGAAGTTAGTCTAACATCGCTCCTCACGACAGCTGACTCACTCAACAGCTAATTGCCCTTCAACCAGACTATACCAAGCGTGAATAGTTGAAAAGTAAAGTTTATCCTACTTGGATTGCTATGCTCCTCATAAAAATTCCACTGCAGGGCCCGAATATATTTAAAATTAATAATTTGAAAAATAAAGAAATACTTGTGATCTACGCTCTCGGTTTTTTTATAACATTAACGGTTAAAGAAATTGCTGTTCCTGTTTTTACGGGAAAGTAATGAAAAATTTTGGAATAGGCACTGAGCGCTAGGAAAATCAGTGACTATCACCAATATGCAAGATTTTGTTGTTGAAATGAAGAGGTGTACTGTTCCATGAATTCCGAAAATTACCTTCAAATTCCTATATCACCTCCGGTTTTTCCACAAATCATGAAAACGAAAAAAATTAGAAAAGGCAATATTTTAATGTTACTGTGTAAGTGAACTCTTTGTGGCAGGTCAAAAAGTTCCCTACGTGGACATTATATGTTTAACTTTTTTATGCATTAATAAAATTAAATAGTTAAAAACAAAACTATATTTCCAAAAATGATGGCATCAAGGTTTCCTACGAGCTCAAATGTGGAGAATGAGTGCGAAGTACAATAGCAAAGCAAGAAACATTTTATTTCTTATAACAAAAAATAGGGAGTCTCCAATAACCGTAAACAATAGGCACCACTCGTCAAAAATCACAAACTTTGCTGTGTTGGTTTGCCGGGATGGGACTTCCACAGCAAAGTCCAACCCCAGCCACTCCACCACAATATCCTCCTGTGGTGGTTTACGGAAAGGATACTTCCACGCCAGTGACCAACACAGACGCACACAAACAACCCAGGTAGGATCCTTCGAAAGGGCTAATGGGACCCTACTAATGATGCCTGGTTATTAACTATGCCAGACTTTTCAGGATTGTTATTTCTGTAGTGAGAATAGTGTTCTTTGAATCTGGTTCATAGAATAGGTCGTGTCCGTCCAATGTAAGCTAAATGGCAAGTGTGAGTCGATTTGATAAATGCCTGATTTTTCCATTGCCAGAATTTTATCTTTAGCGTTTCCCAAGAGGTTTCAAAGTTTATATTGGTTAGAATAGGAAATTTTAGTTTTAACTGATTTGAATACTTTATCGATCCCCTTTGTTAAATGGGGATAATAAGGCAATTTCATGTACTTCTCGGCTTCATCTTTCTTGTGTGTGGAGGAGTTAGAAATCAGATGTTTGAATTTGTACTTGTTGACTATGTCATCAACTACTGACTCTCGAAAACGTTCCATTTAGCAATTTCTTTTATAAAATTCAACTCTTTATTAAATGCCGATCTTTCTAGAGGGACGTTATAAACCCTATGGACAAGAGAGCGGAAGACAGCCAGTTTATGGTTGAGATGGTCAAAAGAAAGATTGTGGATGTAGTTAGTGGTGTGTGTTGGTTTCCAATAAATGTCAAGAGTTATTTTGTCTCCAGATCTACCGTATTTGCACGAATCTAAGACGAGGTTTTTTTCCCTCCCAACTCCTGCAGAAAAGAGGGTTTGTCTTACAATCGGATGCAAAATTCTCGACTTCAACTGGGTTGCATAATCTAAGTCGGAAAAAAAATTATGGATACCTTAGTTTGCCACCTGATAGCTATACAATGAAAAACCAACGTTAAAAATAGCTGAACAGTAATTTAGCTTATTTAATTTTGCGTTTAAGTAAAACAACATTTTCCATTTTTTGGCAGCAGGCAAAGATTCGGTGCGCGCCGATCAGTCGCCGGGTGCACTTCTGCCATGTCCGCGAGTTCGCCTGCTTTATCCTGGGTTCGGCTCCGTTCAAGTTAAAGCTTGATCAACTCATAAAATGTTCGTGTGACTGGTTACAATTTACCTAAATTGTAACGTTAAAGCCTTAATGCCATCGCGGAATAAACTGCTACAAAGTCGTTGCATTTGTCTCAGAGCAACGGTAAGAAGGCAACATGATTTGCCTCTGATTAGAGAGATCGATTCAGTTGTGATCCCGTGCCTTTCAGAGTATTACGATGGCAGAGAAAAGTCATTACACTGCCGCTTTCAAAAGAAAAGTTATATTATTTGCAGAGAAAAATTCCAATTCTGCTGCTGGAAGAGTATTTAGTGTTTCGGAATGTAATGTTAGACGCTGGAGACAAGATTCGATTTTCTCGTGTGTAGCAACAAGGAGAGCATTTTCTGGACCTCAAAAAGGAAGGTACGAAGAATTGGAAACAAAACTTAGTGACTTTGTTATATCCCAGCGGGCTAAAGGACTACCAGTTTCTAGCGAAATTATTCAAGTGAAAGCAAAAGAATTAGCTCGGACTTTGGGAATTCTGCGGACTGAATTTGGAGCTAGTCGATCTTGGGTGCAGAAGTTCATGGCTCGGAAAGGATTTTCTCTTCGTCGGCGAACTTCGATTTGTCAAAAACTTCCTCCGAATTTTGAAGAGAAGCTGGTTGAATTCCAGCGTTTTGTGATAAGAAAACGACAAGAAAAAGGATATCTTCTTGGCCAAATAGGTAATGCTGACCAGACGCCAGTTTACTTTGATATGCCCAGTGCATATACAGTGACAAAGAAAGGGGATAAGGAAGTGAAGATACTTTCTGCCGGTGCTGAAAAACAAAGACTAACAGTGATGCTGTGCTGTACCGCTGACAGGGTTGTTAAAAAACCCGGGTTTTTTAAAAAAACACAACCCAGTGGGTTTTTTTGGGTTTTTGGGTTTATTGTAGAAAAGCTTATGCCAGCGTTTTAAAATGATGATATAAAAATATACTTGCCGAATGCGTATTCCTATCCATAAATAAACTACAGACTATAAATTAGTGGTACTGTGTGTTTTCAAATGCAAATGTTAACAGGTTGTATTACCAACAAAACTAGTTCATATTCTAAATTTGCAATGAAAATATTAAAAATTTGCGGGTGAATTTATGTATTTCCAGGATAGTGGCGAAGCATGGATTTAGAACTGGATGGAGTTAGAGGAAGTGCTTTCAAAAGGAGACTCGCTTAGTAGTTGATAGTATTGGGTAGTGATATATACACTAATATACCTTGCAAGCCGCGTGGATAGCAAGACTATGTGGCGCACCCATTGCGGGACAAAATAGAAGGAGTCATCCTTCGAAGCGATGTCCTCCCGGCACTTGTTGTAAGCAAGGAGATTATTTATTTGTCCGCTGGCAATCGCAAGCAGGTCAAGCAATAAATTATTCTTGGATGATATACTTCTTTACTGGGTTCGAATGGGAGAAAACATTTCTTACTTCACATTGAAATTCAAAATTGCTTCAATTGACGCTTTGCCACTATTCTAAGGGTGCTTTCCAGTTACCTTTCGCAACTAGGCACACATTGCTGCAGATAGATATGCATTCGGGCTAATACAGTGGAACCTCGATCTATCGTTCCCGCATTGATCGTTTTCCCGCATCTATCATTCGCCGTTTTTGGACCCAAATGAAGTTCCATATAGACAATGTAATTTTTTCCCGCATCTGTCATTCCCCGAACTATCATTTTCCCGCATCCATCGTCTGACGAAAATGAAACAAAGTCCTGATCGATTGTCATTAGCTGGTGAGCTCTTGAATAAAGTTGCCGAAGAAGTAGAGAGTGAAACTTTACTTCAATTACAGAATGACCATGGCAGTGTCACGCTGTTGATGGATGGTTGATCAAACATAAAAAGTGACCCAATAGTTGCTACAAGTCCTCATACTGGAGAAAGCACCTTTTTGTTGGACCCAGTCGATTGTGGAGCAAAATCAAAAACCTCAAATTACTGTGCAGAATTGGCAAAAAAAAGTCAATAAAAATAGTTGAAGAAAAGTATGGGAAAAAAGTGTTTGCCATTTGCACCGATAACGAGAGCAAGATGATTAAGATGAGAGAATTACTTCGGACAGATTTTCCAGATTTGATTACTTGTGGCTGTTCTGCACATTATATTAATTTACTGGAAAATGAAGTGACACCAAAAACAGTTATCAAAAATATAGTTGAAGTACAGACATTCTTTCGCAATCATCATCAACCTCATGGATGGTTAAAAGAAAAAGACGGCCGTATGCCACAAATACCCAACTCTACTCGATGGAATTCGCAAGAAGAATGTGTCAATACATACATAGAGAATTACTCCAAGTATGTTGAAATAATGACTGAACATGGAGGCAATATTCCCCCAAATATTACCAAAATATTGGACAACGTAAGCATTTACAAGAATGCTGTACATCTTCTGCGGCAGCTAAAAACAGTTAGTTGTAAATTAGACCGTTTTCAAGCGGACACAACTACCATCGCTGAGGCTGTAGAATTGTGGTTAGATCTCTATGAAAGTGATGACTTGGAACCATATAGAATTGAGATAAAGAAGCGGATGGATCAAGCTCTACAGCCAACTCATTTTTTAGCTAATTTGTTGAGTCCTAAATACAAAGGCAAGAGACTTTCTTCGGAGCAAGAAACTAAAGCAGAAAATTGGATTATAGAAACAAATCCTGGTTGGATTACTTATGTGATGGCTTTCAAGATTCAGGATTCAAATTTTTATCCTCCATCATTGTTTCAAAAACCTGTGGTAGAACAATTTCGTGAATCAAAGTGGTGGAATCTTCTAGCTTTGAAATCTGCAAAAAACGACAAATTACCACAAGACTTTTGCCTTTTTATGCAATGTCTAAGTAATTGTCCTGCAAGTTCTGCTTCAATTGAAAGAATTTTTTCTACATATGGGCTTGTTTGGTCAAAACTAAGAAACCAATTGGGCAAAGAAAAAGCTGAAAAACTAGTCAAGATATACAGACATTTACGTTTACAACGAAAGGACGAGTGAAACGACTATATCACTTTGTAGGAAGTGGTGGAATTTTTAATTTTATAAACAAGTGGCGAAGAAACGTTTTATTTTTTTATGTTCCTAAATCAATTTTTACTTTGATTTAAATTTTAAATTTTGTAATCAGAGGTGATTTTATTTCTTATATTAATATTAATCTCTCGTTAAATGTCACAGTGATTCAAGACAGAAAATACAATTAATATGTTTGTTATTTAAAAAAGGAATAGTAGAAATACTGTATTCTTTTATATGAAGTTGTGATGCCATCTTACTTTACGATGTACCTACCAGTATTATGAAGAAATATTTTTTATTTGTGAAAAGTTGCTAAATCTTTGTATGGCTTTTGAACTAATTTAGTCTTTGGATCTGACTTTTGTTTGTTTTATTAATACTAATAGTTTGATTAAATTTCAGTATGAATTAATACTGAAATTATTTTAATATATATTTATCGATTTAAATGAAAAGTTGAAACACTGTGTCATTGCCTATTAAGTTATAATTGTACTTACTTTGTTATGTATATCATGAAGAAACATTTTATTTTATTAAACCTTTCTAAGTCTCTGAATAATTTTCTAATTAAATATGGTAATATTTATCATCAGAGATGATTATGTTTGTTTCATTTATATTTAATGCCAATTAAAACATAGTTGCTAAAAACCCTGAGAAGAAGACAGGACAACTAAATCAGCCACATCATGAGGCATGATGGACTGAAGAAGATAATTGTCGAAGGATTAGTGAATGGGAAGAACAGCAAAGAAAGGCCTCGTTTGATATATGCACATCGAATGATGTAGGACATACAGGAAAAGAATTACGTACACATGCATACACTAGCCGATAGGAGAATTGAGTGGAGAGCTGCATCAAACCATTCTTAGGATTGTTGACCCATGATGAAAAGTTATTCAAGAAAGTAAATTCTCTTTGTGTAATTTAAAGAAATTTCTGAAGGTCAAGGTAATCTAAATAATTTAAACTTAACCCAATTTAATGAATTCCTTGTTTCATTCAAAAAATAAATTGTGCTTTGTGGGTTTTATTGGGTTTTTTTAAGTGGGTTTTTTTAAAAAAACCCACGTGGGTTTTTTTGGGCTGGGCAAAATACTAACAACCCTGACCGCTGATGGGTTTAAACTGCCACCATACATAGTTCTCAAACGTAAGAATGTGCCCAAGGGCGAGAATTTTCCTTCAGGAGTGATTGTAAGAGCAAATGAGAAAGGGTGGATGACGAGTGAAATGGTAGTTGAAGGGCTGAAATTGGTATGGTTCCGATGGCCTGGACACTTTCTCAAATTAAAGTCTCTACTTGTTCTGGATTCTTATCGAGGGCACGTTACTCCGGCTGTGAAGGATGCAATGAAAGAAGCAGATAGTGACTTGGCCGTGATTCCAGGAGGTATGACATCCCAGCTGCAGCCTTTGGACGTTTGCGTAAATAAGCCTTTTAAAGATCAATTGAAAAGGTTTTATACAGATTGGTTGGCATCTGAAGAATGGGAGCTGATGCCATCTGGACGCGTAAAGAGGGCTCGTCTATCTCAGTTAGTGCATTGGATTTTAGCTGCATGGAAAGGAGTGAAAGAGGAAATCATTATTAAAGCATTTAAGAAATGCGGTATTTCTAATCTAATGGATGGAAGTGAGGACGATGAACTTTGGCAGAGCAGTGATAAAGATTTAAGTGGAAATGAATGCGATAGTGACTGTAACTAAAATGATTCTTCGTGAATTATTTTGAGCGTGTAAATTAGGTAAGTCACCTAGTGAAAGTATCTTCTTTCGTCATTTCTTGTTGATCAAGCCATAGTGTTATATTATAGTAAGAACTTGTGAATACAACTTAATATGTTTGCATTTCCTATTTTTCTGCTTACGTGCACAAATGTTGATAAACTTAATCCTTAAGTATTTTATCATTTATTGCTTTTGATGGGAGTATTGGTTTATGGCCACTTTGGAATAAAACAACAAGAAATACCGTGGGCCACTTGTATTAATCGCCCAATTACGACGCAGGTAGTGAATATGACTCTTCGGTCTGGAGCTCTCTCTCACGATGACCGTGGTGGCAGGGTGTATATAATCTTTCACTGACTACTGACTTTCGTATCCTCTCCAAGCTCTCAGCTGCATCTTGGTGATAACAAGGTGATAAGCATGACTTTCTAGTAGGGTATTATCATTTCGCTGAGTGCGTCAAGGCGTCAAGCAATCTCGCGTCGCCATCGCGGCAAGCAATAATGTTAAAGGTGATGGACTCTCGTGGCAGTGCTCGCAACTGTGGGAAACAGGAGTAGCGTTCCGCTACGTCTATCATTAATATTAATTCCTCAATATTTTGGCGCCGAGATAAATGAAATAATATAGAAATTTACAATATTTATTGGAGTTGCAACCTCAAAACTCCCGTCGCGGATATTCAAAGCAAACAGCAATCAGAAGATAAACAAAAGATAATGAACGTAAAAAACAACAACAAACATAAATATAAAAATGCAAATAGAATAAATGTATAGGCACTAGTATTCGTCTAACAATAAATTATTTTTCAAAATAATTTTTTTTCCCTAGTGGAGTTCCAAAAAAGGGGGGGTCGTCTTAGAATCGTGTTCGTCTTAGATTCGTGCAAATACGGTAGTAGCCCGGATGTTCTGAGAAAAAGTTGTTATAGCAAAACACTACCATGAATACAAATGGGGTAGCTATGCAGGTGGAGAGGCAATGGGTTATTCAAGATCCATTTCCTAAGAAGTCCTGAATATTTTAATATATGAGAGGAATATGTGAGAGGAAATATGAAAATTTATGGTAAATAAGAACACAGAGAACTTTGATTTAAACGTCGTCTTTTCACCAATTGTGTATTTTTCTCCATTAATATGTCTACACACAACCTATTTAGTGTTCTGCACAAGAACTCCGTTAGTATCAACGCTATGACTTCGTTTGAAATTGCTAATACTCAGCACAAAACAAATAATTCATTTCTGATTTTATAAATTTTATATTGTGCAAAAAATAATTGCCTCAAAAAACCATTGCAAATAGAATAAATAAACCACAGATTCATGCAGCAAGGAGGGCTAGTAATGGGGCAGAGGGTCGACCTCAATTGCCGAGGAAGGGTCTGGGCTGTCACTAAGTTGGGTTGCAAGGGCTTACTGCGTGCCTGGGATTACTGCTCCCATGGCGGTCACTTCCCTTCCCTCGCGTCGGCTATACCTGACATTAGGTCTTTTGCGTTGGTTTTTCTCCATCGGCCAGAGCCGACATTTGTTCATTTGCGTAGGAAAATTCATGTTGGCTATACCCGACGCTAGGCGTGAAAAAGTTAAAAAGTTTTGCGACGGCCACCTACATGAAGTGGATGGACCTCTTTCAGTCACAGAGAGTGTCATGAAGAAGGCCTTCTCTGGCAAGAAGAATTTTTCAGCTCCAGGAATGGATGCCGTGAATAACTTCTGGTGGAAGAAGTTTACTTCCACCCACCAACACCTCGCCAGAATCTTCACGTCCTTTCTCTCGGGTAGAGAAGAAATTTTGCCGTGGCTGACTGAGGGACGCATGGTTCTAATACCTAAGAAGGGAGACTTGTCCAATCCTAAGAACTACCGCCCTATAACCTGCCTCAACACTGTATACAAGGAGTTCACGTCCATCTTGAGCGACCTTATCCTCCACCAGGTCCACCTGGTTTGGGAGGAGGTGTACGAGCAGAGGGGTTCAAAGGGTGGAATCGTGGGATGTAAGGACAACCTGCTCATTGATAGAGGCATTTGCCAGGATGCCATTCAGCATAAGCGCAACCTATCAATGGCCTGGGTGGACTACAGAAAGGCATTTGACACCACTTCACATGAGCTCATTATAGCCATGTTGAAGTTGATGAAAGTCCACCCAGAGGTAGTTTCCTGCATCCAACGCCTGATACCACTCTGGTAAACACGCTTCATCCTGACCGCAGGCAAGCGACCAGTCTCGACAGAGTTGGTATCAGTTTTCCAAGGCGATAGCTTGAGCCCCTTGCTGTTTTGCATTTCCCTCCTACCTGTCTCGCTAAGGCTGCGGCAAGAGAAAGGATACATGTGCAGTGTGCCAGGTTACAGGAAGCATAAGGTCACACATTTATTTTATTTTGATGACCTGAAGTTCTATGCTTCCAATGCAAAAGACCTTCGCGTGGCCCTGGACACCGTACTGGAGTACAGTGAGGCTATAGGGATGGAGTTCGGATTGGACAAGTGTGCATCCATCCACCTGATGAGGGGAAGATTCTCGGAGAACAAGGAAGACGTGCACCTCATTAATGGGAGCATCATTCACCACCTCGAGGGCGATGACAGCTATGAATATCTAGGTGTCCCCCAAAGCCAAATGCAGGAGGTTGCAGCAGTGAGGGAATGAGTCACCACCAAGTACAGATAGACTCTCAGGAAAATCTGGAGTTCTGAGCTGTCTGGCAAGAACATGGTTCTTGCCACGAACATGTTCGCGGTTCCCACACTGCTGTACACTTTCAGATACACTTTCTTTTCTCACTTCTGTCTTGGGTCTCAAGCAAGCAGTGTGCTCTCGGTGCGCCTGTGTTTTAGATAGCCATTTCCTGGTTCATCGTATATTCTCTCTTAGTGGTGTCATACTGAACGCATTTGTTTCCATTTAAGTCATATCGAAGAAAAAGTCAAAACTTGAGAACTCAATATTGGAGTTATTGACCAAGAGAGATAGTGAGGATGAAGATTTATTTCTGGATTCAGAAGAGGAGACATCAGATGGCGAGCCAGGGACTTTGATTGCTGAAGCAACGACTCAACTGGATTCCTCACATTCATCTTCAGACGATGCATCAGATGAAGAGAAAAAAAATACATATCACCAAAAGAAGAAAGCTTTCTCCCAAAGGAATAGATTGGTATTCTGTGGATTTTTCTCCAAAAATTCATGACTTTGACGCCACCTCTTCCGGCTGCTGTGTCTGCAAGTTCTCCTGTAAGATTGTTTTTTGAAATTTTCATCTTCATTGAATTGGTTACCCTAATTTCAGAAGAAACTAATCGTTTTTATAAGCTCACAATTGAGCATTCTTCAGAAATAGTTGTGACACGATTGAAAACTTGGAAAAACACCACTCCTGATGAAATATAAAGCTTTCTTGCCATTACATTATTCATGCCACGTACTAAGAAACTTTCTCTACATGAATACAGGTCCAGGGATATTTTCATGAAGATTCCCGTTTTTGGCGATCTGATGTCTAGGGATACATATTTCATGGTTCTTAGAATGCTACATTTTTCAGACAATGATAAATCAAATGAAGGAGACAGACTCTTCAAAATTCATCCTGTGGTAGAGCGACTCTGTGCAGCATTTAAGAACACTCTAGTGCCTTTCAAAAATTTATGCATTGATGAAAGTCTGCTGCTATTTGAGGGACGTTATTTTTTAAGCAGTATATTCCATCAAAGAGAAGTAGATCTGGTATAAAAACATTCGTAATTTGTGATTGCAAAACAGGGTATATTCTAGATTTCATTGTATACATGGGATCAAACAGTGACGTGGTGGAACAATGGTCTGACCTTGGAAAATCCAGAGATATTGTTTCTACGCTGATGCATGCCAATTTTGATAAAGGCCACACACTTTACGTTGACAACTGGTACACTAGTCCGGCATTGTTTTGTTGGCTTCATGACTGGGCAACAAATGCACGTGGAACTGTGAGGAGAAATAGAAAGGATATGTCGAAGATGGAGGAAAAGTTGAAGAAAGGGGAATTGAGATTTAAATCATCTGAAAAATTACTTTTGCCACTCAGCAGAGATAATTGTAACCAGAAAGAGAGATAGGTTAACAGGAAAAATGGCAAAAAAACCAAAGTGTGTGGCTGATTACAACCACTTTATGGGTGCTGTCGATAAAACTGACATGATGTTGAGCTCCATTGAGTCCGTTAGAAAATCTGTAAAATGGTACAAAAATTTTTTTTCCACATGGTTCATCTCTCCCTATTGAATGCCCATTCATTGTACAAACTGATCACAATGGGAAACATTCCTTTAGAAAAGTTTCATCTATCCTTGATTTGTGAACTTTTGGAAACATACCACAAAAAGCCATGTAAACCAGGCCCTGGAAGGAGATCAAATGATAAGAATATTTGGAGATTAATTGAAAGGCATTTTCCTACCTCCGTTGCTGTGCATCCCGTGCCTCACAAAAGGCTCTGGAAAAGATGTGTAGCGTGTAGCAAGCTGGGAAAAAGACGTGAGATGCGTTACATGTACGTGGAGTGCGACGTGGGACTGTGTGTGGATCCATGTTTTAAGATATACCATACGCAAAATAACTATCAATTTAGGTGGAAATGTGTAGTCATTTATGTGAAAAAGATAAAAATATTTTTTTTAAATACATAAAAGACAAAACGAAAAAAAAAACATTTTTAACTTAGCCTATGCCAGTCCAGAGCCCGGATGAAAAAGAAGGATGGGGAATATGATTTTGCAGTTTCTAATCGGAGACACACTTGAGGAGTATAAATTTGCAGTAATAATAGATAAAATAATTTCCGTTAGTATTAACACTAGAAATTTGTTTAAAATTGTAAAACATTCAGAATTACATCAGGAATTCATATGAAAGTATAAATTTTTGGAGTTTACAACAAAGGATTATTAAAAAAATACTGCTAATGTGAAAAATTTACAGCGCCCTCCTGCTGAGAGAGGGGCTGCTAAGGATTGGAGGATCGAGCCGAGTGCCCGGGGAAGGGTTCGGTGTCCCGCTGAGTGGGGTTCCAAAACGGGCGAAAGGCATACCTGAGCGATTCCTCGCCACGAGAGAGCTCCATAGAGAGGAGTTCGAAAATTCTCCTGCTGCTCGTAGCAGGTAAAGTATTTCCCTTCGAGAGGCTACGGCACGAAAGGGTTAAAGAGATCTATGGCTGGATTGTCTCCGTTGAATGGCTTCGACGTTTCATAGATATCCTTCCAGAAACGTTCCACCTCTTGGACGGGTGGCGGAGATACCATAACCAGGTATGCCACAAGGAGGCTGGTGGTCCGCTTTCATACCCTTATTATTATTATTATTATACTCAAAGCCATATCATTGCTGACACTAGGGGCAACTCAGTCCACAGACGACTTTAGCATCCTTGTAGGATTGATAAAGTATTTAGCTCTGTTTCTATCAGGGAAACACTTAAAATTGGACCACCTTACATTAAGATGGCCAAATTATAAATTAAAAGACAACTCATCTAGCCAGAATCATATTAATCCAACTTTTCAATGAGAGCAAAGGGTTTTTAACTCCTCTTCGTGCATTTCACAGATCCATATGACCATCGATTAGAGTAGTTAATATGATATAATAAGAAGAACTTTGTAATATTCCACACTGTTTTATTACTAGAACACAAGCCTAACCAGTTTCAATGTATACACATCATCATCAGAGGCAAAAAAAACCTCCTTTTTTTATTTTGCCTCTGATGATGATGTGTATACATTGAAACCGGTTAGGCTTGCGTACTAGTAATAAAACAGTGTGGAATATTACAAAGTTCTTATTATTATATCATGTCGAAATTCCACAAAGTCAACACTTAAACTATCTAGTATAATAGTAGTTAATATCTCTGAGCCATACATTGTAAGCTAACCTGTTTGTGACAGTGCACATCTTGAATAGAGTATTACAATACGAGTACATCTGGAAACATAAAGCCAACATAATAATTGATAGCGATTTTTATTCATGTCAAATTTGAGCAAGGATAGTGTGTGCTCTGTAAAGTGTGCTTTGTGTGTCCATGGTATCCCGATTGAGTTGATTTTTTTTAAAAGAAAAGGCACTTCATGCAGATTAGTAATTGTAAAAATTGGTAAAAGGTTTTGAAAACAAAGGCCACATTATATACTTTGATAATTTTTATTCCAGCATACCTCTCTATGATAAACTGAGGTCAAATCAATTCGGTGCTAGTGGAACAATGCGAGCCAATAGAAAAGGATTGCCAACAGAAATGAAAAACACAAAACATAAGCGTGGCAGTCTTCCGTCTACATGGATGAATGTAGAGAATACATTAATAGCCATAATAATAATAATACAGTAGAACCTCGATCTATCGTTCCCGCATTGATTGTTTTCCCACTTCTATCGTTTGCCGTTTTTGGTCCCGAATGTAGTTCCATGCTGATAACGTTAATAATTCCCGCATCCATCATTCCCCGAAGTATCGTTTTCCCACTTCGATCGTTTCCAAATCACGGTCCCCACATCGCAATTCCCGCATTCATTGTTTTTGAAAAAGGCAAAACCAAAAATTTACACCGAAGTAATATTTTGGGAATTTTGCGGCGCTCCGCAGCGGGAAAGGAGGAGGGGGAGGGAGTTAGGTGACGCGCCGCGCTGGATGGCAGGGTAGCCCTTGCCGTCTGAGTCCCTTCTTATCTTTATGGCTCAAACTCCTTCCTATAGGACAATTGGCATTCCTCCTTTCCTACCCTAACGAGTCCCTACCTCACTTTTTAGCGGCCGCATTCCTTCGCCATGAGCTTCCCTTTCTTCCTATTATCCTCTCAATGCTACGAGTATCTTACCAGTAGTTCTCATACGCTCGCTCTCGCACCATATCGAGATCTGATATAACCCATGTGGGTAAATATCAACGGATTTCCATGGTGTTTGGTATCAAATGTAACAGAAAATAACGGACAAACTTCATATAATACTTGTTCTGTAGATTTATGCCGATTAAAAACTAACAAAATTAACTGACGTTCCACTGATGCGCCCCTCAGTTGGTGGGGCCCTTTCCGCAGAAAGGGTCGGGAGGGTCAAAGGTCTTCCAACTGCCCTGCCCCTCCTGGCAGAAAACAGGGTCCCCCAATTACCTGTCTCACCCAATTCTTGTATGTAAACAGTGCATTATTTCAAATGACGTGGGCCACTTGGGCTTAAACGGGGGAGTGGCTGAGGGAAGGGAGGGAGGTGGGGTTTCTCATCATGTGACTCTCGCGGAACCAACTAGAGGGCAGCGGGCATGGCTTGTAACCTCGGCAATTCAGTCACTCCCTGACCTTCGTCATGGTCACTTCGCAGGCCTCTAGTAAGTGCGGCCAAACCCTACATGCTCTGTGCTCTTTCATTTTTCTATTTTTTCCGTGTTTAGCCAGTTCAAGTAGGTATTTATGTCTATTCATTTTCCTAAAGTATTTATTTCTGAGCCTATAGCCGAAACTGTTCAAAAGAGGTGTTTTAAGACGGCTGAAGGTAACGCAGATGTTTCAACCATTAGTTTGACGTAGTGGAAGTCCTGCGAGCGTGGGCTAAGTTCCTTCTCGTCCGTTGTCTGACGTGGGCTTGCATTGTCAGAAATGGTTTTTTTTTTAGGCACCGTGGCCCATCAAACTGATTATTTTTTTTTTTAATTCGTGTTCATTTAGTAATGCCAAGCCGAACTCCAACCGCCGATATCGGAATTCCTCATTTCAACCCGATTGCCCGCTAAGTTTTGCCACTCTGAACCAGATGGCGATAACCAGCTACACCTCTCTTGCTCTATGCCTCACGGGTTACGCGATTGCTCCAGATAAACAGGAATACACTTGGTAGCGTCAAGCTCGCTCCGTCTATAACGGGTGGCACTCCTCCACCAGCGGAGCACAATGGAAAGCGCGAAAAAAGATTACATCCTACCCAATAAATTTTAGGCGCGCTTCTCACCCTCAAGTATATTTGAAACGAATAAATTTCTATGCATGGATAGGTCGGTGCGCGGGCTTGAGGATCATCCAATAACATGATAATGGACCTTGTTTATTTACTTTTATCATCCGAGACACCATTGGGATATGTAATACTAATAAAATATTTTAAACATTTAACATATTAAAAAAAAAGTTAGTAGTCAAACGGAAAATTAGAGATGCAGTAAGTATTTTCATTAAATTTAAAAATTCTCACGCTTTTAAGAGAATCTAAGATACCCCTCTACTGTGAAAAGTTACCATAAAATTCTTGCATTTTCATCTCGTTTTGGCTCCTGGGAAATCTTTTCCCGCATTGTTCGTTTTCCCGCATCCATTGCTTTTTTTGCTCATCCCCTTGAAAAACGATAGATCGAGGTTCTACTGTACATGGCAAGATACAGGAAGAGAAAAAATGTTATCCACTGTGGGCAATGCTGGGATTACAGATGTAGAAGTAAGATCGAAAAAAGGTTAGATAACTGTGAAGAAACCCAGCATTCAGGTGATTTACAAGTATATGGTAGAAGTAGACAAGATCGACCAGCTATGTTCCACCTACCCCTTTGTTCAGAAGCACAAAAAGTGGTATCAGACACTGCGGAACTTTTTTTATTGAGATTGTTTTAGTGAATAGACATTAGGGTGCAGCCTAAAACACTTTTTTTCGAAAAGTTTGTGCTGGAGTACCATATTGTGCCAATACTAGTAGAAACCACTTAAAAAATATTTCAGCTCAATCGGACAATATTTAGAGGTCGCTCACAGCCCCCAAAGTAGACAAATTGGCTCAAGGCATGGGTGTTGATATCAATAGCTTGGCCATCAGTGAACGTAGTTTAAGGTGTCACCATTCACGAATCCGTAGAGATTTGGCAAAGGATATAAAAGATGGATTTAAACCTACTCGCCCGCTAGTAGTTCACTGGGACGGGAAGATGTAACTAAGTATTTGCTAGAGCACAAATTCGCAGCCAATAGTGGAACGATTGCCTATCCTGGTGTCAGAGGGACTCAAGGACCGTATTCTCCAAGTGGCGAAGCTCGAGAAGGGGAGAGGCCAGGTTACGGCCACAGCAGTTTTCAGTGCACTTCGGGAATATGGCCTGGTGAATCACGTCAGTGCGATGTGCTTCGACACCAGGAGCAGCAATACAGGGTAAGAAAAATGGAATGAATGTTATGATCCGTACTTCTAATTTTAGCAGATGAAACGAAAACATCGCATTTCTTTTCAGGTGAGAAAAACGGAGTTTGTGTGCTGCTTGAACACTTACTTAGTGATGAGCAAGGGAAAACAAAAGTAATGCTCAACCTGGCTTGCCGTCACCACATATTGGAAATCATCCTCGGTGGTGTGTTTGAGGCATGTGTCAGGCCATCAAAGAGTCCAGAAGTCTCTATTTGTGTGGTTCAGAAGTGGATGGCCACAAATGAATCCGCAGGAATACATGACTAGTGTCATGTGCCCTGAATTGAGGCAAAAGTTGGGAGACATCATAGACACCACAATTGTCTTTGCTGCAAAGTGTTTGGAGGTAAGAGCTGACAATACAGTAACATTTTCATGTGATCACCCCACCCCCACCTACCCCTCTTTTCTTTCGTACGCCAGCCTAGCAAATTTCTCGGTTACCTCTCTTTTATAGGAGAGTCAGCCTCGTGATAACTAACGCGAGCTTCTGGAGCTTTCTATTATTTTTCTCGGGGGCGTTCCACCCAGTGGCATCAAGATCTTGGCTCCAGGAAGCATTTCGAGTGCAAGGTAGATGGCTAAGGGTATCCATACTCTCAAAATATGGATGTTCCAGGAGCAATTTCGGCTCACGTACAGGGAGCGCACTGGCCTGGAACGCGTTTGTTTATTCTTGATTCATGTTTACCTGAAGGCGTGGTTTACAGCGTCACATGCAACATCTGCGCCTCGCAGTGACCTCAATCTTATCAAAGATCTCGTTGAGGCAGTATGAGAAAAAATGTAATTGTGAATCTTATTTTCATGATCTTTTTACAAAAAACAGATTTATGCGTGGGCATGAAGACTATTGTCTCAAAGGTGGCCATAGACAAATTAAGTTGCCACTTGTGGTATACAAGTGAGCAGCTTGTGGCCTTTGCCTTTTTTAACGCGGAGGTGTCTCATGGAACCAAGTGAAAGATGGCTATTGCTACTCAAGACAGTCCTAGGAACGAGGGTGAGTCTCCGAAGCGCCTCAAGTGGTCGAAGGAGCAACCTGCCAACTGTGTTCACCAGGACATTCCCGATTTTGTTGCGGGACGTACAACAGAATTTTTCAACTCCTTGGGTTTCGAGCATGATTTTTGAGGGAGGGAGAATCCAGAATATTGGCCAAATCTGGAGCAGTTTCAACGGACCAATGAAGTCGGATTGGATTGGATATTTGGGGAGGCAACCAACGGCTAAGGTCCTTTGCATCATAGGGGATAGGTAAGGGAGGAAGGGTGATAGAAACCCGGCATCGGCATAAGCCTGCTCTTAACAAAAGGCGCCAAGGGGACCACGGCTTAACGTCTCATCCGACAGACGGAGTACTCTACTTGAAGTGCCCTCCACAAGACACTCAAGTATGGATCGGGTTACCTCTGAAAAACATCCGCCTCTGCAGGGATTTGAACCCTGGCCACCCATGTGGTTAGCGAGTACTCTAGCCACCACACCAACCCGATCCCCCACCAATGAAGTCGTCTCCCACCTGACAGTTGTGAACAACTTTTCTACTGGTATTGGCACAATATGGCACTGCAGCACATAAAATTTTCGAAAAAAAAATTGCTTTAGGCCACACCCTAATGGACATATTTGCCATAATATTCAAAACCCACTAATAAATTGACCCCTAGAAAATTCAGGGAAAATGTAATTGATGGATTAGTAAGAGGATACTCCTATGATGTCCAATAAAAAGAGGTCATATGAGTAGTGACCCAACTGATGCATGGTTGGTAGAAGGTCATTTCTGCAGAAATAATAGGCTAAAAAATAAATCACCACCCAATTGTGTTGTATTAGGTATACTGCCCTCCGAAATTTCTAAGAAAGGAAATGAAACTGCAAATGCAAACAAACTTCTTTTTACTGTCCTATGTGCATTGGTCAACCCCAATTGTGCCTTGAACCATGTTATGAAGAATATCACACAAAGGTTTAATGCAAGAAATATTGTAAATGCGGTGAAAACAATACATAATCACAGTTATTAATTTTTTAATCATATCCATGATAAGTGAAATCTTTGTATGAATATGTGTTTTGAGTTTTACCATATTATTGTTTTCAGACAGGAATTTTTGTTATAAAAATGACATCATTGTTTTATTTTCCAGGTTTACCATGAATCAATGTATTTATTAATATTAGGAGAAGTAAATATGTTTTTAATTCATTTAGGACAGGCCCTTAAGACAACAAATCGCCAAAGTGCCACATTCTTATTCATTTTATTGGTACTTACATGGACTTAGTCTTTTATTTGTTTTACTGTCTGCAAAGAGTATCATAAAATATAAGAAGTCATATTATCCCAAAGGTGCTAAATTTAATAAATTTTAAAGATAACATAGGCCATGCACTCATGCAATTTATTTTTAACTCATACACCTGACTGAAGTGTTGGCTATATCAATCAATTTTTCACAAAAAAATTAATAATTTTTTAAATATTTATAAAAAAATTATCGATTTGATTCATTAATATTAAAAATGCTCCTTATGCTCATAAATATGTTATTAATTATTTTCTTAGAATATGAAATTGAGTTTTTTCTGGATATGTGAACTTTTCTGGAATCAGGGTTAATTCCACTGATGCAGCAAAAGGGTTAAAATAAAGTTTATAATGTTTATTTAGTTGTGATATTTTCACAAAGTCCCTTTCGGGACCAAAGACAAAGGAAATGATTAAACGATGAACGTTGGGTTTGTTGTGAAATTAGGGAAGTTGAATTTTGTGTCAGTTAAACATTCAAACAAAAACATTTATACTCGAAATGTGCTTAGTTAAATGATAAATTTTGCAGAACCATTACCCGTCAAGGGGAAGAGTTAAAATAAAGTTTATAATTTTTTTAGTTGTGCCGGGCATTGACTCTGTTGTTGTTGGTTACAGTGTATTTGTGTACTAAAATTTAATATCCGTTTGTTGTATAAGTGGCCATAGAAACGTGCACATTTGAAGGAAAAAGTGCACCGTTTAATTGAGCTGTGGTAAATTGTCTATCGCTTCTACTAAGATATTTTAAGATTGGCTACTAATACAATTGCCTTAAAGTAACATGGAAAATAATATAGAATTGATCAAATAAAACAATCCAAAAGACAATTTCGTAAAATTTATATATACCTGAATATTTCCAGCAACTACTTTGCAATGTGGATAGAGATAATTTGCAACTCTACATTCTGGTTTTTCTACTCCATTTTCTTCGCACCACTGCCTAGCTTTAAGGCAGGCATACCCAATGTTTGAGTCTGGACCATACATCACGGTCATCATTCCACTAGGGACCATGTCGGATGCCAACTGCATAGCTTCTGCGCGAACTTTGACCAGCTTAACAGCTATTTACGTTGGAAGATTAGCCGTCGTCGTGATCACACGGAGAAAAACAGAAAGAGAAGAATCAGTAGTTACTGCAAGTGCCTAGATATTACTACTGATAAGTTACAATATAGTATAAGTTAAAAAATAATAATTTAAATTAATTTTAATAAGTTACAATAAGTCAAGAAATAGTTTCAGTCCAATGCCAGGTATTACCATCTTCAAAGGCAAAAGCTCCTGAAAAAACAAGGGCAGCTAGTTCACCGACGCTAAAGCCAGCAGCAGCAACGCAGTTTTCGACAGCTGAAATTCTTTCATCCTTTAGTCTCTCTAATGCAGCAAGAGAACACACCAGGATGGCGGGCTGACTATACTCAGTCTTGTCAAGTTTTTCTTTTGGTCCTTCTAAACATAATTTTAGCAGGTCATAACCAATAATTTCACTCGCGGAATCAAAAAGGTCTTTCACGATAGGAAACTTTAACAGCCCTTTCCCCATGCCAACACACTGCGTTCCTTGCCCTGGAAAAAGAATGAGTGATGTCTCTCGAGGATCCACTTTCGGTGCCAAGAAATGTCTTGATTGTATTCTCTTCTCAGATTTAGGGTAAGGGTGGGTTACCCAAACATCATCAGGTGATTGAGGTTTCGAATCGATACCAATTACTGAATCTTCCAACATTTCTTTCACAGGAGAAACCTTCGGACTCGACGCTGCATCACTTTCACTTGGAAATCGTGCATTCTCTTCTTTGGGTACTCTGTTACAGAGTAATCGACAGGACAAGAAATTAAAATGCTTAACTTGCAGCCATTGAGAACAGCCAATACGAATAGAACTAATCATGATGAAAACTATGAACGGTAGTGCGGAAGACGTGTACAAAATTCCATACGAGTTAGATAGAAGTCGACTAGCACAACAAGATCAATGAAATCATGACACCAGTCATCATGCAGTCCTTGCCCAACTATAACAATTGATTCCCAATGATAAAAATACTACAAGAATAGGAGTGTGATAATTATCGTTCAAGGTTAAGGATAATCATCTTCACTTTCATAAGAAATCGTCGGGTTAAAGTTTAACATGCGGCAAAATTTTCGTTTTGGAGCGTTCCGGCCTTGCGCATTTCGTACTTCAAAAGCTTCGAAAAGTTGAGAAAAAACAGCTGCGAAGAGCCACCGCCGCCGTCTGCTTAGGATTTGCGGAGATTCAAGGGTTGCCGAAAGTGTTGGAGTGTTTGTGCGTCAATTCTCTACTTTGTCGTATTTTTCGTAATTCCTATTGAGTGGGGAAATGTCATCTTACCAGCCTTGGTGTAATTGTAAAATGTGGTGATCTTCGGAATAAGTGTAAATGAGTCTAAACTGTAATTTAGTATGGAAAGTGATAAAGGAACATTTTCCGTAGCTCGCGGAAAGAGCAAATTGAAGCCGTGGCGGAAAAATGTTTATGATAATAAGGGTTACAAAGACAACTATACCGATGCGTCGTTTTTGGAGGAATTAAAAAGAAATATTAATTTTAAAGAAGTACCATATAGTGCAGCTTTCATTGGAGCTGGGCTTGTAACACAGCAGTTCTGTGTGGTTGTGTTGTTTTCTTTAGTTTTTACCGTAATGGATTATGGATGGACTGAGCCTAATACGGTATTATACATCTGTGGGTCCGCCACTGTAGTGGGATACATATCCCGTATTTATCTTTTGCCAAGGTAACTGTATAGGGGCAAATTCCATGTTTTCCCTTGGGTTACGAGATGTGTATTTATGAATTTCAACTTATCTTTTTCAGACTTCAAACATTATGTGCAGATTCTATGAAAATCCAGTATTCTGGGGAACTAGTTTTGAATGACTTGGTGACAATGGTGAAGTGTTTGGCTTTTGGACACATTTTATCGCCCGTTTTAAAAACTCTTACCGAAACGATATGCACCGACACAATACAGGCAGCCTCAGCAATTGCTTTCCTTGTACATCTTTCCTCCTATGATTATGGGATTGGTAGTGAACATGGCGTTGCTTCTTTAAGTAAACCCAGTTCATCTCCTGTAAGATCTCGCATTAATGCTCCGTCGCACTGGTCAATTAAACCTTCATCACATCTGAAAAGGAGATCATCGAAGGATGTTGATACCGATGAAAAGGATGGTGAAAATCACCCCGTATATAACGGTTGCTCGGGTAAAAGGAGTACAGTGAAGGAGGGTCAAGCTAACACCTTACAACTTTATAGCTCCTCTAGGGTGTCTTCAGCATTGTCATTGAATGCAGCTATATTTGGTGCCACCTGCTTAGCTTCGAGATTAGCCTCGCCGTCTCATGCATTTGCCCTACTGTCCACTGCTGGACTTGCTTTTGCTTTGGCTCCCCCATATTTGAGACTCATGCATGGATGGCCCCCAGCCCGTATTTTGACGCCCACAGTTTTTTTTCTTTTCACAGCATACTTTGTTTACCTATGTTGCGAGGGTATGAGTGCTGGAAACGATTGGATGGTAAATTTTTTTCCATTAGCCGTTTTTCTAATCATAGTCTTATTCATTAATGTTCTCTGCCCAGTAATGTTTGTGCGATGGCAGACCCACAAAGATAACATCTATGGCCCATGGGATGAAGCTGTACCTGTAATACCTCGTTCAGCTCATGAAGAGGCCCTAGGAAATACTTGAGAATTCTTTGTTATTATCAATGTATGAAAAGCCACAAAAAATATTTTTCCCAGAGAAGACCTGTTCATTATTCTGTTTTAGGTTTCCATGTACCTCTGTTTTCTTATACTCTGAAGACTTTAGCTATCCAAGATTGGTGAACTCTCCCTCTAAAACCTAGGGAAGGGAGAATCTTAACTTAATGTATTTGGTTGTAAATTCATTTTCTCTTCATAGAATCAATTCTCCTATGCTTTAGCTATCCATTCAAATCATAGATCTTGAATATAGGAGATTATATTTTCACTATCACTATGTTCAAGATCTATGATTCAAATGGATCAGAGAAAGCATCGTGATTTATACAGTGAAGAGTGAGCTCTACCCTAGTGAACACATTTGAGTTTAATGATGATGGTTTGATTAACTTGTTGAAAGCAGAGGATCCAAAGAGTGGATGGATGAATATCGTTATTTAAGGGAATGAAGGAAATTCCACTCTTATATATCTCATGGATTTTTGCTGTTAACTACTGAACTGATAACTTGAAGATTTCTGGAAAAACACGTGTAGATGGACCAATATTTGAAGATTCATCAATGTTGGTCTCTACTAATGGTTGTTTTTTATTGTCTTGGATATATTTCAAAGTTTACCAGCTGTCAGGGGTGACTAAATAAACCATCTTCACCCTAGCATGGCCAGTTTTTGGTACCTCCCCACTCAGTTTTCTCATAAATCTTTCTTATTAACCTAGCAATGGCAAACAGTTACTTGTAAATCATGTTCTATTACGCTCTCATAAGTTAAGTTAAACCTAGTCTCCCTTTTTGGTAGAAATTAATTTGTTGCTCAGCTCCCTAGTCTCCGTAATCTTAATATTGCAATAAGTACTTCAACCATTCACTTCACTATCTTTTAAAGTGCTAAATTCTTTATTATTAACTCTTTTAGACAGTTTCCATGACTTGCTGTTGAATATTGGCATTGAAGATTGTCGTAGACTTTTTTTGATGGATGTGTCTACATATTCAAATAAAGTAAGCTGTTCTAACATGTAACTATATGTAATTCAAGTGGCTGAGGAATTGGTCTCAATTAACTCACTTCAAATCATTTTAGAGTGGTAGTTCCACTAATGCTCCGTCAGATTTGATTTGCAACAATGATATTGTGGGGTTTGATCACTTCATCATTCATTTTAAATTGATCGATAAGTGGGACGGTTTTCTAAGAAAATATATGATATTTCTATTTACCCATAAATTCTTAAGTTTTTTTTATGATATGTAGTGTCTGAGAAATGCGCAACTTGAAGTAGTGCACTGCTGGTTGGTTGCTTGGTTTTTAGGGAGGCAAGTAAAAACAGGTCATTTGTGCCATAGTGGTTAGGTGGGTTGGTAAGTGAGGAAAGGAACCATTGGGAGTGGAGGAAGGGTGGATAGGAACCCAGTGTAGCCTGCATTAAGTGAAAGGTGCCTTGAGGACCATGGTTTTATTTCTGACGGACAAAGTACAAGACTTGAAATGCTCTTCATGACATACCCAAGTACAGATTGGGTTTCCTCAGAGAAATATCCACCACTATCTGGATTTGAATCCTGGCCATCTGTATGGTAAGCCACCACACCTTCCCATTAGTACATTGTCTATTCGCCTATTGTCTATTAGTCTATTGCAGTTAACCCATCAATGAGTATCCTCAAATAGTGGCAATTTTGGCAGCCTCTTAAACTTTTGTTGGTTCAATTAATTGTGTGTGGATCCTCCAAAACTTAGTGGATTTACATGCTACACATACTAGTCCAAATTTTGGAGTTCCAACCAATGAAAGTCTCATTCCAACTCATGAAAGAACTCATAAGAAATGTTTATACAAATAACTCATCTTCATCACTTATCAGTGCATTTCCTAGCTTTCATAGTATGTACCATGTTCTCCTACCAATGCTATTTTGAAACAACAAGAGAAACGTAGAGCTCTCTCGCTGAAAATGCCCTTTAAACAAATTCTCCCCAAAAATACAAGTGAGAAAAGGGGAGGAACTCAGGAACAAACAAGCGTATTGAATGAACCACAAATGAAATACATATATATCACTAGCTAATTAATTGCAATCAATATTTCAAGGGTCAGCCAACCTGTGTTTTGACATCAAAAGCGCGACAGTCAATCACCAATTTTAACAACATGCCTGACAGACAGCTGAGCGATGTGCCCTCCATGACGATCTCCAGTAAAAGGAGTGAGCAGTCAGGTAAGCTGTAGGAGTGAAGGTTTCCGGCAAGGTGGAATGGTGAGCTATGGAATAGAGGCAATGGAGAACTTGCAGATTTAAAAAAAATAGAGGATGATGAATCTTGCCCAACGCAAAAAAACCCGAGGCGTGAGTAACGCATAGTTTCCGAGATATAAATTCTCAAAGTTGTCGAAATTCCAACGGCGCGAAAAGGGGGGCGTGGTCAGATTGGGCAGGTCTGACGTCACACCTGTCGTTCGTAGGCCGCAGCGGTGGCAGGCCCGGCGTTGTCTCGGGGACAGTGCGGCGTCGGGCAGGAGCGCTACGCCCAGAACGGTGGAGTATTCAATGGATTCAAGCACGCAAACATCGACGATGGAAATTCCGCTTCCAAAGTAACGGAGCCGAAACGAAGTTTAACCATATACATTAATTTAAAGTCGCATGTCATCGGCATTGTCAGAACTTCTTACACTTTAGAGACTGGTTTAGACTGCTAACGACACAACTTTTTTCTGAAACAGGAGAGAAAAGTGGAAGATTTTTTTCCCATACGCCTGGGTTCGCGATAAAATTGCAACTATAGGGTTTCTTTCCACTATTTTACCTGTCATTGCATTTATTTTTGTAACATTTTGAGGAATCGAAACGGGGACCTCGGAAGAGAGAAAGTTAATACATTCCAGTTCATTACAAATGTAGGCCATGATAACACAGTATTCTATTTACCTTGTTATGCGTATTGCAACTCTAGGGATTTCATCTTACGTTCACGGCGTAATGCGGCATGATTTCAGATGATATCACATATGCATGTTAAGTAAAAACTGACTCCACAATAAGCGCATTTAATAAAGTTATCACCAGATGCTTTACATCTGCACGAACGCTCTTCGTGTGGGTAACATAATTTACGACCATTTTTGTACGTAGTTGAACATAAAGGTCTTCCGGGTTTTCAACCGCGTTGGTTGATTGTGCGAGGAAAACACTCCATGATCCTTCGATCCACGTTTCGCATACATTAAATACGCCGTTTTAAATGAACCTCTTCACAAACCTCTGCTTTTACATACCCTGTTATTAACTCTCTCACGTCAGAAAATTCTTCACGGTGAGCGAAAAGTTGATTAACAAATATCAGCATTCGAGTATAATTGCTGGGAAATTCAAAGTGAATACGTCGCTTTACGATAAAAATTACATCTTTGTTTATTGTTAACACTCTTCAAAGAGAATTCAATAAAAATGACGCAGTGACGGTTGTACCTGTTCGGGATTGGGAATTCTACTTTATTTCTGAAACATATTAAACCAAAAATAAATTACGCAGTATGGCCACGATCCTGTACTACACTGGAGTCCTGTGCATCCAATGTCTTAACCAACAGCACCACGGCAAATAATTATGTTACGAGCGTAAAACTGTTGTTAATTACGCATGAGCAGATGCGTAAACAGTCACCATTAAAATTGCATCGTATTTACACCCAAAATTGCGCCAATGCATGAACTCGTGGACATAAAAAAGCTCCTGTTATGATACGGATAATTTGTCCATGCATCTATATATCAACGTATATACTTGCAAGGACATGCATCGTGTGAACATGTCTTAATGCAAAGAATTGAAGATGAGCCAAATTCGCGAGTTACCTATAATTTTCTCGCGAACCCAGGCCTATGGGAGAAAAAGCATAGTGACCCTTTTTCTACATCTATCCCCAGTCGCAAAAAAATTAAATCTTTGGCGTCACCTCACCTCACCGTAGGTCTCGCGATGTCTCCTCGTGAGAGTCTTCGCTAATCATAAGACTAGACTCACAATTTTTTGCCGTTACTTTATCTTCCGGGAATATTTCGCACTTCACTGTGCATACATTTTTCAATATTTGCTATCGAACGCGTCCTATTGCACTATCGATGTCATACTTCCTCAT
Organism: Ceriagrion tenellum; assembly: GCA_963169105.1. Taxonomy (NCBI): domain Eukaryota; kingdom Metazoa; phylum Arthropoda; class Insecta; order Odonata; family Coenagrionidae; genus Ceriagrion; species Ceriagrion tenellum. Next base: position 158,616,601 of record OY720634.1, on the reverse strand, counting down.
GGAACTGCAATAAAATTTTACAATCGAACTTTTTGAAAAGATCACATTTCTAATGCTGTCGAAATACTGCAATAGAAATTTCAAACAATTAATATATTAATTTATCGGGAAAAATCACAGTAAATAATTTCCGAAGTGATTTAACAGTTTGTATTTCCGACTATGTCTACATGTCGCATCTCATTTTAAGTACTCCATCATCACTACAGCGTCGACTTCATAGGCCGATTATCTGAGTTGGCACAAACTTCCATGCAGATGAAACACTAATAAATCGTTAAAGTATTGCACACCAAAATACATATATACTTTCCGAAACTCAGACGCAATATTTCAACGAAATATCACGAGACTAAAGATAAATGAACGGTAAGTGAACGGTGATACTCGCCGAAGTATTCGCCGGTATCTCGTATGTCTCGTACGGTAGACGGCAGGTGTGACGTCACGCGTATCACTTCCAAAATGGCGCGCAAAAAGCAGCGTTTGAAACGGCATAATCTTTTCTATTGACTGTAGTTCAATAAATATGGGTCACTCAGATGAAAGGAAAGAATATGTAGGAAAAATTTTTGGTTATGAATGGATTTGCAACTCTCCCTTTCATCGCCGGCACCACGGAAAAGATCGGGAGAATTCTCAAAAGACACGACATAACACCGAGATATAGTGCTACGGAGAAGATTGGCCAACGTCTTCCTAACTGTAAAGACAGAATCCCTGACTTGCAATATGAAGGAGTGTACGAGATTCCCTGCAGCTGCGGCCAGATATACTTCGGGCAAACTAAGAGAGCCATCTCCGTCCGACTGAACGAACACCGCAGGGCTCTCAAAAATAAGCATTGCGAACAATCAGCAGTGGCAGAACATGCGTTCACTAATCCCGGGTATCACATTATGATTGATAAAGCAAAAGTCCTAGCCAAAGAAAAGCATTATTTCCCTCGCATCATTCGGGAGGCTATTGAAATTGAAAAAGTAGCAGACAATTTCAATAGAGATGATGGGCATAGACTGAACACCGCTTGGAAAAGACTCATACGCAAAAGCGCGCCAAAATCGGGGTCCTCGACGCTGATTGGTCGCGCCACTGGTAGGCCAACCTGAGGATGGTATATATACAGGGCCATTTCCATCTGTCGGCACTCAGACCTGATCTGAAGATGTGGCCAGCATAGGCCACGAAACGTCATCTGAATAAAACTTGACGCAGCTAACCCGAAAACAATGGAGAGAACTGCAATCCAGCGCTGCGAAAGCCTCAAACAGAAAATCAAAGAGAGGCATTTGGCGAGAGGGTGTAAGGAATGCAGGCGATTGGTAGCCTTGGAGGGGAGGTAGGAAGTGAAATGAGTGCATATATGCTGTGTATGATTTCAATTGGAGCTTAGGGAACTGATTTTCGTCTCCTTTAAGTATGCTTTACAGGTCACTTTGTGTTCTTGGCAATGACTGTGTATAGTGGTCCTTCGCTCTACACTTGGACGAATCCTATAGCATTGTCATTATAACTCTCACTAGAAGCTCTATTAATTCAAAAAAATCAAATTAACCTTGAAAATCATTAATCGAGGTAAACGTCCATTCCTTCCCAGCCGGCACACGACGAGATGTATCTCCAAATACGCGGATAATATCCATGGAAATCGTGACGAGCCTAACCCTACTCATCTATTGGTTATCTCGTGCAAGGATAAACATTGACGAATCATGCGTGACGAAATGAAGGATCCCCTACAAGACACATTTGGGCATACATATGTATTTCTGTTGTATTTTAACGGGTCGCATACATATGTATTAATGTGTTGTATTACATCTGTAATACTTATGTATTATTTCATGTATTACCTCTGTATTCATACGAATGTAAAAGTGGAACGTATTACCCGCAGAATACATTTGTATTTTTTCTGTATTTTCTGAGTTGAGATACATATGTAAGGATGGTCAAAAATACATATGTATCCTGTATTTTTGGGATGTTTACTTACTTGCACCCTGTTATATGCTCATTTAAGTTTTTTCCAGAAATAATTAGGTTGAACGCTTACGCCAGTTTTTCTTTTTCCAATTATCTTTCTGCCATTAAATATATATCCCCGATAGTTTGCACATATGTCACTCAAAAGTCGATGTGAGCACGTATAGTGAAGATGGCGGCCTTACATATGTGAATGTGTAATACATATGTAAATTTGAGTCTCTCTAAACAAAATATACATTGAAATTTGGTTGCCCATCCATGAAAAATATAAAACATGGTTCATATCTCATCTAGTTATCGTTGACGAATGGATTAGCCAAGGCTACGTCGCTTGCTGCGATATGTCGTATGTAGTGACTTTAGCGTCATCTACTTCAGGCGCAAATTAAAAAAGATCTTTAAATAAGACGATAATAGGTTATTTTATTAATAATTATTTTAATTGTTTATACTCAGTGAATTTGATAACAAAAAACTGTGTATAAAATCTTTGATCTTTATTCTCTAAAACCCGTTTCAGCATACCGTCTTCCAGCATCAGGGAGTCCCATTGTGCCCAGTAGGCTTTCATCTCAGGAGCGTAAGGAGCAACTATTCCCCATGCTGGCCTCGACCCGGCTCTCTTCCACTCCAACACGTACATCAGGCAGGGATCACTTTCCTGATCCGCTTTGATTTCTTCTCTGCTCCATGTATCATTCACGATTATAACCCTATCACAAGCGGATCCGACGTTTTTTCCAGGCGGGTGCAGTGTGCGCAGTCATTCGGGCAAGGTCTCCGTGAAAAGACATCAGCATTTCGACGACTGGAGCCCGAGCACCGAATCATAATCATATTCCTGTAGCCGCTCAATCCATCTGGATACCTGTCCTTCAGGATTCTTGAAATGCAATAGCCACGTCAGAGCCGAATGGTCAGTCCTCAGTAAGAATTTCCTACTGTAGACATACTTGTGAAAGTGCTCTACTGACTTCACCGCGAGCAACTCCCTTCTTGTCACGCAATAGTTGCGCTCCGGCTTTGACAAGACCTTGCTAAAATAGTCAATAACCCTTTCCGCGCCGTCCTGTACCTGAGAGAGAACACCTCCAATTCCCACATTGCTGGCATCGGTATCCAGTATGAAGTTCTCACCGTCGAGGAAAGCTCAAAACGGGTGCACAAATTAGAATTTTCTTTAGATTTTCGAAGGCATCTTGACACTCCGTGCACTAGACGTAACTGCGGCTCTCTTCAGTCAGCCTAGTCAATGGCTTGCCAATGTTGGCGAAACCGATGACAAGCCGATGATAGTAAGTGCAAAGTCCCAGGAACCTTCTCACCTCATTTTTATCCTTGGGCACCGGCCATTCTTTAATTGCAGAAATTTTGGGTGGATCTACTGACACTTCTTTCTCTGATACTACGTGGCCGAGACGTGACGTAGTGAACTTGCCTCTTAAATAGATTGCACTTCTTTGGGTTTATTTTCAAGTTAGCTCCACGAAGGCGTTGGAATACTTTCTCTAAATCATTCAGGTGATCTCTAAATCCTTTGCCGAGCACAATTATGTCGTCCAGATACACTAGGCAAATCTCCCAGGTCAACCCTCGGAGTACATTCTCCATCAACCGCTGGAAAGTCGCTGGGGCATTACACAGGCCGAAAGGCATCACAGTGAATTGCCACAGTCCAGTGCCTGTAGTAAATGCGGTCTTCTCCTTGTCTTTGGGCTCCATACCGACTTGCCAATAACCGCTCTTTAAGTCGAGAACATAGTGCATCCTCCCAAAGTATCTAACGTGTCATCGATCCGCGGCAAAGGGTGGCTGTCCTTCTTCGTCACATTATTGAGCTGGCGGTAGTCGACGCAAAACCGGCTTGAGCCATCCTTTTTCTTGACCAGCACCACTGGAGAAGCCCATACACTGTTAGAAGGTTCTATAACGCCGTCCCGTGCCATATCCTTGATTATCTGCTCTGCTTCCTCTCGCTTGGATAGGGGTAATCTCCTAGGTGCTTGCCGGATGGGCTTGGCGTCTCCTGTGTCAATACGATGACGGACCACGGTCGTTCTTCCTTTGACTCCGTCTCCGCCTTCGAAGACGTCTTGGAAGCGCTCAACCAATTTTCTAACCGCCCTTCGTTGGTCATCTGTCAGGTCACGGCATGCGTCTTCCAGAAGTTTGGCCAGTCTGCTTGGGAGCTCCTTAGGTTGGTAGATGAATTTGTTTGTATGATTTATGATAGAGGCTACGCTAGAGCAGTTTCCCAAAGGAGTACTCTGTTTGAGCGTCACGGGATAGGGGTTCACATTCATTATACCGACCGGAAATCTTCCTCCAGCGCGGTTGATGGTCGAAACCACCAACACTCCCCGTCAGAGCTCGTCATCCGCAAATGGTCCCATCATAATAACCTGACGTTCAGGTACCTCGCCCTCCAAACTCGCCAGCGCAGTGGTTTCGCTGCGTCCCTTTAACGTGGTATCCTCAGCTAGATCTGCCCGTGCTGCAAAGTCCTTCCGGTGGTTAAGGACGACCTCCTCCTCGTTCACCTTGACCGTTTCCGCTTTAAGGTCCAATTTGAACCCAAGGGCTGTTAACACGTCAATTCCGAGTATTACGTCTTCTTCTATCTTGGCGACCAATACCCGGTGTTTAAAATTAGTGTCGCCGATCCGAAAGCTGGCAATGGTCTCACCCATCGTTTCCGCTGCCTCCCCAGTTACCGTACGCAACGTACATTTCTTTGGAATGATCCGTTCCTTTTCCACTATTTCGGGTCGGATTATCGTCATTGTCGCGCCGGTGTCCAACAACAGGTCTCGGTGTGTGCCATTGACGAGTTAATGAATAAACAGACTGGTAGCTCCGGAGTTGAGCGATCCAATCTTGGGCGACTCTTTGGGGTATTGGTGAGATGAGTCGGCAGCTCCCCCTTTCCGCCGACCCGTACTAGTTTCCCTCCTGCTGATTTGGTTGGCGGCGAGGTCGAGGGCAACGAATTCGCAAGTGCCCACGTTCTCCACAATTCCAGCAGCGGCGCTCAATTCCCCGGGATTTTATGGCCTTTAGGACTTGCTGGACAATATCCTCTATGTGGTATCCGATGGCATGAGCCACCTCTTAATCGTCACCCAGTGCTCGCACTCGAGAATATCCACGAATCGACTGTTTAATGGCCTCAAACTCTAACGCCTGAGATAGCGCTTCACGAAGAGTCTTCGGACGAGCCAGTTTTACTGCCTGCTGCGTCTCGCTTTCACGTAGGCCATCCAGGAATTTATCCACAGCCCAGCTCTCGCCAACGTCCTTCGGAACCGTGGGGTACGCGCATCTTATTAAACGCACAATGTCAGCCTCGAACCCTTGCAGACTCTCCTTCGGTCCCTGTGGACAGTTTTTTAGCTGCGAACGGTAAACTTGTTCCATGTGGCCGTGTCCAAATCTCACCTCTAGTTATTGGGTCAGCAGATCGTAATTTTGTCTCTCGGTGAGAGGAATTCTTTGTAATACTCTAAGAGCATCACCACGAAGAGCCAGACTCAATGTTAAAGCTTGGTGGACTCTGACCAGCCGTTAACCATCTCCGCAGTTTCGACGAGAGTCAAATATTCCTCTAAAGGCGTCTTTCAAACGTAGGTAGCTCACTCCGCCCTAAAGTTTGACATTGCACATAGTCTTGTCTACGCAACTCTGGTGTACCGTTTCGTTCGCTGCTCGAATTAATTCGTTCCGCCAGGGATTCAACACGACTCTTTAGTTTCTCCAATCTTCTTTCCTGGTCCTGCTGCAATTCCTGTCGCAGCCCGGCAGGATTCTCCTGGAACCTCTCCTCAAACCCTTCTTTGAGTATTCTGAAATCTTCCTCCATTCTCCCTTATATCCTTCCGAAAATTTCTACAAATTTTCCGTCCAACTTTCTTTCTAACTTTTCATCAAGTAACTTTCTTAATTCCTCACTACCGCCTGAGCAATTCGATTAAGAAGTTCTCCGGATCTTCTCCCGCCTTTCCCATCGCTTGTATCAAGCGCTGTAATAGCACGGCTTTCGTACCAACGGTATCATCGTCCCGTTCTTCTAACTCTTTCTTTAAATCCGCCCCTTTTAAGTCTTTCATTGTCACTAATTTCGGCGCAATCGTTCTTCCACGCAAATAATCACGTATTTTGCAATAAATCCCGCTTCTGACACCAATTTGTTACGGATTTGTGTGATATGGAAGAAATTACGACGCAATTCTGCGACAACACTCAAGACCTCCAACTTTATTTACTTATCCTGTAACCAACAACAGTTACCCAAACAACAACATTCAATCATTGGATTTCATTGATTCATTACAATAATATATTATCTGCCAAACACAGCAAAGAAATATTGCGATAATATCTCAAAAGAAATTTACTAAAATTACATACATACCAAGTAAAATACATTGATAAATAATAAATTGATAAATAATAAACATACAAAATAAAATGGTACTGGTAATACATTTTATATTACTGGTTATATATTTTGAATTCATCGACAAAAAAGTTGCTGATTGTAATGCTGCGGCGTCAGCAAAGATCATTGGTTATTAAGTAATATTGCTTATATTGCTTAATATTATTAATAATGCATCCTCCTAAGCTAACTACCCGCTAAGAAGCAACGCTTGTGGCAGGACTAGCTAGACATTTTTGTGTTAGATGAGCTAGCTTCCCTAGTAACAGAGAATGTTGCCAGAACGTTGTAGGGACATTACAAATATTACTTCGTAACATCAACTTTGTGCCAACATTGGATGGACGTCCAGCTGTAACTTAGCTGGTAACATTGTGGCAACATTGGCACACGTGGGAAATTTCCATTTTGTTACGCCTCCTAACAAATATTTGTGGTGGGATCACTGGTGCACGGGCTCATCTTCATTATCATGTGCTGTATAATTAAGTCACCTTCAGACTAATCATCTTGCTTGTTGAGACGGTTAAAAAAAACTGTTTACTTTTTAAAAGGGCACGCCTGCCAAAAGTTTTATGAATTTTTTCAATTGAAATTTCCATGTATGCATACTTACCTTGGTTATTAAAAGACTTTTGTACGGAAACTGTGGACAGTTATAATTTTTTATTCCGACATGGACTAACCTTTACCATTAACAAGAAATATCTTGCTAGGTATCATCAAAGGATTGGTTGCATTCACTTACTAATACCTTTAAGATTCGGCATTTTCATTTTGACAAGTTCAAACTTTGGGTAAGGAAATATGTAAACTACGATTGAAGTAAGTGAAGGCAAACCAATGATCTTCAAAACATAGCCTGATTAATTTGTGAGGTTTTACCTAATGGTCTTAATGTATGGGTGTACTCATGAGCAAATTATTTCAGAATGTTAAAATGTGATTTAGTGGTAACGTTGTGCAGAGGAAACTTAAAAATTACATGATGCTGACACGTCTCCACAGCATTTGTGCACATTGAATGGATGTTGTACAGTGTACCTACCAACGTCCAGATAACGATGCTGCGACGCTGTGGTAACATTCTCTGCTACGTGGATTAGGAGGGCTCTGCTGTTTTTTCCACTATATTAGGGGACTATTGGGTAACTCTAATAAGGCGGAACTTCATCGGCTTCCTCTCTCTCAGGTGCAAGTACCGGATTTTGAATATTTTCTAATATGTTTTTAATGAGTCGTTGACCTTTGGCGGGGTCATTGACATATGGCGAAGTCGTCGATCTCTCGTAGGGTCATAAACCTCTGGTGGGGTCAGTGACCTCAGGTGGTCTTTGACCTCTAGGGTGATCAATAACCTCTGGGGGGTTCATTGACTTCTAAGGGGTTAATGACCTCTGGGGGAGAGTTCATTGACCTTTAGTGGGCCCATTTACACTTGGTGTTGTGAGTGACCTCTGATGGGGTCATTGACCTCTGGTACGGCAATGGACCTCTGGTGGGGTTATTGACCCGTAGTAAGGTCAATAACCTCCGGCAAGGTCATTCACCTCTGGTATGGTCATTGACCTATGATTGGGTCATTGGCCTTTGGCGGGGTTATTGACCTCTGGCGGGGTCAACGACCTCTGCCGATATTCAGAACATAATTAAGTAACTGACAGTTATGCCTTCACAAAGTTTGTTAACTACAAATCTGTGGTCTCACGCAGTATATTTCTGGTTATTAATTACACTCCATTATCAGAGACAAAACATTTGCGAAGGTCTATGCTGATTGCTCCACAGTACACAAAATTATATCAGAATATAAATACTTTTTTAATCATATTCTTTTCCTGCAATCCTACTACTCTTAAATTTGATTTCAAGTGAGCTGATAAGAAAAGAATTAAATAACTCATAGTTCTACCTGAACATTGCTTGTACAAATACATTTCATTTTGGGGTGTCACAGCAAATCAGTCATTTCTACTGGAAATATATTTTGAGAAACTATACATCTGCGAATGTCTATGCTGACTTCCCGCGAAATAAAAATGAGTTCTGAATGTATATTCGAATTTTATTCCTAATTTTCCATCAAGTTGTTGGTTCTAAAAATAAACTCATATGAGATATTTAGAAAAAAAATATCCATGATTGTCAATGCATATTTATCCGCAGAAAAAATAATTATTTCAGAACACATATAAGATTTCAAAGCTAATTGATTCGCCTAATGTTTTACATAAAAATTGTCTGTTATTTGAGATATTCAGACTAGAATTAAGTAACTGACAGTTATGTCTTCACAAAGTTTGAGAACTACAAATCTTTAGTCTCAAGCAGTAAATTACTGGTTTTTAATCACACTCCATTATCAGAGACAAATTATTTGCGACTGTGTAAACTAATTGCTCCACATTACACAAAATTATATCAGAAGATAAATACATTTAAAGTCCAATTGTTTTCGTATAATCCTTCTACTCTTAAATTTGATCTCATGTGAGATTGCAAGAAAATAATTTATTAACTCATAGTTCTGCCCTCACATAGCTTGATCAAACTTATTGCTCAGGTGTCTCACAGTTAATATCTCATTTCTACTGGAAATCCATTTTGAGAAATGATACATCTGCGATTGTCTATGCTGACTTTTCCGCGGAATAAAAATGATTTCTGAATGTATATTTAAATTCTAATTCCAATTTTTTTCCACCAATCTTCAGACTAAGAAAAGTAATCTCAAATGAGATATTTAGAAAGGAATTATCCGCGATTGTCAAAGTATATTTCTCCGCAGAAATAAAATTATACTTAGAATACAAATAAGATTTAAATGCAAACTTTTTCGTCTATCATTTTCAATTATTATTTTTTTATTTGTGATATTCAGAATAGAATTAAGTAACTTACAGTTATCCCTTTAAAAGTTTTGTAAACTGCAAATCTAGCATTCACGCAGTATATTCCTGGTGTCTACAAACACACTATAATCTGAGACAAAACATTTGCGGTTGTCTAATCTGATTGCTCCACAGTACACTTAATTTTATCTGAACATATATACGGTTTATATCCAATTCTTTTCGTATAATCCTTCTACTCTGAAATGTGATCTCATGTGAAGGTATAAGAAAAGAATTAAATAACTCATACTGCTGCCCTTACATAGCTTGAACAAATATATTTCTTTTTGGGGTCTCACAGAAAATAACTCATTTCTATTGGAAATACATTTTGAGAAACGATACATCTGCGATTATCTATGGTGACTTTTCGGCGTAATAAAAATGATTTCTCAATATATATTTGAATTTTTTAATGAATGTTTTTCATCATTCTTTTGACTCTGCAAATAATCTCATGTGAGATAAATAGAAACTGGATATATGCGATTCTCAACGTTAATTTCTCTGCAGAACTCAAACGATTTCTGAACGCAAATAGATGAAATGCAAATATTTCGTCTAGTGTTTCTTATTATAATTTTTTCTTTGAAATATTCAGAACATAATTAAGTTTCTGAAAGCTATGCCTTCGCAAAGTTTGTGAAATCATTGCTTTAAAATATAGTTTAAAAATATGCTTTAATAAATGTAGTATCAGCATTTTCTCTCGGATCGGATCACAAAATAAACAGACTCATTTCTCATCCCCCCAAATGTTTGATTTGGTTCCTTTCAGCTTCTCCCGGAAGCATCGTATTGGTGGAAAATAATGACGTTTGGGGCATGACGTCATGGACTCGCGAACAAAGCCGAAACTTATCACGGCCAGGATCACGGAGAAAACAATTTCGCAGCGAACGTAACCTCGGTTTCGCTGGTCGGGATAAATTCCCTTTCCCGGCTACAAACAGAATAGACGCCCAGCTGTTACATTAGTTGGTAACATTGTGGCAACATTGGCACACGTGGGAAATTTCCATTTTCTTACGCCTCCTAACAAATATTTGTGGTGAGATAACTGGTGCACGGGCTCATCTTCATTATCATGTGCTGTCTCATTAAGTCACCTTCAGACTAATCATCTTGCTAGTTGAGACGGTTAAATAAAAAACTGTTTACTTTTTAACAGGGCACGACTGCCAAAAGATTTATGAATTTTTTCAAATGAAATTTCCATGTATGCATTCTTACCTTGGTTATTAACAGACTTTTGTATGGAAACTATGGACAGTTATACTTTTTTATTCTGCCTTGGACTAACCTTTACCATTAATAAGAAATATCTTGCTAGGTATCATCAAAGGATTGGTTGCATTCACTTACTAATACTTTCAAGCTTCGGCATTTTCAATTTGACGAGTTCAAACTTTGGGTAAGGAAATATGTAAACTAAGATTGAAGTATGTGAAGACAAACCTATGATCTACAAACATAGCCTGATTAATAAGTGAAGTTTTACCTAATGGTCTTACTGTATGGGTGTACCCCTGAGCAGGATTTTACAGAATGTTAAGATGTAATTTTGTGGCAACGTTGGGCAGAGGAGATTTAAAAATTACATGATGCTGACACGTCTCCACAGCATTTGTGCACAGGGAATGGATGTTGTACCGTGCACCTACTAACGTCCAGATAACGTTGCTGCAACGCTGTGGTAACATTCTCTGCTACGTGGATTAGGAGGACTCTGCTGTTTTTTCACCATATTAGGGGGCTTCCTCTCCTTGTTGGGTAACTTAAATAAGCCACAACTTCATCGGCTTTCTCTCTCTCAGGTGCAAGTACCGGATTTTGAATAAATTCAAATCTTTTTATATGGAGTCGTTGACCTTTGGTGGGTAAATTAGCCTCTGCTGTGTCATTGACCTCTGCGGTTTTTTGACCTATGGGGAGGTCGTTGACCTCTGGTGGGGTCTTTGACCCTTACTGGGTTAATTGAATTTTGGGGGTGTCATTCACCTCTGATGAGTTCCTTGACGTCTGGTAGGTTCATTGACCTCTGGCTGGGTCATGGATCTCATGGGGATTGTTCATTGACCTGTAGTAGGCTTATTTACCCTTTGTGTTGTCAATGACCTCTGATGGGGTCATTGACCTCTGGAACGGCCATGGACCTCTGGTGTGGTCATTGACCTCTGATGGGGTCATTGGCCTTTGGCGGGATTATTGACCTCTGTCGGGGTCAACGACCTCTGGCGGTATTCAAAACAGAATTAAGTAACTAACAGTTATGCCTTCACAAAGTTTGATGACTTCAAATCCATGGTCTCACGCAGTATATTTCTGGTTTTTAATTACACTCCATTATCAGAGACAAATTATTTGCGATTGTGTAAGCTGATTGCTCCACAGTACACAAAATTATATCAGAAGATAAATGCGTTTTAAATCCAATTCTTTTCCTATAATCCTTCTACTCTTAAATTTGATCAAATGTGAGCTGATAAGAAAAGAATTAAATAACTCATAGTTCTGCCTGAACATAGCTTGAGAAACATATTTCTTTTCGGTGTCTCACAGCTAATATCACATTTCTACTGGAAAACCATTTTCAGAAACGATACATCTGCGATTGTCTAGGCTGACTTATCCGCGGAATAAGAATAAATTTTGAATGTATATTCAAATTTTAATTGTAATTTTTTACATCAATCTTTAGACTAAGAATAGTAATCTCAAATGAGATATTTAGAAACACGATATCCGCGATTGTCAAAGCATATTTCTTATCAGAACTTAAATTATTTCAGAACGCAAATAAGATTTAAATGCAAACGTTTTTGGTCTTTCGTTTTCAATTATAACTTTTCTTTTATTTGAGATATTCAGTATAGAATCAAGTAACTCACAGATATGATTTCAAAAAGTTAAATAACTACAAATCTGTGGTCTCACGCAGTATATTTATGGTTTGAAATCACACTACCTTATCAGAGACAAACATTTGCGATTACCTAAGCTGATTACTCCAAAGTACACAAACTCATATCTCAACATAAATACGTTTTAAATCCAATTCTTTTCCAATAATCCTTCTACTCTTAAATTTGGTCTCATGTGAGCTGATAAGAAAAGAATTAATTAACTCATAGTTCTGCCCTCACATAGCTTGAAAAATATATTTGTTTTTGGTGTCTCACAGCTAACATCTCATTTCTACTAAAAATCCATTTTGAGAAACAATACATCACCGATTGTATATGCTAAATTTTCCGCAGAATTAAAATGATTCCTGAATGTATATATCGAATATTAATTCCAATTTTTTTCCACCAGCGTTTTGACTCAGTAAAGATATCTCAAATGAGATATTGAAAAAATAATATATCCGTGATTGTCAAAGCATATTTCTACGCAAAATTAAATTAATTCAGAACACAAATAAGATTTAAATGCAACATTTTTCGTCTATCGTTTTCAATTATAAATTTTCTTTTATTTGAGATATTCAGAATAGAATTAAGTGACTGACAATTATGCCTTCTCAAAGTTTGATAACTACAACTCTGTGGTCTCACGCAGTATATTTCTGGTTTTTAATCACACTACATTATCGGAGATCAAATATTTGCGATTCTCTAAGCTGATTGCTCCACAGTACACAAAATTATATCAGAAGATAAATACGTTTAAAATCCATTTCTTTTCGTATAATCCTTCTACTCTTAAATTTTATCTAATGTGAGCTGATAAGCAAAGAATTAAATAACTCATAGTTCTGCCTGAACATAGCTTGAGAAATATATTTCTTTTTGGCGTCTCACAGCTAATATCACATTTCTACTGGAAACCAATTTTGAGAATTGATACATCTTCAATTGTCTACGCTGACTTTTCCGCGGACTAAGAATAAATTCTGAATATATATTCAAACATTTATTCCAATTTTTTTACATCAATCTTTTGACCCAGAATAGTAACCTCAAAACAGATATTTAGAAACAAAATATCCACGATTTCATAGCATATTTCTCCGCAGAAATTTAATTATTTCAGAACACAAATAAGATTTAATGCAAATTTATTCGCCTAATGTTTTCAATTATTAATTTTCTTTTATTTGAAATATTCAGTATAGAATTAAGTAAATAACAGTTATGCCTTCACAAAGTCTGAAAACTACAAATCTTTGGTCTCACGCAATATATTTCTGCTCATTAATCACACTACATTATCAGATACAAAACATTTGCGATTGCCTAAGCCGATTGCTTCACAGTAAACTAAATTATATCTGAACATAAATACGTTTTAAATTCAATACTTTTCGTATAACCCTTCTACTCTTACATTTAATCTCATGTGAGATTGTAAGAAAAGAATTTATTAACACATAGTTCCGCCCTCACATAGCTTGATCAAACACATTGCTCAGGTGTCACACAGCTAATATCTCATTTCTAATGGAAATCCATTTTGAGAAATGATACACCTGCGATTGTCTATGCTGACTTTTCCGCGGAATAAAAATGATTTCTGAATGTATATTCAAATTTTAATTTCAATTTTTTTCCACCAATCTTAAGACTAAGAAAAGTAATCTCAAATGAGATATTTAGAAAGGAATTATCCGCGATTGTCAAAGTATATTTCTCCGCAGAACTAAAATGGTTTCTGAACACAGTTAGGATTTAAATGAATATCGTTTCGTCTTTTATTTTCAATTATTAATTTTCTATTATTTGAGATATTCAGAACAGAATTAATTAACTGACAGTAATGCCTTCACAAGGTTTGAAAACTACAAGTCTCTGGTCTCACGAAGTATATTTCTGGTTTTTAATCACACTCCATTATCAGAGACAAATTATTTGTGATTTGCAAGCTGATTGCTCCACAGTACAGACAATTATATCAGAAGATAAATACGTTAAAAGTCCAATTGTTTTCGTATAATCCTTCTACTCTTAAATTTGATCTCATGTGATCTGATAAGAAAGGAATTATTTTACTCATAGTTCATTCTGAACATAGCTTGAAGAAACACATTGTTTTGGTGTTTCACAGCTAATATCTCATTTCAACTGGAAATCCATTTTGTGAAACGATACAACTGCGATTATCTATGCTGACTTTTCGGGGGAATAAAAATGATTTCTCTGTATATATTTCAATTTTTTTATGAATTATTTTCCATCATTCTTATAACTTTGCAAATAATGTCATGTGAGATAATTAGAAACGAAATATCCGCGATTATAAACGTTAATTTCTCCAGAACTAAAACGATTTCTGAACATAATAAGATTACTAACAAAATTTTTCGTCTAGTGTTTTCAATTAAAATTTTTTTCTCTGAGATATTCAAAATTTAATTAAGGATATGAAAGTTAACTTTCGCAAAGTTTGTAAAAACCATGCTTTAAAATATACTTTAAAAAATATACTTTAAAAATAATTTTTTACATCAATCCTTTGACTCAGAAATGTTATCTCAAATGAGATATTTAGAAACAAAATATCCGCGATTGTCAAAGCATATTTCTCCTAAGAAATTAAATTTTTTCAAAACACAAATAAGATTTAAATGGAAACTTTTTCATCTATCGTTTTCAATTATAAATATTCTTTTATTTGCGTAATTAAGAATAGAATTAAGTAACATACAGTTATGCTTTCACAAAGTATAATAACCATAAATCTGTGGTCTCACGCAGTATATTTATGGATATTAATCACACTACATTATCAGAGAATAAACATTTGCGATTGTCTCAGCTGATTGCTTCACAGTATACAATATTAGACCGGAATTTATATACCTTTCACATCCAATTCTTTTCGTATAATCCTTTTACTCTGAAATTCGATCTCATGTGAGATTATAAGAAAAGAATTAAATAACTCAGAGTTATGCCTGAACATAGCTTGAACAAATATATTTCTTTTTGGGGTCTCACAGCTAATATCACATTTCTACTGGAAACCAATTTTGAGAATTGATACATCTTCAATTGTCTACGCTGACTTTTCCGCGGACTAAGAATAAATTCTGAATATATATTCAAACATTTATTCCAATTTTTTTACATCAATCTTTTGACCCAGAATAGTAACCTCAAAACAGATATTTAGAAACAAAATATCCACGATTTCATAGCATATTTCTCCGCAGAAATTTAATTATTTCAGAACACAAATAAGATTTAATGCAAATTTATTCGCCTAATGTTTTCAATTATTAATTTTCTTTTATTTGAAATATTCAGTATAGAATTAAGTAAATAACAGTTATGCCTTCACAAAGTCTGAAAACTACAAATCTTTGGTCTCACGCAATATATTTCTGCTCATTAATCACACTACATTATCAGATACAAAACATTTGCGATTGCCTAAGCCGATTGCTTCACAGTAAACTAAATTATATCTGAACATAAATACGTTTTAAATTCAATACTTTTCGTATAACCCTTCTACTCTTACATTTAATCTCATGTGAGATTGTAAGAAAAGAATTTATTAACACATAGTTCCGCCCTCACATAGCTTGATCAAACACATTGCTCAGGTGTCACACAGCTAATATCTCATTTCTAATGGAAATCCATTTTGAGAAATGATACACCTGCGATTGTCTATGCTGACTTTTCCGCGGAATAAAAATGATTTCTGAATGTATATTCAAATTTTAATTTCAATTTTTTTCCACCAATCTTAAGACTAAGAAAAGTAATCTCAAATGAGATATTTAGAAAGGAATTATCCGCGATTGTCAAAGTATATTTCTCCGCAGAACTAAAATGGTTTCTGAACACAGTTAGGATTTAAATGAATATCGTTTCGTCTTTTATTTTCAATTATTAATTTTCTATTATTTGAGATATTCAGAACAGAATTAATTAACTGACAGTAATGCCTTCACAAGGTTTGAAAACTACAAGTCTCTGGTCTCACGAAGTATATTTCTGGTTTTTAATCACACTCCATTATCAGAGACAAATTATTTGTGATTTGCAAGCTGATTGCTCCACAGTACAGACAATTATATCAGAAGATAAATACGTTAAAAGTCCAATTGTTTTCGTATAATCCTTCTACTCTTAAATTTGATCTCATGTGATCTGATAAGAAAGGAATTATTTTACTCATAGTTCATTCTGAACATAGCTTGAAGAAACACATTGTTTTGGTGTTTCACAGCTAATATCTCATTTCAACTGGAAATCCATTTTGTGAAACGATACAACTGCGATTATCTATGCTGACTTTTCGGGGGAATAAAAATGATTTCTCTGTATATATTTCAATTTTTTTATGAATTATTTTCCATCATTCTTATAACTTTGCAAATAATGTCATGTGAGATAATTAGAAACGAAATATCCGCGATTATAAACGTTAATTTCTCCAGAACTAAAACGATTTCTGAACATAATAAGATTACTAACAAAATTTTTCGTCTAGTGTTTTCAATTAAAATTTTTTTCTCTGAGATATTCAAAATTTAATTAAGGATATGAAAGTTAACTTTCGCAAAGTTTGTAAAAACCATGCTTTAAAATATACTTTAAAAAATATACTTTAAAAATAATTTTTTTACATCAATCCTTTGACTCAGAAATGTTATCTCAAATGAGATATTTAGAAACAAAATATCCGCGATTGTCAAAGCATATTTCTCCTAAGAAATTAAATTTTTTCAAAACACAAATAAGATTTAAATGGAAACTTTTTCATCTATCGTTTTCGATTATAAATATTCTTTTATTTGCGTAATTAAGAATAGAATTAAGTAACATACAGTTATGCTTTCACAAAGTATAATAACCATAAATCTGTGGTCTCACGCAGTATATTTATGGATATTAATCACACTACATTATCAGAGAATAAACATTTGCGATTGTCTCAGCTGATTGCTTCACAGTATACAATATTAGACCGGAATTTATATACCTTTCACATCCAATTCTTTTCGTATAATCCTTTTACTCTGAAATTCGATCTCATGTGAGATTATAAGAAAAGAATTAAATAACTCAGAGTTATGCCTGAACATAGCTTGAACAAATATATTTCTTTTTGTGGTCTCACAGCAAATTACTCATTTCTACTGGAAATCCATTTTGAGAAACCATACATCTGCGATTGTCTATGCTGACTATTCCGCGGAATAAAAAGTGATCTGAATATATATTCAAATTTCATTCCTATTTTTTTCCATCAACCTTTTGACTCAGGAAAGTAATCTCTAATGAGATATTTAGAAAGGATATATCCGCGATTGTCAAAGCATATTTATCCGCAGAAATTGAATTATTTCATAAAACAAGTAAGATTTAATTGAAAATTTTTCATCTATCGTTTTCAATTATAAATTTTTTTATATTTGAGATATTCAGAATAGAGTAAGTAACTGACAGTTATGCATTCACTCATTTTAATAACCACAAATCTGTGGTCACACGCAGTATATTTCTGGTTTGTAATCACACTACATTATCAGAGACAAAACATTTGTGATTGTCAATGCTGATTGCTCCATAGAACACTAACTCATATCTGAACATAAATACGTTTTAAATCCAATTATTTTCCTATAATCCTTTTACTCTTATGTTGGATCGCGGGTGAGCGGATAAGAATAGAGTTAAATAACTTATACTTCTGCCTGAACATACCTTGAACAAAAATATTGTATTTTGGGGTCTCGAAACCGATATCTCATTTTACTGGAAATCCATTTTGAGAAATGATAAGTCTACGAATGTCTATTCCGCGGAATAAAAAGTGATCTGAATGTACATTCAAATTTTTATTCCAATTTTTTTCCATCAATCTTTTGACTCAGAAAAGTAATTTCAAATGAGATATTAAGAAAGGAAATATCCGCGATTGTCAAAGCATATTTATCCGCAGAAATTGAATTATTTCATAACACAAGTAAGATTTAAATGAAAACTTTTTCATCCATCGTTTTCAATTATTAATTTTTTTTATTTGAGATATTCAGAAAAGAATTAAGTAACTGACAGTTATGCCTTCACAAAGTTTAATAACCACAAATCTGTGGTATCAAGCAGTATATTTCTGGTTTGTTATCATACTACATTATCAGAGACAAAACATTATTGATTGTCAATGCTGATTGCTCCATAGAACACAAACTCATATCTGAACATAAATACGTTTTAAATCCAATTCGTTTTGTATAATCCTTCTACTCTGAAATTCGATCTCATGTGAGATTATAAGAAAAGAATTTAATAACTCATAGTGCTGTCCTCAAATAGCTTGAACAAATATTTTTCTTTTTGGGGTCTCACAGCAAATTACTCATTTCTACTGGAAATCCATTTTGTGAAACGATACATCTGCCATTATCTCTGCTGACTTTTCGGGGGAATAAAAATGATTTCTCAATATATATTTCAATTTTTTAATGAATTATTTTCCATCATTCTTATGACTTTGAAATAATCTCATGTGAGATAATTGGAAACGAAATATCCGCGATTGTCAACGTTAATTTCTCTGCAGAACTCAAACGATTTCTGAACAGAAATAGATTAAATGCAAAATGTTTCGTCTACTGTTTTCAAATATAGTTTATTTCTTTGAGATATTCAGAATTTAATTAAGGATCTGAAAGTAATGCCTTCGCAAATTTGTAAAACTATGCTTTAAAATAGACCTTGGTTATAAAAAGCCTTTTGTATGGAAAAATGTGGACAGTTATACTATTTTATTCTGTCATGGACTAACCTTTACCATTAATAAGAAATATCTTGCTAGGTATCATTAAAGGATTGGTTGCATTCAATTATTAATACTTTCAAGCTTCGGCATTTTCAATTTGACGAGTTCAAACTTTGGGTAAGGAAATATGTAAACTACGATTGAAGTAAGTGAAGGCAAACCAATGATCTTCAAAACATAGCCTGATTAATTTGTGAGGTTTTACCTAATGGTCTTACTGTATGGGTGTACTCATGAGCAAATTATTTCAGAATGTTAAAATGTGATTTAGTGGTAACGTTGTGCAGAGGAAACTTAAAAATTACATGATGCTGACACGTCTCCACAGCATTTGTGCACATTGATTGGATGTTGTACCGTGCACCTACCAACGTCCAGATAACGTTGCTACAACGCTGTGGTAATATTCTCTGCTACGTGGATTAGGAGGTCTCTGCTGTTTTTTTCCACTATATTAGGGGACTTTTGGGTGACTCAAAGAAGCCACAACTTCATCGGCTTTTTCTCTCTCAGGTACAAGTACCGGAGTTTTAATAAATTCAAATATTTTTATATGGAGTCGTTGACCTCTGGTGGGGTAATTAACCACTGCGGTGTCATTGACCTTTGCGGGTCTTTGACCTATGGGGAGGTCGTTGACCTGTGGTAGGGTCATTGACCTCTGCTAGGGTAATTGACCGTTAACGGTGACATTCACCACTGATGAGGTCCTTGACCTCTGGCGGGGTCATTCACCTCTGGCGGGGTCATTGACCTTTGGTGGGGTCATTGACATATGGCGAAGTCTTAATCTCTCGTAGTGTCATAAACCTCTGGTCGGGTCAGTGACCTGTGGGGGTCATTGACCTCCAAGATGATCAATAACCTCATTCATTGACTTCTAAGGGATTAATGACCTCTGGGGGAGGGTTCATTGACCTCTAGTGGGCCTATTTACCTTTGGTGTTGTCAGTGACCTCTAATGGGGTCATTGACCTCTGGTACGGCCATGGACCTCTGGTGGGGTATTGACCTCTAGTAAGGTCATTAACCTCCGGCAAGGTCATTGACCTTTGTGGTGGTCATTGACCTATGATTGGGTCCTTGGCCTATGGCGGGGTTATTGACCACTGGCGGGATCAACGACCTCTGGCGATATTCAGAATAGAATTAAGTAACTGACAGTTATGCCTTCACAAAGTTTGATAACTACAAATCTTTGGTTTCACACAGTATAATTCTGGTTATTAATCACACTCCATTATCAGAGAAAAAACATTTGCGATTGACTAAGCAGATAGCTCCGGAGTTCACAAAACTTTATTTGAACATAAATACGTTTACAATCCATTTCTTTTCGTACATTCCTTCTACTTTTAAATTTGTACTCATATGAGCTGATAAGAAAAGAATTAAATAACTCATAGTTCGGCCTGAACATAGCTTGAAGAAACACAATTTTTTTGGTGTATCACAGCAAATCCATTTCACCTGGAAATCCATTTTGTGATACGATACATCTACGATTATAATAATTTTCTTGCTGACTTTTCGGCTGAATAAAAATGTTGTTCAATATGTATTCGAATTTTTTATGAATTATTTTCCATCATTCTTTTGACTCTGCAAATAATCTCATGTGAGTTAAATAGAAACAAAATATCCGCAACTGGCAAAGCATATTTCTCCGCAGAAATTAAATAATTTCAGAACACATATAAGATTTAAATATAAACATTTTCATCCATCGTTTTAAATTCTTATTTTATTTTATTTGAGATATTCAGAATAGAATTAGGTAACTTACAGTTATGCCTTCACAAAGTTTAATAATCACAAATCTGTTGTCTCACGCAGTATATTTCTGCTTTGTTATCACACTACATTATCAGAGACAAAACATTTCTGATTGTCTATGCTGATTGCTCCATAGAAAACAAACTCAGATGTAAACATAAATACGCTTTAAATCAAATTCTTTTCCTATAATCCTACTACTCTTAAATTTGATTACATGTGAGCTGATTAGAAAAGAATTAAAAAATCATAGTTTTGCCCTCACATGGCTTGAAAATATATTTCTTTTTGGTGTCTCAAAAACCGATATCTCATTTCTACTGTAAATTCATTTTGATAAACGAGAATTCTGCGATTGCCTATGCTGACGTTTCCGCGGAATAAGAATAAATTGAGAATGTATATTCAAATTTTTATTCCAATTTTTTTACATCAATTCTTTGACTCAGAAATGTAATCCCAAATGAGATATTTAGAAAGAAAATATCCGCGATTGTCGAAGCATATTTTTATCCGCAGAAATTGAATTATTTCAGAACACAAGTAAGATTTAAATGGAAACTTTTTCATCTATCGTTTTCAATTATAAATATTCTTATATTTGAGATATTCAGAATAGAATTAAGTAACATATACTTATGCCTTCACAAAGTTTAATAACCACAAATCTGTGGTCTCACGCAGTATATTTATGGATATTAATCACACTACATTATCAGAGACAAAACATTTGCAATTGTCTCAGCTGATTGCTTCACAGTGTACAACATTATATCTGGACATATATACGTTTTAAATCCAATTCGTTTTGTATAATCCTTCTACTCTGAAATTCGAACTCATGTGAGATTATAAAAAAAGAATTAAATAACTCATAGTTCTGCCTGATCATAGCTTGAACAAATATATTTCTTTTTGGGGTCTCACAGGAAATTACTCATTTCTACTGGAAATCCATTTTGAGAAACCATACATCTGCGATTGTCTATGCTGACTATTACGCGGAATAAAAAGTGATCTGAATATATATTCAAATTTCATTCCTATTTTCTTCAATCAATCTTTTGACTCAGAAAAGTAATCTCTAATGTGATATTTAGAAACGAAATATCCGCGATTGTCAAAGCATATTTATCCGCAGAAATTAAATAATTTCAGAACACAAATAAGATTTAAATTCGAACCTTTTCATCCTTCGTTTTCAATTATAAATTTTCTTATATTTGAGATATTCAGAATAGAATTAAGTAACTGACAGTTATGCCTTCACAAATATTTAATAACCACAAATCTGTGGTCTGACGAAGTAAATTTCTGGTTTTTAATAACACTACATTATTATAGACAAAACATTTGTGATTGTCAATGCTGATTTCTCCATAGAACACAAACTCATATATTTGAACATAAATACGTTTTAAATCCAATTATTTTCCTATAATCCTTCTACTCTTATGTTGGATCTCGTGTGAGCTGATAAGAAAAGAATTAAATAACTCATAGTTCAGCCTGAACATAACTTGAAAAATATATTTCTTTTTTGTGTCTCAAGGCTAATATCTCATTTTTACTGGAAATCCATTTTGAGAAATGATACTCTTGCGATTGTCTATGCTGACTTTTCCGCGATATTAAAATGATTTCTGAATGTATATTCAAATTTTAATTCCAATATTTTTCCACCAGTCTTTTGACTAAGAAAAGTGATCTCAACAAAGAGAAAGGAAATATCCGCGATTGTCAAAGCATATTTATCCGAAGAAATTAAATAATTTAAGAACACATATAAGATTTAAAAGCAAACATTTTCATCCATCGTTTTCAATTATTAATTAACTCATAGTTCAGCCTGAACATAGCTTGAAAAATATATTTCTTTTCTGTGTCTCACTGCTAATATCTCATTTCTACTGGAAATCCATTTTGAGAAATGATACATTTGCGATTGTCTATGCTGTTTTTTCCGCGGAATTAAAATGATTTCTGAATGTATATTGATTTTTATTCCAATTTTTTTCCATCAATCTTTTGACTCAGAAAAGTATCTCAAATGAGATATTTAGAAAGGAAATATCCGCGATTGCCAAAGCATATTTCTCCTGAGAAATATAAATTACTTCAGATCACAAATATGTTTTTAATGCACACTTTTTCATTTATCGTTTTCAATTATTAATTTTTTTATTTGAGGTATTCAGAATAGAGTTAAGTAAATAACAGTTATGTCTTCTCAAAGTGTGATAACTACAAATTTTTGCACTCACGCTGTATATTTATGGATATTAATCACACTACATTATCAGAGACAAAACATTTGCAATTGTCTCAGCTGATTGCTTCACAGTGTACAACATTATATCTGGACATATATACGTTTTAAATCCAATTCGTTTTGTATAATCCTTCTACTCTGAAATTCGAACTCATGTGAGATTATAAAAAAAGAATTAAATAACTCATAGTTCTGCCTGATCATAGCTTGAACAAATATATTTCTTTTTGGGGTCTCACAGGAAATTACTCATTTCTACTGGAAATCCATTTTGAGAAACCATACATCTGCGATTGTCTATGCTGACTATTACGCGGAATAAAAAGTGATCTGAATATATATTCAAATTTCATTCCTATTTTCTTCAATCAATCTTTTGACTCAGAAAAGTAATCTCTAATGTGATATTTAGAAACGAAATATCCGCGATTGTCAAAGCATATTTATCCGCAGAAATTAAATAATTTCAGAACACAAATAAGATTTAAATTCGAACCTTTTCATCCTTCGTTTTCAATTATAAATTTTCTTATATTTGAGATATTCAGAATAGAATTAAGTAACTGACAGTTATGCCTTCACAAATATTTAATAACCACAAATCTGTGGTCTGACGAAGTAAATTTCTGGTTTTTAATAACACTACATTATTATAGACAAAACATTTGTGATTGTCAATGCTGATTTCTCCATAGAACACAAACTCATATATTTGAACATAAATACGTTTTAAATCCAATTATTTTCCTATAATCCTTCTACTCTTATGTTGGATCTCGTGTGAGCTGATAAGAAAAGAATTAAATAACTCATAGTTCAGCCTGAACATAACTTGAAAAATATATTTCTTTTTTGTGTCTCAAGGCTAATATCTCATTTTTACTGGAAATCCATTTTGAGAAATGATACTCTTGCGATTGTCTATGCTGACTTTTCCGCGATATTAAAATGATTTCTGAATGTATATTCAAATTTTAATTCCAATATTTTTCCACCAGTCTTTTGACTAAGAAAAGTGATCTCAACAAAGAGAAAGGAAATATCCGCGATTGTCAAAGCATATTTATCCGAAGAAATTAAATAATTTAAGAACACATATAAGATTTAAAAGCAAACATTTTCATCCATCGTTTTCAATTATTAATTAACTCATAGTTCAGCCTGAACATAGCTTGAAAAATATATTTCTTTTCTGTGTCTCACTGCTAATATCTCATTTCTACTGGAAATCCATTTTGAGAAATGATACATTTGCGATTGTCTATGCTGTTTTTTCCGCGGAATTAAAATGATTTCTGAATGTATATTGATTTTTATTCCAATTTTTTTCCATCAATCTTTTGACTCAGAAAAGTATCTCAAATGAGATATTTAGAAAGGAAATATCCGCGATTGCCAAAGCATATTTCTCCTGAGAAATATAAATTACTTCAGATCACAAATATGTTTTTAATGCACACTTTTTCATTTATCGTTTTCAATTATTAATTTTTTTATTTGAGGTATTCAGAATAGAGTTAAGTAAATAACAGTTATGTCTTCTCAAAGTGTGATAACTACAAATTTTTGCACTCACGCTGTATATTTATGGATATTAATCACACTACATTATCAGAGACAAAACATTTGCGATTGTCTAACTTGATTGCTTCACAGTAAACAAATTTGTATGCGAACATAAATACTTTTTAAATCCAATTGTTTTCGTATAATCCTTCTACTCTTAAATTTGATCTCATGTGAGATGGTAAGAAAGGAAATAAATAACTCATAGTTCTGCCCTCACATAGCTTAAAAAATATATTTCTTTTTGGTGTCTCACAGCTAATATCTCATTTTAACTTGATATCCATTTTGCGAAATGATATATTCGCGATTATCTATGCTGACTTTTCCGCGAAATAAAATAGATTTCTGAATGTATACTCAAATTTTAATTCCAATTTTTTTCCATCTAACTTTTGACTCAGTACAGTAATCTGAAATGAGATATTTAGAAACAAAATATCCGCGATTGTCAAAGCATGTTTCTCCTGAGAAATTAAATTATTTAAGAACACAAATAAAATTTAAATGGAAACTTTTTCATCTATCGTTTTCAATTATTATTTTTCTTTTATTTGAGATATTCAGAACAGAATAATTAACTAACAGTTATGTTTTCACAAAGTTTGATTACTACAACTCTTTGGTCTCACCCAGTATATTTCTGGTTTGTAATCACACTACATTATCAGAGACAAAACATTTCTGAATGTCTATGCTGATTTCTCCATAGAACACAAACTCAGATGTTAACATAAATACGCTTTAAATCAAATTCTTTTCCTATTATCCTATTACTCTTAAATTTGATCTCATGTGAGCTGATTAGAAAAGAATTAAAAAATCATAGTTTTGCCCTTACATAGCTTGAAAATATATTTCTTTTTGGTGTCTCAAAAACCGATATCTTATTTCTACTGTAAATTCATTTTGATAAACGAGAATTCTGCGATTGCCTATGCTGACGTTTCCGCGGAATAAGAATAAATTGAGAATGTATATTCAAATTTTTATTCCAATTTTTTTACATCAATTCTTTGACTCAGAAATGTAATCCCAAATGAGATATTTAGAAAGAAAATATCCGCGATTGTCGAAGCATATTTTTATCCGCAGAAATTGAATTATTTCAGAACACAAGTAAGATTTAAATGGAAACTTTTTCATCTATCGTTTTCAATTATAAATATTCTTATATTTGAGATATTCAGAATAGAATTAAGTAACATACAGTTATGCCTTCACAAAGTTTAATAATCACAAATCTGTGGTCTCACGCAGTATATTTCTGGTTTTTAATCACAATACATTATCAGAGACAAAACATTTGTGATTGTCAATGCTGATTGCTCCATAGAACACTAACTCATATCTGAACATAAATACGTTTTAAATCCAATTCTTTTCCTATAATTCTTCTACTCTTATGTTGGATCTTGTGTGAGCTGGTGAGAAAAGAGTTAAATAACACATAATTCCGCCTCAAAATAGCTTGAAAAATATATTTCGTAATGGTGTCTCACTGCTAATATCTCATTTCTACTGGAAATCCTTTTTGATAAACCATACATCTGCGATTGTCTATGCTGACATTTCCGCGGAATTAAAATGAATTCTGAATGACTATTCGAATTTAATTCCTATTTCTTTTTTATCAATTTGTTGACTCTGAAAATTAATCTCAAATGATATATTAAGAAACAAAATATATGCGATTGTCAATGTATATTTCTCCGCAGACTTACATTGATATATGAACATAAGTAAAGGTTAGATGCAAGTTTTTTCGCCTAATATATTCAATTATTAATTTTCTTTTTTCTATATATATGTATAATTCATCTACCCTGAAATTTGATCTCACGTAAGATTATAAGAAAATAATTTAATAACTTATAGTTATTAAATTAGTATAGTTCTGCGTGAACATAGCTTGAACAAACACAATTTTTTTGGTGTCTCACTGCAAATATCTCATTTTAACTGGAAATCCATTTTGTGATACGATACATCTGCGATTATCTATGCTGACTTTTCGGCGGAATAAAAATGATTTCTCAATATATATTTCAATTTTTTTATGAATTATTTTCCATCATTCTTATGACTTTGCAAATAATCTCATGTGAGATAATTGGAAACGAAATATCCGCGATTGTCAACGTTAATTTCTCTGCAGAACTAAAACAATTTCTGAACAGAAACAGATTAAATGCTAAATTTTTCGTCCACTGTTTTCAATTATAGTTTATTTCTTTGAGATATTCAGAATTTAATTAAGGATCTGAAAGTTTTGCCTTCGCAAATTTGTAAAACTATGCTTTAAAATAGACTTTAAAAATATACTTTAAGAAATATAGTATCAGCATTTCTCTCGGATCGGATCACAAAATACACAGACTCATTTCTCATCCCCCCAAATTTTTGATTTGGTTCCTTTCAGCTTCTCCCGGAAGCATCGTATTGGTGGAAAATAATGACGTTTGGGGCATGACGTCACGGACTCGCGAACAAAGCCGAAACTTATCACGGCCAGGATCACGGAGAAAACGATTTTGCAGCGAACGTAACCTCGGTTTCGCTGGTCGGGATAAATTCCCTTTCCCGGCTACAAACAGAATATCCGCCCAGCTGTTACATTAGTTGGTAACATTGTGGGAACATTGGCACACGTGGCAAATTTCTATTTTCTTACGCCTCCTAACTAATATTTGTGGTGAGATAACTGGTGCACGGGCTCATCTTCATTATCATGTGCTGTCTCATTAAGTCACCTTCAGACTAATCATCTTGCTAGTTGAGACGGTTAAATAAAAAACTGTTTACTTTTTAAAAGGGCACGCCTGCCAAAAGGTTTATGAATTTTTTCAATTTAAATTTCCACATATGCATACTTAACTTGGTTATAAAAAGACTTTTGTATGGAAAAATGTGGACAGTTATACTTTTTTTATACTGTCATGGACTAACCTTTACCATTAATAAGAAATATCTTGCTAGGTATCATCAAAGGATTGGTTGCATTCAATTATTAATACCTTCAAGCTTCGGCATTTTCATTTTGACAAGTTCAAACTTTGGGTAAGGAAATATGTAAACTACGATTGAAGTAAGTGAAGGCAAACCAATGATCTTCAAAACATAGCCTGATTAATTTGTGAGGTTTTACCTAATGGTCTTACTGTATGGGTGTACTCATGAGCAAATTATTTCAGAATGTTAAAATGTGATTTAGTGGTAACGTTGTGCAGAGGAAACTTAAAAATTACATGATGCTGACACGTCTCCACAGCATTTGTGCACATTGATTGGATGTTGTACCGTGCACCTACCAACGTCCAGATAACGTTGCTACAACGCTGTGGTAATATTCTCTGCTACGTGGATTAGGAGGTCTCTGCTGTTTTTTTCCACTATATTAGGGGACTATTGGGTGACTCAAAGAAGCCACAACTTCATCGGCTTTTTCTCTCTCAGGTACAAGTACCGGAGTTTTAATAAATTCAAATATTTTTATATGGAGTCGTTGACCTCTGGTGGGGTAATTAACCTGTACGGTGTCATTGACCTTTGCGGTCTTTGACCTCTGGTGGGGGTGTCATTGACCTCTTATGGGGTAATTGAACTTTGGCGGCTTCATTCACCTCTGATGAGGTCCTTGACCTCTGGATGGATCATTGACCTCTGGCGGGGTCATTGACGTCTGCTGGGGTAATTGACCTTTGGCGGTGTCATTCATCTCTGATGAGGTCCTTAACCTCTGGCGGGGTCATTGACCTCTGGACGGGTTATTGACCTCTGACGGGGTCATTGTCATATGGCGAAGTATTCCTCTCTGGTATGGTCATTGACCTCTGGTGGGGTCAGTGACCTCTGGATGGATCATTGACCTCTTGATTGGTCAAAAACCTCTGGGGAGTTCATTGACTTCTGGGGTTTAATGACCTCTGGGGGCCATTTACCTTTGGGGGAGAGTTCATTGACCTCTAGTGGGTCCATTTACACTTGGTGTTGTCAATGACGTCTGATGGGGTCATTGACCTCTGGTACGGCCATGGATCTCTGATGGGGTCATTGACTTCTGGTAAGGTCATTAACCTCCGTGAAGGTCATTGACCTCTGGTGTGGTCATTGACCTATGATGGGGTCATTGGCCTTTGGCGGGATTATTGACCTCTGGCGGGGTCAGTGACCTCTGGGGGTCATTTGTCTCTGGGGGAGTGGTCATTGACATATGGTGGGGCAATTTACCTTTGGTGTTGTCATTGACCCCTGATGGGGTTATTGAACTCTGGTAAGTTCATTGACCTCTGATGGTGTTATTGACCTATGATGGGGCCATTGACCGCTGATTAGGCCACTGACCTCTGAATGGGTCATTTACCCCTGATGTGGTATTGACCTCTGTTTAGGTCATTGACCTCTGTAGGTCATTGACCCTTTGGAGTGACTTTAGGAGAAATTACCAAAGGTACTGGTGGAAATTTACTTTTCAGGTCTGGCGGATGCGAAGGTCACTACTGTTCCTGAAGCAAACCCATCGGGTCAATTATTTGCTCTTAGTCTACGACATCGTGGTACTCCGCTGTGCTTCATGAGTGTTTTATTCAACGAAATGGACGAGTTATTAATAATAATCGAAAAGGTATATTCTCCAAGGAGCATTTGCTCATATGTTTCAAGGTTTTACATCTGAACATTAAATTAACAGATGATAAAAAAAAGAAAATCAATAGTGAAACAAAAATACATTTATATTGTAACTTCTGTTTTTGCGCAAAAATCTATGCTTTTAAACCAGGTCTCTTGGAATGATACGCCACGATATAGCTTTAAATAAATATATATTGAAAAAAACGTTTATATTGATACGTCAACAATGCCGAAGAGAGAAAACAAACCATGGCAACTAAATATACATTATATATTGCCATGAAGGTCTCAGTTAGCAAAAATATGGCGCAAATCAATAGTTTATAAAATTTTAACATGACAAGATATACAAATTAACAGCTACAGCGAACAAAACTATTATAATTATCTACATTAACAGTTACAATTGACAAAATATATAAATTGACAGTATTTATATTGAAATGCAATAGTCCACTGACGATTTTATCGGTTAATTGAAAGCGGTACTGTCATTTTCATTTACGTAATCTAACGACAATTTTTTAAAAACATTGATCGATATTACATTTTTTATATTATCTGGTATTATTTGATATTCCAAAAATTCCATGATCTTACCAGAAATTATCGTTCATAAGTTACCTTGCGTTGAGACGGTATTAATAAATTTTCGGTTATACGTGTTGTTCTATTTTTTATATCTTTGTTTTGAATTATTTTTTTAAAAGGTATGTCGGTGTCCTGTTGTATTGAATTTGAACATGATAACGCCCAATCGGTACATTCTGTGAGATTCGACTTTCAAAATATGAGACCTTTTAAAATATTGCGTCACATGCTCACGAATTCCAACATTAAAGATATATCTAATTTCTGCATTTTGTATTTTTTGGAGTTTTAACTGGAGATCTTTATTTATATCTGTATAATCCAAGGCACAATAATCAAAATGACGAATTAAATGTGTGTTTACTCATTTCTGTGTTAGCCCTAGGCCCTAGACGAAGCCCGACGCCGCCAGCCATCAGCGCCACGCAGAAAATAACCTGACACTTTTGGGATCCAAATTTCTCCTTGCCCTTGCAGAGGATATTGCTTTTTTTTTAGAATTAAATCTCATATACCTAATCTATCTGTGCCTCGTCTGTTCCTGCTCCATGCCCTCCCCTTACAGTCCCCGTCGTATGCGAACCCGGTCGCAGGCGCTCGATGGCGACCGCTCTTCGACCCAAAAATCCGACGGATACGACAGTCTTTTTGCGAGAACCTTCACGACGCCTCCAGCCGCCCAGGACCTCTTCCGAGAGAGTTCCGCGAACAACGACATTAATATTCGGAATGATTCGTCGGCGCATCGTCTGCCACCACATATCTATTGAAAAACTAGATTTATTCCAGATTGAATTTGTCGCTATGTCCTCTAGATGACATATTAGATCTTCATAAAATTGGATTTTACAGATATTTTATCTTGTATTTCTCATGTGTAAAAATCTAGATTTTGAGATTTTTTTCTCTAAAGTGGGCAGCCAGGTTATTTCTAATGGTCTTTTACTTAATTATTAATATGTATAGGCTACTCAGCGTCTAAAAGATATACTTTACAGAGCCACATTTACATAGATTCAGAAGTATATATTGTATATAAGAATAAATCCTATTATATACTATTTAAAATGTAAAACGCTACATAAAAAGATCCTCGGGGAAAGTCAACGAGATCTTAATTGAGAATTTGGATGTATACACCACTAAGGTATTGAAATACTCAAGAGCAGTATCTGCTGACTGAGGCAAACGCCCAAAACCCTCGTTGCCCCTGGCCTCGTGCACCCAATAGAAGTGACGATGAGAATAATATTCTTGTTGCGACATGTACGACAATTAATTCCTTTTCCAAAATTCCTTTTCACCATTAAACATATTAAAGTAAATGATAATATGTTGTGCAATATTATTTTATTTAATCGTGATAAATCCCTGGGAAGATAATAAAATGTACTCTTGATGTAAATTGGTTGAATGACTTCTTGTTGATACCTTCGTTGCTAATTATTATTTTTTGGCCAATTGTTGTAAATTTAGGAGTTAAATAATAAATATAATGTATAATAGTTTAATTGACCAAAAAATTATAATTAGCAACGAAGCTATCCACAAATAGTCATTCGAAAGGAACTCTCTCTGAGGTAATAACAAAAATCAATTGTAAACATATTTTTATAACATCTAAATACCTGAATTGTACACTGTATTCATTTGATGTACAATACAAATATTAATTTTCATTGTAGCCCTGATGATGCATAATAAATATGCGAAACGTTGGTAAATGAGGAAGAGATTAAATATGAATTATGCTGACACACCTCCACAGCATTTATTATTATTATTATTATTATTATTATTAAAGGGACTGTAGGGGCTTTAGTTTATGCTCTCATCGTCACCTCTTTTATTTTTTCATTCATTCATTCATTTATTTGTTTATTTATTCATTCATTTATTTCAGTTTTCATTGACAGTCCCTTTGTTGTTCGTCTCACTGCCCCCGCAACGGTGGTTCGACCAGGGGGACGGGCGTCAGGAGGGTCGATCCGAAGGGGCTGGGTACCACAACCTCTCGACCCCGAGTCCCGCCGCCCAAGAGTCCCCCCGACTCACCACCGAAGCTGAGCAATGACGGAACGTATTGTTGCTATGTAGATCCTTTTCTTGTCTCTGTGGCTTGTGTGGTCATCCTTCCATCCAGAGGGCTTCGTTGAAGCATCCTTCCCGTGTCAGCAGAATGTTGTTCTCTGTCCAATTATAGAAGAAGTCCTCTGGAGATCCGGTTTGTTCGTGGTAGGCTTTTTCTTTTTCTAATCTTTTTTTTAGTCGTTTGGTTACTTCCGATAAGTAGTCCGTGTCTGCCTTTTTATTCCTTTGAATTAGCGTGTATTCGTCGTAAATAGTGCTTTTTGCGAGGGTTAGGATGTAATTTGAAAATAGGATGCCTTTTGATGAGCTTTGTTGTCTTCTCGGCGGAAACCCGGCGTAGAGATCGTTTTTCGTCAGGATGGACTTTTGGGTCAGTTGTTTGATGATTTTACAGGCAACCTTCCAGAGGCGCTTTGCCTTCCAACAGTCGAAGATTATATGCCAGGTGTCGGCTGTGGTGTCGGGGCACCACGGGCAGTCGTCTCCCTCCTTTAGCCTTGCGTTCTCGAGGAAGGGGCCGTTTGCAATGGCGTCGTGTGCCACTCTCCATGCCGTGTCGGAGTCTCTTCCCATGCATGGCCACGTTCGCAGTGATTTCCAGTGTACTTTTTCATTGGTAATTGCCCCTTTCAGTGGCCATTTGTTATTGTTGCCGTTGTACAGTATTTGTTTGTATATCTCGGACTTTTTGAGAGGCAGTTTAGTTAGTCGTTTACTTACTGCATTAAGTATGTAGGGAGGAGGTGTGTTGCTGCGGGTCAGGGTTTGGTGGAAGTCACTTTTTTGATTATCTTCGTTGACTATTGTTTGCACGTTCCAACTATTGATCATGCCGGTGTAAAAAAGTTTTAGGTTGTGGCTGTTTTGTTCTTGTAGTGAGTGTGATCGTAATAGGTTCGTGACTCTCGATGCCAGCTGTCGCCATGGGGCATTTTGATCGCCCAGGAGGAGGGCCTGAGATCTTTGGAAGCGGTCTAAACAGCATTTGTGCACATTGAATGGATGTTTTACCGTGCACCTACCAATGTCCAGATAACGTTGCTGTAACATTGTGGTAACATTCTCTGCTACGTGGATTAGGAGGTCTCTGCTGTTATTTCCACTATACATATTAGGGGACTATTGGGTAACTCAAATAAGCCGCAACTTCATCGGCATTCTCTCTCTCTCGGGTACAAGTACCGGATTTTGAATATATTCTCATATATATTATGGAGTCGTTGCCCTCTGGTGGAGTAATTAACCTCTGCGGTGTCATTGACCTCTGCAGGTCTTAGACCTATGGGGAGGTCGTTGACCTCTCGTGGGGTCATTGACCTCTGCTGCAGTAATTGAACTTTGGCGGTGTCATTCACCTCTGACGAGGTCCTTGACCTCGGGTAGGGTCATTGACCATTGGTGGTGTCATTCACCTCTGATGAGGTCCTTGACCTCTGGCGGGGTCAAGGACCTTTCGCGGGGTCATTGACATATGGCGAAGTCGTCAATCTCTCGTAGGGCCATAAACCTCTGGTCGAGTCAGTGACCTCTGGGGGTCATTGACCTCTATGGTGATCAATAACATCTGGGGGGTTCATTGATTTCTGAGGGGTTAATGACCTCTACGGGAGGGTTCATTGACCTCTAGTGGGCCCATTTAATCTTGGTGTTGTCAGTGACCTCTGATGGGGTCATTGACCTCTAGTACGGCCATGGACCTTTGGTGGGGTCATTGGTCTCTAGGAAGGTCATGAACAGCATATTACTCATTTCTACTGGAAATATATTTTGAGAAACTATACATCTGCGATTGTCTATGCTGACTTTACGCGGCATTAAAATGAATACTGAATGTATATTCGAATTTTTTTTCCCATATCTTTTCTATCAATTTGTTGACTCTAAAGATTATACTCAAATGAGATATTAAGAAACAAAATATATGCGATTGTCACTGCATATTTCTCCGCAGAACTAAAATGATTTGTGAACACTAATAAGATATAAATGTAATTTTATTCGCCTAATGTATTTAATTATTATTTTCTATTATTTGAGGTATTCAATATAGAATTAAGTAACTAACAGTTATACCTTCACAAAGTATGAAAACTACAAATCTGTGGTCTCAAGCAGTAAATTTCTGGTTTTTAATCACACTCCATTATCAGAGACAAATTATTTGCGATTGTCTAAGCTGATAGCTCCACAGTACACAAAATTATACCTGAACATAAATACGTTTTAAATACAATTCTTTTCGTTTAATCCTTCTACTCTTAAGTTGGATCTCATGTGATCTGATAAGAAAGGAATTATATAACTCATACTTCATTCTGAACATAGCTTGATAAATATATTTCTTTTTGGTGTATCACAGCTAATATCTCATCTCTACTGGAAATCAATTTTGAGAAATGATACATCTGCGATTGACTATGCTGACTTTTCCGCGGAATAAAAATGATTTCTGAATGTACATAAAATTTCATTCCTATTTTTTTCCATCAATCTTTTGACTCAGAAATGTAATCTCAAAAGAAATATTTAGAAACGATATATCCGCGTTGGCAAAGCATATTATTTCGCAGAAATTAATTTATTTCAGAACACAAATAAGATTTAAATGCAAAACTTTTTGTCTATCGTTTTCACTTATTAATTTTCTTATATTTGAGATATTCAGAATAGAATTAATTGACGGACAGTTATGCCTTCACAAAGTTTGATAACTACAAATCTGTGGCCTCACGCAGTATATTACTGCTTTGAAATCACACTACATTATCAGAGACAAAACATTTGTAATTGTCTATGCTGATTGCTCCACAGAATACAAAATTATATCTGAACATAAATACGTTTTAAATCCAATTCTTTTCGTTTAATCCTTCTACTCTTAAGTTGGATCTCATGTGATCTGATAAAAAAAAAAATTAAATAACTCATAGTTCTGTCTGAACATACCTTGATCAAACACATTGCCCAGGTGTCTCACAGCAAATTACTCATTTCTACTGGAAATCCATTTTGAGAAACGATACATCAGCGATTGTCTATGCTGAATTTCCGCGGAGGTGGTAAAAGAAAAAATGGCGAGGCCAGCGTTATGTTACAATCTAGATACCCCCGACAAAGATTAAATCTATACTTTATTCAGAAAATAGTATACTTACCAGTTTACTTCAAGAGTACATTTTATTATCTCCCCGTGGATTTATCACGATTAAATAAAGTAATATTGCACAACATATTATCATTTATTTTATTATGCTTAATGGTGAAAAGGAATTTTATTAATTAGCTGTAGAGCCTGAGCAAATTGTTTCACTGTAATGAACAGGATCCTGAGTACAAGGAGTTAATATTTCCTATTTGCTACTACTTGCAGTCAGGATCCTGTTCTCTACAGTGTAACAATTTTCTCAGCTTCTACAGCTAATTTCGCGAATTATAACCGATAACATAGGTTAATATTGTGTATTTTAGAAATTTGTAGTTCGCATCCAGACAACATTAGTTTCCTGTGCTGTGACTGCGTGTTACATGGTCAATACATGTATGTACAGCTAACCGCTAAAGTAAATGTGGATGGCTCTGCTGCGCCGCGACACGGTCGGAGCTGGAATCACGGGAAAATTTTTCTTGCGTTTGCCCTCCGTGAAGGAATCACGCCATGGTCATGTTTGGGTCCCCCCACCCTACGTAAGACGGCGGAGGAAGGCGGGGGGTGGGGGGGGGAGTGACGGACGCGATAGAGTTTCGTCCCAAAGAGCAAGTGTATTGGCACTGAGGCCCTCCAAACTGATTGAACCACGAGAAAATTTCTTTCGAGAACAGAGGTCGAGGAAGACGAAATACGAGTCTTTAACCAGCAAACACGAATCGCCCAGTATGCAAAGAGAGAAGCGCTGAAAAGAAATGAGCGATTTCGTGGTGTATATCCTTATGAATCGATACCGCTGTGAACCTAACATTTCTCGTTTTGTAATTAATAAACTAATTCTGTGTTACCGCGATCATACGAACGCAGTAAAAGTTTAGTATATATTTGAGAAATCATCTCCGAAGAATCAGAATATTCGAATCGATGGGGATTGTGAAATGCGGACAGGGGTTTTAATTGAATGATGTTTAAGTTGACGAGAACTCCTGGTTGACATTAATCTTACTTTAACCGGTCAAGTTTTTTCGTGACTTTTTCTCGTCAAAATACTTTTAGTGCTGTTCCCTAAATGAATGTATACATGATGGCAATTCCTCACATTCATTGCGATATATACAGCTTCCCTAATGTGAAGGTGTCATAGATTTTTGTTGTAGCGTGTTCCTCCTCATTGTTACTTTCCTTTCGAAAGAAATCAAACATAGTATATTCATCCTAGTAGCACAGTGAATACTTATAAACAGAACAATGCTGCAGCTGTATAATTGATAAAGAAAACTATTTGGATAGTTGTGTTTTCATGAGAGTAAGTTAAACAACATGAGGCAGTGTAAAAGGCTTTTCCTTATAAGATGTGGTTTTTGTCTCATGCTGAATTGCACGATATCTTTTCTACGCAGGACTATAAGATTTATCCGACCATTGCGCCTTTCAGATCATAAGTCAAATAAGATGAATATCTGAAGATCATTAACATAAATCAAAGTGAGATTTTAACGAATATAGTGATGGAACTTTGCAATATTTTAATGAGGACGATGAATAACTTAACTGGTAGTATTCGATGGACCTATAATAACAATACGAGACCTTCCGTGACTTTTTTTCGAAGATGGAACCTCACTATCAGGAATTTTCTCCTTTCTTTATTGATGTTAAGAACAGTTTCCTCACTCACAAGCGCACAAATTGCTGTATTTCACAAAACGTTATTGGTTTAAATAATCAAATCACCTGCCTCTACACTGTCAAAGAACTCCTAAAATATTGGTGATGATATCCTTAAAAATTTACTGCGTGTTTTGGGTCGCTCATTTCATAAGGAATCATCTAATTTCAACAGGGAATCCATTTTAAGAAACAATACATCTGGGATTGTCTATGCTGACTTTTCCGCGGAATAAAAATAATTTTAAATGCCTATTCGAATTTTCATTCCTATTTTTTTCCGTGGATCTTTTGACTCTGCAAATAATTGTATGTGAGATATATAGAATTGAAATATCTGCGATAGCCAACGCTGATTTCTCCGCAGAACTAAAATGATTTCTGAACACAAATAGGATCTAAATGCAAATTGCTTCGTTAAATGTTTTCGATTTTTAACATTTTTTTGAGATATTCAGATTAAAATGAAGTAACTGACAGTCATGCCTTGACAAAGTTTGAAAACTACAATTCATTGGTTTTAGCAGTAATTTTCTGGTTTTTACTCAAAATCCATTGTCAGAGACAAAGCATGTGCGATTTTCTAAGCTGATTGCTCCACAGAACGCAAAATTAATCCTGACATAAATACGAATTAAATCCAATTCTTTTCGTATAATCCTTCTACTCTTAAATTAAATTTCATGTGATATGATAAGAAAGGAATAAAATAACTGATAGGCATGCCTAAACATAGGTAACTTGTTCAAACACGTTTTCTTTGGTGTCTCACATCTAATATCTCATTTCAACTGGAAATCCATTTTGAGATACGATACATCTCCGATTGTCTATGCTAAACTTTCCGCTGGATAACAATGATTTCTGAATGAATATTCGAATTTAAATCCTCTTTTTTTCCATCAATCTTTTGACTCTGAAAATTAATCTCATGTGAGATATTTAGAAACGAAATATCCGCGATTGTCAATGCATATTTCTCTGCAGAACTAAATCGATTTCTGAACACAACTAGGATTTAAATGCAAATATTTTCGTCTAATTTATTAAATAATAATTGTTTTAGGTTTGAAATATTCAGAATAGAATTAAGTAACGGAGAGTTATGCCTTCACAAAGTTTGAAAACTACAAATTGTTGCTCTCACGCAGTATACTTGTGGTTTCTACTCACACGCCATTATCAGAGACAAACCATAATCGGTATTTTAAGCTAATTGCTCCACAGAAGACAAATATATAATTGAACATAAATACGATTTAAATCCAATTCTTTTCGTATAATCCTTCTACTCATAAATTTAATTTCATGTGAGCTGATAAGAAAAGAGTTAAATAACTCATTGTTCTGCCTGAACATAGCTTGATCAAACACATTTTTTTTCGTGTCTCACAGCTAATATCTCATTTCAACTAGAAATCTATTTTAGAAACGATACATCTGCGATTGTCTATTATATGTACTGATATGTACTGATTTTTCCGCGGAATAAAAATGATTTCTGAATGTATATTCGAATTTTAATTCCTATTTTATTCCATCAATCTTTTGACTCAGAAAATAAATCTCATGTGAGATATTTAGAAACGAAATATCCGCGATTGTCAATGCATATTTCTCTGCAGAAATAAAACGATATCTGAACGCAAATAGGATTTCAATGCAAAATTTTTCGCTTAATGTTTTCAAGTTTTCACTTTTATATATTGAGATATTCATAATAGAATTTGGTAACTGACACTTATGCCTTCACAAAGTTTGATAACTATACATCTTTGGTTTCTCGCAGTATATTTTTGATTATTGCTCAAAATCCAAAGTCAGAGAGAAACCATTCGTGATTGTCTATGCTGATTGCTCCACAGAACACAAAATTATATCTGTACTGGCGTAGTCCAATCTTTGAAGTTAAATATCTCCGTTGTTTATGCACTGCCCACGTCCAAACTTATTACTGAGTAATTAAAAAGACTAACGTGTCAAACTAGGAAAAAAATTCAAAATTAAAAAGGGCTGTATTTTTGATTTTAAAATTTAGACATTTAAAATTTAAACAATTTCAATAAAATTTAGTTTACTTCCAAAACTGATAACACATTGTTGCTGTACATTCTTATGCTAACAAAATAAGATGTAACCCTTTCTCTAGCTATTTTTATTTAGGAGATCTAGCAAAATGAAAAAGGTCAAAATGGTCGAAACTTTGATTTTCTCTAGATCTGCCAAAATTTTTTTTCCAAAAATGCTTCCATACTTTTTCATTTAACGCCAAATGGAACCTACAAAACTTTTGGTTCGAATCGGAGACACCAAAGGTCAACTCTATGCTGATCTAACGTGGAATGACCCATTTTTATTTATAATCCTTCTCCTTGTGAAATTTCGTCCTCTCGTAACCTTGATGAAGTATTGTGAAAACTATTGTGCGCCCATGTAATTTCCATTTGATGGCAAACATTTGGCATGTTAATGATTCAAAGAATTTCAACATTTTGTTACGCAAGTCAATTTTGGTATGCATTGAGTGCTCCACCCTGGCTCGCACTCTGCTTGGCAGGTCCCTCATGTGACGTCACTGCCACCATTTCGAAGTCAGAATATCGAAAAGGCATAGAGTTATAGCCTCAAACTGTGAACATACAATTCCGTTTTAATGCCACTGTAAAAGAAATTTGCGTATGCTGCGAGACGAGATCGGGTCATTCTCGTTTCCATGACTCGAGATTTCTTCCGGTCTCGCCTCAATCTCGTCTCACTTTGGAGCCTCACTTGAGAACATGAAGTCCCGCATTCAAATTGAAATTTAAAAAACATCGTATGATCGAAAAACAGCTCGTTCATTTCTGACCACAGATGCTTGAAAAGGAACAGAAACTCACGATCTTGACGTGACCAAATAATTCCAATGGATAAAATGTTAATAAAGTTATGTAATACACTTGGTAAATGTTGATAAATTTATAAAATATACTTGGAACGTAATATATCAACCAATAAATTACTCGAATATGAAAATTATAGAACTTACTACGTTGATTTAATAAAATAAACTAAAAACAGCGTTGAAAAATAAATACTACAATTACGACAAAAATCAATGAATGAGATTTAAAATGAATTTTTTATTTTTTATTGTATACAGGAGTATCCCTTTTAACTGGTACTCAAATTAATCTTTACTGCCAATAAAACACTTCATAATCAAATAGACAGCAAACAGTGCCATTTTGGAGAGTAGAACTAAGAACAGCATGTTTATTTTAAATTCGTAATTTACACACTCTTGCACTAAATGGCTACTTTAGTTGCATTAGATACAGTGAGGTTTTTTTGTACAAGTCTGCTATTATTTCAAGAACTAGTTTATTTGTGATATGGATTTTTTTATTTTAACTCTCTACATTTTGTTTAACTCTGTATTGTAACTGTAAAAAAATTGCAGTTGTACGTATTTGACAAAACTAAACTTGGAACAATATATAACATAGGAACAACATTCCTCATATGATAAAGATGGATTTGCATAATGACGATAGACGTCATAGATTGGATACCAATTCCATTACTCCGAGCGCACTTCTATATTCACTAAGTGTTACATATTGCAGGGGAATGAAAAATGTACATGTGCCAGACGAAATTAAGGAATGATGACACAAAAACATTTCTATATCTACCAAATACCTACCTCTATCTACTACTTGGTCTACCAAAATATAATTTAAATCACAAAGTTACCTTTGTTGCTAAAATGAACCCCTCGTAATATTGAGAACATAAGTGATGGTAATACATAAAAGCTTGGTTGAAAATACTTAATAATGGGAAACGCGCAATACATTTTTTTATTATTAGCTGCACATAACTGTTGAATATACGCGCGATTGGATGAAAACTTAACTGAAAAACGTCTGAAATTTCATGAAAATATTTCTTGATTAAAAACTACGTATGATTGGCGATATCAGAATGCTGAGTCATCGACAACTCGGCCGAGGACGTCAAGGAACGTGGGCGTAGCCAAGGGAGGAATTGGGGGCAGTTGTACGTATGTTGTTGCAAACGATGTTAAGCTTGGCATTTTGCCGACATCATAAATAGTTAACTGCTAAAGCTTAAGCTTGTTTAAGCTAAGCTTAAGCTCAACATCGGTTGAGTGGCCAACATACAACTTTTGCAATGCAAAAGGTTCAGCTATTCTTCAAAATTGCTGGAATTATATTGCATCCAAAACAACGTGCAAAAAAAGGTCACACTAGGAATTCAATTTCTTTTTACTTTCTGGAGGTAAACTATGTAATTTAAAATTAAATGTTGTTGGTAGAAAATAGCTGTGATCTCTTTCTTAAGCTTTAACTTGAACTGCAGTCCTTCGGTGGTTCTTTTTCTTTTGGTGGTAGTGAAAATGGTTTCCGTAATGCTGAGGTGAAGGTGACTTGTTGCTTGCATGTCATTACGCAATCAGCTTCTTTATAGAGAATGTCAAGTTGGGCAACTTTCTGCATTACTCGAGTCAGGATTGTGAATATATCACCTCCGTCGTTTTCTTCCAAAACTTGACGTAGATAAAACAAGAGACAACAGCCTCTAACAAAACCTCTATCAAAACCAAATGCCCGGAAGCCTGTGGAAATAAAACAAATATTTTAGAGTAATTTGGGGTCGATTAGGTTTAGGAAATAATAATATTTCAAATAGGTTTTCAACTCTGGGAAATCCTGCTCTATACAGTACTTATCTGTTATATCCCTCACGCGGGCCACTTAAGAGTTGGATAGTTATGGCATTTTCTGTATGACGAATTTTTCATTACTAACTGATCACGGAATAAAATTCATATGTGCCTTAGTCATAGTTCCCAATTTTAATTTGATAATGCGGTTGTTAAAGAAATTTTTTGGTACTTATATTGTTGAAAAATCAGTAATGAACTATTTTGGAGTGATAATCATGAGCTTCAGACAAGAGCGAAGCGTACAGGAAAATTAAGCGCATAAATAACAATCTACAAACTTATATCCGTCCATCCCTGAAAGTTTTGTCTTATATTTTTAGTAGAATTAATTTAAATGAGCAAACAAATAAGAACATCTAGTTCGCATAAATCCCCATCGAAATTCGCCTTGAAGGAAGATGGCTTGGTGGTGTAACTGGTTAACACACCTGACCGGCAATTGGGAGATCCGGGTTCGAATTCCGGTCAAGTAAAATGATTTTTTCATGGCGAATTTCAACCCTGGGGAAAAAAATAAGACCCTGAAATGAGGTCAATGCTTCTCTTATTAAGCCAAAAGGTCACAAATCAGGAGTAAAATAGTCTATTTCATATACTATTTGTTGTGTTAACGCTACTTTCAAACAGATATTGTTTTTATGTATCCAAAGATGTGAATTTTAATCCTCTATCTTGAGTGAATGCATTCAACAAAAGCCAATCGACAACTCCCTGAGTCGCGGTCTGAGTGTATGCGTGAACGAGTGTATAGCCTGAAAGGTCTTGTGAGTGTATGAGTGAATGAGTGTACAGCCTGAATGGTCTGAGTGTATAAGTGAATGAGTGTATAGCCTGACTGGTCTGAGTGTATGAGTGAATGAGTGTATAGCCTGACTGGTCTGAGTGTATGAATGAATGATTGTATAGCCTGAATGGTTTGAGTGAATGAGTGTATAATCTGAATGGTCTGAGTGGGTAGATAAGTAGTTTCGACTCCATTCCGCGAACTGTTATAACAGTCGTCTCAGGTGATCTAACGCGCTAATTTATACCTTACTTCAATGCTAAAGAATCCGGATTTCATAATATATCACGTTTTTTACCTAATTCTTAGTACTTTTCCGGATATTTTAGCTCAAAATCATCAATAATCACCATTTTCCCGATGCGCTTTACGACATATTTCCATCTTCCCAATGTTTCCACCAGAGGGACACCTACTTTTCACCTCTTACTTACGCATATAATCACTAATCAGCTCGAGGGATTTTTTTTCTAGAAAATCCGCGATCCTACATGGCTGCAGCTGCTACATTTACGCATATAATCACCAAATAGCTCGAGGGATTTTTCCTCTAGAAAATACACGATCCTACATGACTGCAGATTCTCTATGTAAGATGTGAAGGTTACTCGATCACTGCTGAAACTCTCATTAAACTCCCCAAAATGGCCGCCGAAATCATCGGCTCTCATCTTCAATTTTGGCTGAAAACCGTGTTTTATCACTTTTTTCATAAATTTATTCACTTAAAACAATCCCGCATCCATGCAATATCTTTCCTAAAAATTTCACCGAAAAACACTCATTTTTAGGGGTTGAAAAAAAATTTTCCCGAATGGAGTCGAAACTACATATTTACCGTTTGAGTGTATGAACGAACGATTGTATAGCTTGATAGGCTATACAATCGTTCGTTCACACACTCAGACCATTAAATATAGCCTATAAGGCTATACAATCATTCGTTCATACACTCTGACTAATCAGCGGTAATTGCATGTTTAACTAATTCAAACAGAGAGAGAGAAAGAAATTGGATAGGGACACACAAATGGACGATCACAATGGTGGTGTGTAGATGGAAAGATGGCCAATTTCAAGTGGAAAAATTAGGCTGAACCGGCAATCGAACATCGAATAGATCGAATTCTGATGTCGCGTCAGATTGTCAGATCACCAAGCTACCCCGTCTACTACAGCTCATCGAGTTTTTCAGCAGTCTGAACATCTTGTTCCACTCAACATTGTCAAAGTGTTCTCCAGGTCCATGAATGCGACG
Source organism: Ceriagrion tenellum (assembly GCA_963169105.1). Taxonomy (NCBI): domain Eukaryota; kingdom Metazoa; phylum Arthropoda; class Insecta; order Odonata; family Coenagrionidae; genus Ceriagrion; species Ceriagrion tenellum. The sequence continues at coordinate 158,573,018 of OY720634.1, read as the reverse complement.
TAGGATGGCTTTTTCACATGAATTGTTCTCTATACCATTACTCTCAGGAAGAGTATGGCCTCCCTAGTACCTATATTCTTCTTAAATCTCAACTGGTTGTTCGAGAGGTTGTCTTCGATTTTACTATCCATTCTTCGGCTTAAGTATTATTTGTGTGAGTATTTTTGATGTATGCGACACTAGATTCATGTAGCTAAACATCCAAAGTAATACTTTCCTTTTTCTGTCACCCTTTTCATTGCATCCCTGTCGAGTTTTCTTTATGTTATACTCGTATGTTTGCGGTCAATTTTCGAAGATTAATTTTTTGTGTATGTGTATATCATCGGAAAAACCCAAACGCGAACCTACTTTCCACCGTGGCCAAAACTATTAGAATGTCAGACATTTTTGGACGATCTTCTGTAGTGACTGCACCACTTGGTTCCGAGACTTGTATAACTTCTCGTCCAGGAGTATTAATTTTATGGCTGGATATTACATCTAATTTACATCCACGGCAGGCCTGAAATGTAAAAGGCAAATATTAGAGGATTTTTATTTGTTTTGCATCGGAAATCTATTCTCAAGTTCTAATAAAAGGTATGTGTTTACGACAACTTATTATAATTAGCGTAGAAAAGGGTAATTTGGGCGAAATTTTTAACAAGTCTCAATTGAGACCATGATGATATCATTTTAACTCGGGAGAGGGCGTAGTATTTTATTTTTAACCGAGAGGGAGCGCAATATTTAATTTTAAACTCAGAGGGGGCGCTTGGGTGTAACCTTAGGAGATGCGCGGAGTGTGAGCGACATCTCAAAATAAATTATTTGCAATTCTTCCGCAGTGGAATATTTACTTGAAATTTTATTTTTATGAATGTTTTAATCTTATAAATGTCTTATTAAGTATTTATCACTATATTATTGCGAATATATTGATATTGGGAGAATTTTCTACTTGAAGTCTTTTCATCTGCATATTTGGTATTGGGAAGAAACTTTAACAAAACCTCGCTGACCCTCACTTGATGTGAGATGTTCACTGAGATGTGATATTTAAGATTTTAGATACGACTTTCTATGAGTAAAAAAATAACATGTTACGCACTTATAATGACTACTTTCCAACCTCATGAATATGGAAAAATCTCTAGATGGAAAGTATCGAAATTCAGATAATTTATTCATTGAATTTTGTATATTTTAAACATAAGAAATTATCTGCAAAATACTTTTCACCTTATTAGTAGGAGTTGACAGTGGTCATTTTGTCCACAAGATGGAAGCTGGTTAACGGCGCAGAGACAGACCACCGATTCCTATGAGGAACGTGGAAGGTGATCACGATGGGTATAAGCATCACCCCAGTAGAACACTTTGACTCGTTCCATTCTCTAACCCGAATGAAATTTTGATGGACTGCCGGTTTAGATTTGTGAGACAGTTAGTGATTCCTTGGTATGAAAACGAGCAACATTGTGGGTCCAATGATATATTTAAAATGTATGGAAATGACTCTTGGCGTGTTCAGCTACTATTCACGCGCCCTTTTCCCGGTAAAATTTAAGTGACTGGATTATACTTGATGTAAATATTTATCGTGTCGAAGCGATTGAATTAAACCATTTCATAACACTTCGCACATATTTTCAGTTCGATACTTTTTCCTTTTAATTACAGTTCAGAGATACTGAGAAAATCTCATGTACTCATCAGATTCCTCTCCTCAAACCACACAACAATCTCTCCTCTATAATATGTACTACATAGCAACCCTTATGTGTGTTGTTTTCCATTTAAACGATATTACGTCATATTTTTTCATTGAAGAAGAAAAAACCTTTATATTAAGTTTAATCGTAGTAATTTCAACTTATGAATTATAGAATTATATAAATTAGCAAAAAACTGTTAACAAGACGGTCATGCAACCAGTTTACCTCAGAAATATGAGCTTGTTGCGAATACATGGCGGAAAAAGGGATTTCATTTGAAAATAAAGTTTTGAGAACAATAATAGAACCGGTAAAAAGATAAAAGGTGGCGCATGAGAACAAACAAAGAATTTAGAGAACTATTTCCAAATCATGATATTATAAGTCTAATTAAATCAAGACGTTTATGATGGGCCGGCCATGTGTACAGTCGGGAAGAAGAAACCATTCTGAACAAAATTTTGACATGAATACTCTAAGGAAAAATACCCTTGGGAGGACCAAGCTTGAGGTGGTGGGACCAACTCCAAGAAGACATGAGAAAGATCGGAAGCTCAACAACGGCCATGGAAGTTAAATAAAGATGGCGTAGAATTATCGGTGAGGCCAAAAACCTGTCACCGTTTGAGTAGCCATGGAAGTAAGTAGGTATAAATTAGAAAAATTGTAGATGAGGTTTTACCTCATTTCACTCCGTACGCCGAAAATGCCCTCACTACCGAATATATTTTTGCGACTCTGTTAAAATAACTGTGGTGAGACCTCAATTTCCTGTTTAAAAATAACTGAGAAAGCATAAAAAATAGATTTTTTTTTCAAATTCCGGACGTGATTTATACACGTTAGAAATTATATTTTTCCAGTTACTCTGGACTGTATACTCGAAAAATTTCACTTGAAAAACGGCTGGTGTATTTGGCTAATATCTAGAAAGTTATTTAGGTAAGTGGCGGATATTTCATTACCATAAAAACCCGATACCCTTTCCTTTGGGGAGAGATCAAATTTATCCAATTGTATGTAAGGCGATATATCGCTGTATCATGTGTTTCATTGTTTCAAATGGGAGAGAGGAATAACACAGTACTACAGAGGCATAAGTCTCCTAAATACTGTATACAAAATACATAGTAAAATTATTAATACTAAGCTACAAGCTATGTCTGATTATATTTTATTAGAAGAACAAGCTGGCTTCAGGAATGGAAGCTCTTGTATTGACGATGCTTTTACATTAAAACAAATTATACAAAAACGAAGAGAATTCAACCTTGAGACGCATCTAGCATTCATAGATAATGTAAAAGCATTTTATCGTGTTAACAGAGATATTTTGTGGTCAATTATGGAGAGAAGAGGATTTCCTAAACCCTTAATAAAAGTGACTCAGAGCCTATATAAACACACCAGAATTGTGATCGATACAGGGAAACAGATGATCAAGAAATTACCATTAACTAAGGTTGCAGTATGTCACCAACATTGTTTATCCTATACATAGATGACCTTGTAAGAAATTGGATGGAAGATAATGTGGCACCAGGCATAGAATTGGGACCCTCTTGAGTATTTAAACACATTGATATTCGCTGACGACCAGGTTATTATTCAAGATAGAGAACATAAATTACAAATGGTGGTTCACAATTTATATAAATTGAGTAAAATATATTACCTACAATATTTCAATAGCAAAAACAAAAACAATGGCATTCTTAGGAAACAACCCAATAAGAACAAAAATTGTTGTAGAAGATAAAATACTCGAACAGATATCCCACTTCCAATATTTAGGATGTGATATAACGTATGAAGATGATAAAGATATCACAAATAAAATAAACAATTTTCAGAGGGTAAGTGGGACAGTAAAAAGAACTTTAAAAGGCAAAACCATAAAAGAAACCCAAATTAAGTTCTATAAGATGATGGCAGTCTCTACAATGTTGTATGGGTCAGAATGTTGGACAACAAAACACAGAGAGCTTAAAAAAAATAGTCATCTGAAATGAAATTTCTTCGAGCAGTGAAGGGGTGTGCAAGAAGAGATAAATTAAGGAGTACATCTATAAGAGAGGAACCGGGTGTTCGGGCAATATCAGATAGGTTGGTGGAGTACAACAATAAGTGGAAAGAGCATGTACAGCGAATGCCTAGAGAGAGGTTTTCAAAGCAGGCTTTGGAATTTAAGCCGTTAGGGAAAAGGAGTGTTGGGAGGCCAAGGTTGAGAAAGTTATGTGAAGCCGGAACAGGCTGAAAGCCTAACCCTGGAAGGAAGAAGAAGAAGAACATGTGATCAAACCAAAAATTTTCTCCACATCGTAAATATTTACTTACACTCTGCGTCCATGAGCAACATAAGTAGAAGCATGAATTCGGATGGTCAAAAGCGAATTCTTATTGCAAGAATCCATTATTTTTATCGTAATGTTGCTGACATATGCTCGCTCTTAACTCTTCTAATCATAAAATATTTGTTGCACGTTCAGTGAACCGAGCTGAACGATATTTGACGGGCAGTTGACGGTAGCCACGCTAGGTCACCAAAAGTATGTCATTTTTGGCTTTGAAACTTTCCCTTTGAAATGCCGTTGCAAGGTCCTCTAGCTTAAGTTTGGAGCACAATATAGATAGAGTCTCATTACATCTTTCACAAGGTGAAGCTGTTCAGTGTCTAATCAACTGGAGATGTTCGTGGGCTTTAATGATTTGCCGTAAAGCTCATTTTACACGGAGTATGAAATTGCACAATTTAGAACTGCATGTTTTTCTCAATATAACGTGCAATAGCTATTGAATTATAGCTGGGACTTTTTTTCCATCTTGCATTCATGAAGTCGCGTATGTGGTCTTACTATTCGCCGCTTTACTCGGTACAATTTGTAGGTAAGTTCATACATGCATCGGATTCGTGCGTTTACGTACCCTGCGTAAAACAGGCTCAGAGAAGATGGTTAGTTTCCATCTTTACGGCCAGTCTTTGTCATGGCATTCTCAACATTACTTCCTCACTTAGTATTGATAAAAGGAACGATGCAGAGAATTCTGCTGAAGACAAAAATCGGAACAAGCAATAACCAATCATATCACCACAGTTCTCGCGTCCGTTCACCTTTTTGTTACGTAATACTTACGTTACTCAAAATTACTTTGGGTTTATCTTGTAATTTTGTGCACTTTGATAGTTCTTGACATATGTAATCCACTGAGAAAAAGCCGTCGTAAGCCAACAGTAAGTCAGGTTTACAGCCATGTGTTGACACGATTATGAAAATTCCGTCGTAGGAATCCAAATCTTTGCCTTGCAAAACTGAAATGATTAAAATAAAGGAAAACAATTTCATTAACAACACTAAGGCATAACAGGGGCTATAAGTTTAAAGTTAGCTTGTATTCGAACTGCTTTGTAATCCTTGAGTTCCTATACAAGCGAAGTCGCATATGCTGAGTGAGCGTCTTTCCTTTCTTAATCTTTAATGCATGTGCACTATTGTTCTGGAGGATTGGTCTTGGGTATTAATGAATTAAATCTCCTCTTACCGCCAACGTTTCATAGAGTTATTTCCGCATTCTCTGGACTTGAGATTGGCCGCAGTCTACGTAAAATTGAGTAAATATATGGGTAAAATTTTAATGGTCTACCTCAATCCCTTAGGTCATCATCATTGGTCGTTCAATCCTTAGATTGGTTGACTTCAGCCCTCCACCCTTAAAACTGCCGTAATTTACCACAAAATGCGGTAGCTCCATGTAAATGGCGCTGCAGTCGGCTCCTCTTCCTGAACAAATATGTTAATTAAGAATATATTCGTGGAATAATCCACATATTTCGAACCTTAATTTTTGTTTTTATTAGGCGACACATTTTATCATCGAAAGCAGGATTTTTTACACTGAATGAATGAAAATGTGTAACATCGTACAGGGTGCGGCAGCGTAATTTGCTGATTTGAAGAGCCAATAAAACGATATATGTCATAGATATCGTTGTAATTATTTTGTCTCCATATTCTACAACGTTGTAAATTTACGTTTACTCTGTTTTAAAAATTGTATCCGACAAGTGGCGCCACCCATTGGCGATATACTAATTTACCACAATTCTGGAGTATCGGTTGACTCTTTCCAGCATAGCGATTGGTATGCTGGTTATTGCCCGACGAATATTCTCCTTCAGTTGTGCAAGGATCCTTGGACGATCGGTGTACACGAGGGATTCCAGATAACCCCATAAGAAATAGTCACAAGGGGCTATGTCGGGTGAACGCGCCGGCCACTAAAGATTGCCCCCTCAAAGAGATCAGGCGACCGAGGACGTTTTCCCGTAAAACACGCATTGCAGTTCGCGCCGTACGTACCGTGGATCCATCCTGCTGAAACCACACATCCCCAACATCCATTTTGTCAGGACTTGGCCAAAAAAATATCTTCGATCGTTTTCACTTCGCAATGAGAATTTACTGCAACTGCAACATGATTATCTTCCAAATGTTTAGGAACCAATAATCCGCACACTCGAGAGTTCACACCAAACAGTTACACGTTTACAATGAAGGGGCCTCTCATGAAGTTCTAGGGGATTGTAATCACTCCAATGGTGCGTGTTCTGCTTGTTCACGCATAAAAGAGAAAGAACTTCACTAAAGAACACCAGCGCATCATCAGGCAAAGTTTCAAGGAACGCTTCACATGCATGTTGCTGAGCAACAACATCGTGCTTAGCGAGTTCTTGCATCACAGCCAACTTGTAAGGATGAAAGTGGAGGTTATCGTGGAGATTTCGCCTCACAGAACGATCAGACATTCCAAGGGGATCGGCATGCATGCGTGCCGAGGAGATCGCTAAAAAGGCTGCCTAACAGTCTCGATGTCTTGGCGTGATCTGACCCTGATTCCCCTGGTCTTCTCTTTTCCACAGTACCAGGTCTGAAAGTGTTTTCCCAGGTGACAATCGACTGCCGACCAGGAACATGAGCTCGGGCGGCAATAGTGAAGTGCGGCGCGGAATGCTCGCTGCGTGGCGACGATCGAGCGACTGGTAGAAAAGTTAGCCTCTACGTCAAACACGCGCTGTGGCTTCATCCAAAGCATTCTCGGTATTTAAGTGGAAGGGAGAATAAAACTTGTCGATTCACCCGTTGGAATATAAAGTTCTGTATTAGGATTGGTATACAGAACTTCATTCGAATGACACCATCCGCACCCTCTAACGGCCAAACCTCGTTTCCTGGCGCCAAATTCCAATCGGCAACTTAAACTGCCATACCCTTGACCCTCACAGTCAAACCAGAGCCACCGTAAACTCATTAATACAAAAGATCAATCCTTCAGAACAAATTTTCATACTTATAAAAAAGTGGTAAAAATCGAATACAATATCATGCGGTACTCACTATTGTTTCACAGAATAATCTGTGCACCTGGATATACTTTTAATGGAAATTGTTACATGAAACGTAATTATTTCCGTAAGGAGTGAATTTTCGTTAATTAATGATATTCTTATTTCATATGAGGAAGTCGATTCTTATATATTAATATATTGGCATGCGTATCGATAATACAACAAAAAAGCCCAATTGAGTGAAATCATGATGATGCACTTTGCAGAAGTAAACATGACAGAAAGGGTGACATTAGCAATAGTATGCCTCCGAATGTGTTCACTCAAATCTATCTAGCACCGCAGGCTTCATTATAATTGAATTAATTCTTACTGTAAACGAGTTTTAGATACTGTGAGAACATTGCCGAATAATGGCGTCCTTCCGTGACGGCAGAGAAGCTTATACCTTCGAGAACAGTCGTCAAGATTGTAATATAACAAATCTGCTCATGTTCCTTCAATCCACGTAAATTTACATGAATCCAGCGCCGGAGAGAGGTTGCAGGCTGTTCGGGCTAAGGGTTCGTATGAGATTTTTCCCTTATGTGACGTCAGGTATGGTGGCTTCGGAAATAGGGGTGCCGAGTGGTCACTACAAGAGACGGTAATATCCTCTGGAACTACGCAGAAGAACATTCTAGCATAGGGGAAGGACCCTCTCCCCTCTTGGATGGATGATGCAATCCACCTTCCCCTGGGCCCGGCCAACCGTATAAAAGGGCCTCGGGACAAGCAGAAAACATCAGATACAGATCTTACTTAGCAGCCAGCCATACCTGCGTCTGCCTGGGACTTCTGCTTGATCTTCCGGACTCTTAACTAGCGTGCCTGCTGGTTCACTCCAGGAAATACGGCGACCACGGACCTTTTAAGGACCACGAACATACACCACGGTTGGATCACTTAAGAGTCATTAATTACGAGGCCCTTTTGGGCCCAGGGAAGTCGGTGTCTCCTGGACAGACAAACAAGAGGGGGAGAGGTGGCTAACTGAGAACCACCTGAATCACTCCCCGAGTGGCGCCCAACTTGTCACCAACAAGGGTGTCTCCACTTGTAACTCCGGAAAGAGGGCCCTCAAAGGAGCAGATCCTATGGGGTGAACTTCCAGGCTCTTCCGGGGGGCTGGTGGGGTCCACTTATTAGGGACTGATAGGGAAATAGGGCATAGGTGGTACGCTAGGGAGGGGCTAGGGTAATGCCGGCTGTGCCCGCACCGCTAGTCGGTCGGCTGCCCGAAGGGGCCCCTCATTATTCTCCCCCCTGGATAGGGCCTAGTGAGTAGGGGGAGGCACCTCTTTACATCAAACAGCGATGCTTAGGTCACCCGAGAAAACAGCCAGAAACAGGGATCCCAGAAAGACGGAGAGAGAGAACAAGAATAACGGCAATAGTCTGCCATTGCCGCCTAACATATCGAACGTCCTTTTTGCAAGAGAAAACACAACGAGAATACAGAGGAAAGAACATAAGACCTCGGATAGCAATTTTTCCGCAACAGTGACGATGGATAATCAACCTGGAATGAATATGAATAACATCGATAATGGTTATGACTATGTGAATAACCAGAATAATGAGGACGCAACTCGGACTGTCAAAAAACAAATTGCATGGGACGCTGCAAAGGAAGCTGGTGCCCAAGAAAATATTAACGATGATGATGATTTAATATTCAAGACGGTGGAGTCCACAAGAAAGAAGCGTAGAAGAGAGGACAGTAGCATTGAAGAAAGATCGGACTTCACGACTAAGAATCAGTACCAACCCTTGCTGGAGATTGATGAAAACAACCAAGAAATGAAGGATAGCGGTGATCTGGAGGGGAAACATAGTTTGGAACGGGACACCGAGAAGTAAATGGCCGCCCATAATAGTAGTAAAACAAATAAGAAACATGACTGAATTCATCAAAAGACTGAGGGGAATAGCGAAGGATCAAGCTTCACTATACAAAAGACAATGGAAGGGTCTCGCCTACAACTTTAAACAAAAGAGGACTATACGAATGTTAAGAAATTTCGGGAGCAGCAAGGTGCCCAAGCGTATACAAGAGCACCTAAGGAAGAAGGCGTGAGTAAATATGTAATACACGGAATTGACGAAATGATTGACCTGGACTACATAAAAGCTGACCTTTTATCATTAGACGGACCATATGTCGCGGTTAGAACAATGGGGAAGCAATACAGAGACATCTATGTAATTACGGTAACTAGGAAGGATTTTCAGGCCAAGCTAATCACGCATGTGTGCTGCCATGCAGTCAGGATTTCTCCGTATAAATATAACGTGCCCCAAAGAGGTTACCGTTGCAATGAATACAACCACAGCTGGCGATTTTGCATGGTAACACCGTGATGTTATACTAGCGCAGGGGATCACGAAGGAAAAGAATGTCCCCGAAACCAATTATTAAAGGCTGCAACTGCGGAGGAGACCGCGAGGCTAGATCCAAGGACTGCTACAGATATCAGGAAAAACTCGCCAAAATAAAAGAAAACCAAGAGAAATCGAAATGGAATCAAGGACAAAAGGACATTAAGTACAAACCAGCGCCGCCCCCAAAAACCAACGCTTGGGAAAATAAAAAGAATAATAAAGACGGGATAAGGGAACCGACAGTAGCGAATCAGACGAATGAGCCAGTGGTCAGGAAAGAGGAAGTATTGGTACTGGAAGAGACGGAGGCGTCGCAAGGCAAAGACAGGAGAACGAGCACGACAAATTAATCCCTTCATGATAATGACGAGATCAAAAGTACTCTAAACACATTGACAACATTTGGAACAATGCTGCAGCAACAGATGGCGATGTTCCAGGAAATGATCATGAAGATAACGGGGCTCCTTTCTAAATCTAGAACCAGTAATGGACCTTAGACAAAAGAAAGGAAAGGCACTGGTCATTTAAGTTTGGAAAAGCATCGGAAAAATTATCAATAAAACACCGGAATGTTTAATGTCCCTTATGAAGTTTTCAGTGGATGTCTACCTCACATCTGAGACTCACTCAAAGGCCGGAAAGATATGAGAAACACCAGTATATAAATTAATACGGAAAGACTGAGATACGTAACAGGTAAAGGCGTCTGGAGGAATCGCAATATTAGTTCGAGGCAGCCTTATTTTTCATGAAACTCCGGTACAGACGGTTTGACAGATCTTGAAGTCGTGGGCATAGAACTATCGACCGAAGTGAGGGAAATGCACATTTACTCCTGCTATCTGCTCCCAAGAAAAAGCTTCATTGACGAAGAACTGTCGATGTTATTAAACAATGACGAACCCGTTTCTCGGAGGAGATTATAACTGCAAACATCTTCAATGGAATTGCCCGACCGAGAACAAAAATGGGAAGAAGATGTATTAATGGACAAAAGAAAACGGATTGAAGATAATAGCCCCAGTCGACCCAACAAGGGTCCATGGAAGGAGTGTAATAGACATGGCGATCGATAAAAACATTAGGAGAATGACCAAAGCTGTCACCATCAATCAGCTAACTAGCGACCAGTACCCCGTATTGATCCACATAGCCAATAGGCCCATACTGAGCGAGGATAATCAAAAACAGCTGTTATAGATTAGCAGACTGGGTCCGCTTTGAACAGAGAGTTTGTGAACTACTGCCAAACATTAAAGGCCAGTTAACTTCGGTGGAAGAGCTAGAATCCATGGCAGAAAAACTAGAAAGTTCCATACAGACGGCAATTGGTGATATGCTTCACTCAAAGAAAAAATGACCAGTAGACTTTTTAAAACTTGACGACGAAGTAAAACGGGCTATCCGAGAGGGAAATTTTACCAGGAGACAATACTACCGCCTTGGTACGCAGTATCAAAAAATGAAGATAAGAACACTGGACAATTTCATCAAAAAATGAATCAAAGAACTGAGGATGCAAAGATGGAACGATAGACTATCCTCCTTGAGCACGAATGACCACTACATGTGGAAAATGGCCAGACAGTAAAGAAAAACTCCGCCAGCGGACCCATTGATTACCACCGGGGAAGAAATTTTGCGCTCCTCCAAGGACAATTTCAACAACAAGGACAATTTCGACAAGGACAAAGACGATTTCAAGGCCACTGAGTTAGGAAAGACCTTTAGCCCCAATCCAGCTGGTCTAAAAACCCCTGATTTAACCGATGGTGCCTATACGCAGAATACGGACGAGGGTGAAGATTTCCCCCGAATAAATGAGGCAGTCATCATTAAAATTATAAAGGCTTTATCAAATAGGAAAGCAGCAGGGAATGATAAAATACCGAATGAAGTTACTAAGAGGCTCCTGCTAGAAGCGATACATTATTTTACAACCTTGACAAAGGAGAGTATAAAACTGGACTATTTTCCGGCGAGATGGAAACAGGCTGTAATTAAATGAATTCCTAAGGCTGGAAAGACCATGATATCTAAAGATCTAAGGCCACTGTCCAATTTGGGGAAATTATTGGAGAGAGCTATTGTGCGCATTACAACTCAATTTGTGGTAGACAATGACATCATCCCTTAAGAACAATTTTGATTTAAAAAAAACACCACTCTACGACTCAACAGATTCATAGAGTGCTCAATTTTATCAGTGACGGATTCAACAGAATAGAAACGACAATCGGAGTGTTTTTAGATATATCCAAAGCGTTCAACAAAGTGTGGCACGATGGGGTTTTATATAAAATGTACAAACTAGGGTTCCCAAGCTGGATTTTAAACTGGACGACTTCATACTTGAAGAATATAGATTTTATTGTAAGATGGGCACAAGAGAAGAGTGACTCGTTCCTAATAAAGGCTGGAGTCCCTCAAGGATCCATCTACGGACCATTTCTTTTTAATATCTACACATCCGACTTCCCAGTGAACCATGACGACTGGCACACCTTAATAGCTTTGTATGCGGATGACGTGGCGATTCTGACCAGGAGCAAGAAAGCGGACCTGGGAGTCCAATACGCTCAGGATACAATTGACAATGTAACCTGATGGTACAATAAATGGAGAATTAACATCGACACTGCGAAAACGCAAGCAGTAATTTTTACAAGACTGCGCGTAATGATTCCCAAAAACCAGTGTATAAGAGTTAAAGGACAACCAATCTCCTGGTCAGAGTCCGCCAAATACCTGGGGGTAAAATTGACCTAAGACTTAATTTTAAAGAGCATACGAGAAACTTCATCGTAAAGACTATAGGGATGAGAGCGATGCTCTCTCCAATTTTAAATAATAATGCAAAGCCTAGTGAAGTAAAGAGAAGAATATATGTACAAAACGTACGTAAGACCAGTATTATTGTATGCTACGCCAGCGTGGATAGGACTGGCGTCGAAAGATACAATAGAAAAGATAAGGATAATAGAGAGACGGACCCTTAAATCTATTTTTAGAATGAGGGTGGGCACAAAAAGAGACCTGGTATATAAGTATACCAAAATAACAGGTATTAGAACTATCATAAAGAAACAGTCATTAAATTATTACAAATGCCTTAAAGAAAGCAAAACTGAGGCCCTAAGATACATTGGCGAAGACAACCGCATCTGGGACACTGGAAGTCGACCAATCGATGTCCTAAAACTATAATTGGCGAGGGAATGCCAAAGACGGATGACGTTAGACAAGACACAGAGCAAAATCCAAAATAAGCTTGGCATCCTCTGAAATATAGCTTCGCGCAGCAAAGGAAACCGAGAAAACATCAGTTCATCTGGTCAACCCCTAGCGGTGACATCGCTCGTGTTGCAGTGCTCTCGGCAGCAGACTTCGAACGGCTTCCTAAGCGCGGTGTGCTCAGGCAGAAGTCAACCAACTCCCGCAGCGGCGAAGACATCCCGCAATCAGCCTACTAGTACGGCCGAGGGCCCCAGTATTCTGTCATTTCTCTCTCCAGCACTCGGAGTGAGAGATCGTTTGTACAGCCTTCTTGTGTATAGAATCCAGCGACTTGAACCCGCCTATTAAACCTCTTCATACAGTCCACTTGGGTCTTTTTTTCAACAAGCAATACCTGACCACCTACACAGGCAATACGAGCGAATCATCAGTCTCGGAGGACGAAGACGACCTATTGCAGACCAGTTCTACTATTGAACATTGCGGGATCATTATATTACAAAGGATTCAATGATGGTGGTATGACCATTTAAAAAAATCATTCTTTGCACACGTATGTCCTCATGTATTGGCAGTTAACTGTCGCAATTTTTTATTTTTACCCCTCCTCGTTTTCTCTTGGAAGCCATTTTTCCAAGATGGCGCTTGCGAGTCATTGATAACTCTATTGGTGATATCTCAAGAAATAACAACGAGAGGAGATACTCTAAAAACATAATATTTTAAACATAATAAATGACATTTCGTTTTATTTTTCTTTTTTCTTTTACATTTCTTCATTGTTGAAATAGATTTTTTTTAAGTAGACAACATTTTAGCCTTTAAAACAATTGTTTTAGACTAGAGAAAACTGTACGAAGGAGTAAAATGCTAAGTTAATTCCACCAATTCACGCCCGAGACAACTGAGTTTAGCAGTACCATCCATCGAGGATACACTATCTAGTTCCAAAAGGAAGGGAAATGGACGTTTGGAACAATGAGAAATCGGCCTTCGTGCAAATGACGCATCATTACTCAATGGCACAAGCTTCCCATACCTCTCCCCACTGCTGTCAATCCCAGACACTTCTCACAAGAGTTTACATCATCCTAGTTCCATTTCCCTCCCCAAAACTAATTACCGTTAGCCCATCTCCTGGCTATAGAGGTGACCATTTCCCACACCACACTAAAATTAATTAGGTGATTTAGGGAATAATATTTGTTTATTGGAAGACACTTGCATGCGAAATAACAATATTTAATTGCTCACTATTTATTCCCCCGCTCCTATTGGCTAAATCACTCAATCGGTGCAATCACTAATGCAGGGAACGAATCTCCATAAGAGCCTGCATACTGAATTTGGGATGCTATGTGAATATAACAAGAAAAAATTATATTCATTCGAATCACCAAGTTTTTACATGAAGTTTTTTCGTAATTTGCGATGAAATTCCAGTCTCTCGGCCTTAGCCATCGCTCACATTGATGACATATTCAAGTACTTACTTTCACTCAATTTCTTTTTGAATTCAGCCGTTGTCATTTCTCCATTTGGAACACAAAACTCAATGGTCACTCCATGATCCCCCAACGTCTTCAGGTTCTCTTTGTCATGTTCCTGGATTACTTTCAGCTTTTTTAACTCTTCTTGCAGTTTTTTATCATTCTTTGGTGCAAATTTCTCACTGTACTCGCTAAAGAGGAAAGCATAAGCCAGATATTTGCTCCTGTCTTTTATAGTGCTGTGGTTCTTCGGAACTTGCTCGTCCGTGGCCTTAAGCCTGTTGACATAAATAGAGTGATTTCAATTAATGCACAATTTTCTGTAAGTTTCTATAATTTAACTGGCTATATTTACAGTTTTAAAAACTAGAAACGCCATCAAAATCGCTGCGAAGTGTAGAGACTGAAGGAAGCAGAATATAGATTGGCCTTTACAATACTCCTGACAAAGCTGCCAAAGATGTAAATGATAGGAAATAAATCGAAAGGATATGGCTAGAGATCAAGAATGGAAATATGAATGCATCAGTAGAGAAAGTAGGAATGAGAAAATCAGAGACCCGGAAGCAGGGTTGTTAAAAAAAACCCGGGTTTTAAAAAAAACCAGCCCACCTGGGATTTATGGGGTTATTTTGGGTTATAGTTCTCAGTTAAATTATCATTTACATATTTGAAATGGGTTTTAATGTATCTTAGCCATTCAAATAGTTTTTCTGGAATTTAGTGATTCTGTAGTCTTTAGTAGTCTGGAAATAGACATAAATGGTTAGAAATGGACAGAAATGGATAGAAATGGACAGTAATGGATAATAATGGAAGGAAATGAATGGAAATGATCGGAAATGGTTAGAAATGGGTAGAAATGCTGAAATAGAAATGCGGTGTAACTTGTTTTTGAAGTTACGTACCCCTCGGTTTTTAATTTACATAAAATGTTAAGTCCAATTTTTTATCAACGATCAGAAAGCTATTCCCATCCCAGTTGTTGCAAGTGATCAGTAACACTATCGAAACTATTAGGGCCCTTTAAAAAAAATATGCCTGGAAAAAAATCACAGCCAGCAAAAACAAAGGGGTGGTAGCAACCGATAAACAACACAAATACAAAAATGTTAAGTGTGATATCAATCAGAGAAATATAAGGAAAGACAATTACTTCACCGATCATTATGTAAATACAGAAGATCCAACAATATATTACACAAATTTAGTATCGAGACCTATAAGCTCATTGTAATAATAAGTAAAATGGTTTCCCCTTAAAAGTGGACAGAGAAGAAGAATTTGTAATTGATAACGGCAACGCATTCCGGAGGTTTGAGCCAGAAGAAAAGATTTAACGCAAGTATTTGTCCGAGGTGTAGGGTGTAAGAATTAAATGTTATTATAAAAGGAAGTCAAAAGGACGTCAAATTGAATAATTATGCATGAATGAAGCAGTTAGCTGATATGAGAGGGAAGTGAAGAGCTGCAGAAAACCAATCCCCGGATTTATGACCGCTAATGATGATGATATTTCCATGGATTCATTATCTTTTACAGCAGTTCCAGCCACTGACCGGGTCTGCTTTGTGCACCTTATTTTTCACCTATCCTCCCACCGTGTCTCTACTCTCACTGTTCTCCAACCATCCCCCTCTATACTCTAGTCCACTACTTTCTCCCACCTATCCCGTGATCTTCCTCGGGGTCGTTTCTTTTGCATTTCAATTCCATGCACTGTTCTAAGTCTTATGTCAGTTCCCATCCCTTTTACGTGTACAAACCATTTCAGCCTAGATGCCGCCATCCTTTCCTGTAGTGGTATCTCCTCTAAGGTTTCCTTATTCTTCCATTACTTATCTATTCTGATTCTTCCTATTGCTATTCTCCCGAGGAACTTCATCCCGCATGCCTGTAATCTGCTCACATCCTTTCTCTTCATAGTCCATTTATTTACTTCCATGGATTATATTCATTAAATCTAATAATAAGACACCGTACGGGTTTTACAAATTCTGAGCCCCCAATGGGAGGACACGCAAAATCCCCCTCTCCCCGGTCTGTTTTATAAGACAAAGTAAAACTTCTAAACCGTTCAGGGAAATATTTTGTACCTAAAAGTAATTTCAGGTAAACGATGAAAAGAAAACTCTGTTGAGAGTGTCGCGAGCCCACTAGGAACCCAAGCCGTGCTTTACCCCATTGTCCTCTTTCCGGCGATATTTCTGGGTTTCGGGGAAATAGATTTTGGACCTCGTTAGATATTTTAATCAAAATATCGAAAAGCCTTGCGTAAAATATGTCCTTATGATTTCAATGTTAGACTGAGACGGGGCCGCTACAAATACATTTCTATCCCGCCCGACAGGTACTCATATATTAAATATAGTGTCTCTGGGTTCGGTACGAACTATTTTGTTTAGATTAACTGAGACATGAATCAAATTTAGACGTTTGATTGATTGTTATAATTAACTTCAGTAATTAACCGATTTTTTTAACGCTTTTATTCAAAGAGCTGCTGGACTGGGACCCGAATCCAGTTCCCTCGATCCCGGCGCCGAGTGTTCTCCCAGTCCAGGCGAATAGTTTTTCCACGGTGAATTCCACCCCATTAACGCTAATTATTACTCGTTAAGATATCATCGTTCATTTTGCTCTCATTAAACTTCTACGGACTTCTGATTTAAAAGTAAAGGCGATATCAATTTGATTACCGTGGTTCAAAACGGTTATATGAGCGACTGAAAACAAATATTATTATTCCTGAATATTTTATTCTTCTGGCCGAGATATCATACAAAGGCGAAAGCGGTCGCAATAAAAATATACATTGGATGGACATCGGATGCGTAAAAGTTTTGTTATCATAATGGATCTCTTGTATTTTATGAAGTCATGGACTGAATTATAAAGTCAGTTTTCAATATGAAAGGCTGAAAGTAGAAATTTAATTTTACATTGCAAATTTCAAAATCTGGTCAACAGTTCATTCCTTCATTGTGTTCAAACGCATGCCCAAAATTCCATTGGGAATATACTGTCCAACACCCACTTATTAATTCCTACACCACAATTGCTAATCACTAAGTTATTTGTATTCTCCTCAACGTTTTATTTTAAATATATTATTCTGAGATAGAGGGTTTTACAAAAGGTATTGTGTACATACCCTTTTGCCAAGTACAATGGTTCAAGAAGAGTTGAGCTGAACTTAGGACTCGGCTCACAGCCATGAGAGGTCAAAGTATTATTCACATTTGTCAAACTGGTGTAAATATCACACTCGCTGCGTAGTTCAGCACTGAGGATTTCCACCACTGACGTTCCATTTTTGGCTGAAATGTTTTGAAGCAAAATATGAGAATATTTTTGACAAAAAATTGGCTGCAATTCCTTTTAAATTTTCAATGGTAGTATACTCGTAGTTTAAAATGTGTATTTTATGTACATACCAAGACATATCATTTCAACAGTAGGAAGATCATTTTGGATTTATTTCATCCACATGCATTAACATTTTCAAAATTAAATTCGCAAGTAAATGACAACGATACTGACCAAATTTTGGTAGGTGAACAATAAGTTTATTTGCTGACTTAGGTAAGTGACTGTGGACCTCTTCGTCTTGTCCATCTTTATTATAGAGGACTGAATAACCATCTTTTTCCTCATCTCCCAGATTTGCCTGAAAAAAAGAGAAAGGGAGAGTTTTCCCGTACAGTCAATCTGAAAACATTCGTGTGTCAGTTCTACTCGCAATGGGGGAGAGTATTTGATATTATTACTCTATTTTCCCGTATCTTATAATGTATCTCTTTATATGTCTTTCTAAAATGAAAACATTTAATGCTTCGTAAATATTATACACGACATAAAGTTGAGTGGAAACTAACCTAATAAACTTAAATATCCAACCCATCGAACCACTACCATCCAGAAATCGTTTTTTTGAGGCAGCTGCACAGCATTGTAATGTTGTGCATACATACCAATCACGCCGTTTTCTTCCGCGGTAGGCATAGTCACAAAGTTTCACTCATAAATATATATTTGTACACCTAACTCTTCTTCAATAATTTCCCCCATATCCTTGCAAACCTCTTTTACCCCAATACACTGCTTCATACACGTCCTCCTGTCTTGAAGACTCCTAATATTCTTCCACCTATGAATTTCCTCAGCCACATTCGACCACAACCTCGGCCCACCTCTCATTCTCTCGAGGTAGCTCTCGCACCATTCATTCTTCTCTTATATGAAGAAATTGCCATGAGAAAAATTCTTGGTGTCGAATACATAGTTTAAACATAAGAGAATATACATTTATACTTGGAAAAGGGGCGTTTGTAAAAGCATGATTGATTTCGTTGTGTATGATGAGAGATTGAGGGAGTTAGTGTGGGACACGAGAGTGATGAGGGGTGCTGAATGTGGAACAGACCACTATTTGGTACTCTCCAAAGTGAATCTGGGCAGAAAGTGGGTGCAATTTTGGTTGATACAAGGCAACTAGATCTTAAGCGAGCATTACAAAGATCTTTCTGCGCATTGGTCCGGCAAACCAAAGGTCCGTGGTTCGATTTCCGGTCCGGGCCGAATATTTCTCATGGCAATTTCTTCAAAAAAATTCACCCGCCATGTTTGAATTTCACTCTTACATATCTATTTCGTTATTCGACTCCCATCCACTCTCTCAACATGGCCAAACCAACACTCCTTTCATATATGTCCATTACTGGAGCATCTAAGCCACATTCATTTATTACCCACTCATTCTTGACCCTATCCATCCTACTCTCGCTGCAAACACTCCACAGATAACTCATACCCACGGCGCACGGTAGGCCCAAATCGGGAAGAGCTGGACAAAAATCAGAAGCTGCGGTAAGGTGCTCAAAACGTCAATCCAAAGTGTAATTTACCTACTTTGTTCTTTTTTGACATCAGTTTAACCGTATCTACTGTATAAATTCAAACTTAGATGAGAGACATTGGGAAAAGCCAGATGGGAAAACGTAGGAAAACTAGAAAACAATTAAAGCAACGATTTTTGGTCAGCTTTTTCCGATTTGGGCCCACTGTGCGGCGTTTAGTCTACTCTCATTTCTATCCTTACATACCTATGTTTCACCACCAAACAACAAAGTGGGAAGAAGTACACTTTTGTGCACGGGGATTTACGCTTCCTTAGACAGGCACTCATTCCTTGATATGCTCCACATACTGCCTACCACTTTCCTTCCAGCATCCGCACGTCCCTTTATCTCCTCATCTATCTATTCATCTTTCGCAAATATCTTACCTTAGTACACGAAATCACCCACTGTTCAATTACTTCACCAGTCACCCTCATCATACAGGTTCTCCCCATTCTCCTTATCAAAAACTACTACTTTAGTCTTGCACGTATTTACCCTCAATTCCATTCTCTCTGTTGATTCACAAAACTTATCTAGGAGCTTCTGTAATCCCTGTTGGCTCTCTGACATCAAAACAGCATCATCCGCATATAGTAGAATTCGCACGTTTACATTTCCAATCAAAAAATCGTCGTTTTCACTACATACATCTCTAACGCATTTATCCATAAATACAATAAAACACCCATGGTGACATTACGCCCTGTTTTATTTCAAACCAATCACTCAGAGCCCCGTCAACTCTCACACTTGCCTCACTATTGTCAGACATCGCCACCATAGCATTCAATAACTGCCCATTCACTACATAGTCCTTCAAACCTTCCACAACTTCTTTCTATTTACCCTGTCATATGCCTTCTCTAAATCAACACACGCGCAGTACACTTTCTTTCCGACGCCCATACATTTTTCTGTCACTAGCTGAAGCGCGAAAAGCTGGTCACTACATCCTCTGCCAGGCATAAACCAACACTGCACAACCCATTTTCTATCAGAAGTAATGTTCCTCACTCTTTCGATTAAAATTTTGCTGAACACTTTTCCCGGAATGCTCAATAAACTAATAGTCCGATAATTATTATATTCGGTCTTTCCTCCCTTCCCTTTTTACAATGGAACGATGATTGCATTCCTCCAATCCACTGGAACAACGGAAGCCTGTAAGCATAAATTACATAGTTCACGCAGTCGACAAATGAGTAAATTACACCCACATTTCAACCTTTCACTGGATATCCCATCTATGCCTGAAACCTTCCCATTTTTTAATACTCTCACAGCCGTTATGACCTCATTCTCACTGATCTCCTTTCTATAATTACATCCTCGCATACTACTTTGCAAGACTCATCCTTAGCGCCTGCAATATTATTGTATAATTCTTCAAAATACTCCCTCCAGCAGTCCCTGATATTGCTCTCATCCCGCACCATCTCTTCACTTTTGTTCTTTACAGCATTCATTCCGTTGAAGGCTTCGCCCTTTTTATCACTTTCAAAACTGCTTTTAATTACCTTCCAAATCACTCTGCATCTTGCTAGCTTCATCCGAACGCATTCTTTCCTTGCTCTCTTTAATAAACAATTTTCCGTTCATTCTTTTTCTTTCTGTAAATCTCACATGCCATAGTACGCTCTTCCTCAGATGCTTGCAGTAGGATATTCCTCGCGCTTCTTACGGACAACCCTCTGACTGGGCAACAGCGTGCGCCTCTCCCTTCTCTTCCGGGCATGCTCCTGACAGTTCAGCGCGCTCTTTTTCCAAAATAAATGTTAATCGATATTCATTAACCAACGAATTCGCTTAAGATTTTATATGTGGATTCATGATGATTAACTCGATAGCTTGAAGAAGATGCAAACGGCGCTTTTCAGGGATGCGCGAAACGGAAAATAACGCAGTCTTGCAATTTCATTAATTACTAAAATAATAATTCACTAAATAATATGAAAATTCGTGTGATTGTTAAGAAAGATTTTTCCTACAATAAATGTAAAGGAAATTACGATATCTTGACCCGTGTTGTTATTATGAAGCTGTAAATGCGATGCATCCGTCCGGTACCCGGAAAAATGTGCTAAAATTCTGTTTTTAAGCACAAACTGAAATCAACATAAACGGAAAAAAAGTTTTGTATACCATCACTAAACGCAAAAATAAACAAGCTTTGATTTGGTATACTTCATTTTAATTCGATTGAGCCGTCTTTGAGATATTAGTCTTCAAACTTGGGTGAAGGAATTTTGCAACGGATAGTAGGGTATTACTACGCTTTGGTTTCTCATCTGGCATACTGGCGAAAATGTGCCAAAATTGACCGGTAGAGCGCCATAACCGTTAGCAGGGAGAGCTGCACGAGGTGCGGGTACTGTAACAGGTAACCTTGCATACTCTATCACAACTTACTCACAACAGACACAGAGTATACTCGGACGGCCGAACCACGATGGGAGGTGGAAGCTGAATAAGATACGGACATAGCAATACGAACTGGACTATCGGTTCTTGGAATGTTAGAGGAGTATATGGAAAAGTGCTTGAGTTGTTGAATGAAATGAAAGTGAGACGAATGGATGTTTTGTGTGTATGTGAAACTAAGTGCAAGGGGCGGGATGTTGTTACTGTAGATGGCGGTGGTCTGGCACTGTGGTCAGGAGTTGAGGATAATGCACCATTGGATGGAGAGAGTGACAGTGTGAAAGATGAGTTTTGGGAAAAACTGAGAGAGGTTTTGCATGAATGTGACCCTGGTGAGAGAATAATTGTACTAGGTGACATGAATGGCTGGGTTGGTGTGAGCCGGGATGCATCCGAGATAGTGGTTGGGCCATTTGGTGACCCTCTAGTGAATGATAGTGGTGAAAATTTGGTGAATGTGTCCTTGGAAAAAGGATTGTTTGTGTCGAATACATAGTTTAAACATAAGAGAATATAC
The DNA here is from genome assembly GCA_963169105.1 of Ceriagrion tenellum. Classification (NCBI taxonomy): domain Eukaryota; kingdom Metazoa; phylum Arthropoda; class Insecta; order Odonata; family Coenagrionidae; genus Ceriagrion; species Ceriagrion tenellum. The sequence continues at coordinate 158,550,978 of OY720634.1, read as the reverse complement.
ATTTATACTTGGAAAAGGGGCGTTTGTAAAAGCATGATTGATTTCGTTGTGTATGATGAGAGATTGAGGGAGTTAGTGTGGGACACGAGAGTGATGAGGGGTGCTGAATGTGGAACAGACCACTATTTGGTACTCTCCAAAGTGAATCTGGGCAGAAAGTGGGTGCCAAGGAAGAATTTTGCGCGTAAGCAGATGAGAGTAAAAGTGGAGAGACTGCTAGACAGCGAGGTAAGAATTCAGTATGGTTGCATGCTTGAGGATGCTCTATCCTTGAAGAAGAGAGAATCGGACGAGTACATCAGAAACGAGGATGTGAATGATGCGTGGGAGTGTTTAAAAGGAGTGATTGTAGAATGTGCTGAAAGTGTATGTGGAAACGGAGTGGTAGGAAAATGAAAGGAAAACAAGCTTTGATTTCGTGTACTTCATTTTAAAATCGATTGAGCCGTCTTTGAGATATTAGTTGGTTGGAATAAAATAACTTAGTAATTTTCCACACGGTTTATTGTCCTCGAGCGGTTTCAACGCAATAGCGTCATTCTCAAGAGGTTAAAAAAACCTCTTAACCTCTTGAAAATGACGCTATTGCGTTGAAACCGCTCGGGGACAATAAACCGTGTTGAAAATTACTAACAATAATTTATTTTATTCCAACCATGGAAAAATTTCACAAAGTAAGCCCGTCAACGATTAATTTTATTTGAGATATTAGTCTTCAAACTCGGGTGATGGAATTGTGCAACTCATAGTAGGCCTGATTTCACTATTCTACTCAAGCTAGGATCCCTTCTAAAAGGACTACCTTGAGAGCCAGCATATCGTTGCCCGCAATCCACCATTAGGAGGTATATGCGGTGTACTGACACACCGGGCCGCTAATTTTTATTTTGTCAATTTTCCGCCAGCATTTTTTAGTCCCATCTTGGTTCATGTCTGATATTTTTCATTTTATTGCATCTAAGGTGACTGTATATGATTACTAGGTCGTGATCGCTATTTATATCTCTACCGGTGTAGCTCTTTCACCGCATCACTTAGTTCTTGTATCCCTTTCTGCTTAGTTTGTAGTCTATTTGGTACGTGACAATATTCCCTGGAATTTTGCATGCATATCTCCCACTCCTTTATTGCTCGGAGAGAGTGTTTCCTACAACCATATTCCTATCATTGCAGAACTTTTCTAGCATTTTCGCTATGGAAATTCGTTTTCAGAGTGCGGAATTTCGTAAGATGCCTGCCTCTTTTCCATCTTCTACCTTTGCGTTCCAGCCTCCCATTATGATGAGGATCTCTCTACCATTCATTAATCCGAGGACTTCTTCCAAACGTCCGTGCACTCCTATCTCTTCTTCCGTATGGGTGGACGTCGGCATGTAGACCTGCCCTAGGGTGTCCCATTTTGAATCGATGTCTGAAAGTCATGATGGGTCTTAGGGTATCAGATGGTGACATTCGGTGAGAAAATGAGGTGTCCAAAAATTTCCTGAATTCGGATTATATTTAGTGGTCGACCACGCAACCCATAAGGGCGCTCCGAGGACCTCCGCGCCGCTCCCCACCAGTTCTTCCCCCACCTATCGAAGTTTCTGATATGTAGGCTTAAATTGGTTACTACTTTGGGAAGGGGTGAGACTGGTATTTAAAAAACAAAGCCTTACATTCAGATCATTTACTAATATAATGGAAATAAGAAGCTCCAAGGTTGGGACGAGAACTAAATTCCAACGTCACTCTTTTTGAGAATTTTTATTACATTCTGCTCACAAAATTTTTGCAATGAAGACTTTGAGTGCCGTTTTGGTCATCATTGGCATAACTTTTCGGAGCCTGGAGACTATTTGGGGTAGTGGCTTCATTTGCTCCTCAACCTTGGTCAATCCAGCCTGATAATTGTACTTGATAAGGCGAGGTCGCTTATGACCCTGGTCCAAAAGTGGTAACCTATTCAAGCCTACATATCATAACCTTCAATAGTTGGGGAAAAGAATTAGTGGGGGGGGGTGGCGCGGAGGCTCGGGAGCGCGGGCTTTTCAAACAGGCGGCGCGCGCTTTTTGGAGCCCCCATGTTAAACGAAAAGCTGAGTGCTCGACCCCTAAATATAATCCGATTTCAGAAATATTTTGCACCCCTCATCTTCTCATCAAATGTCACCATCTGAGACCCTAAGACCCATGACTTTCAGATATTGATGCAAAATGGGAAACCCTAACCTGCCCTATCACGGTATTCGTTGGCTCTCCTTCCAGCTTCGCCATCAATCCTCTCACTGTGCTGCCAGACTGACTTCTCTCTTCCGCCCCATTCTTTTCCAGTATAATTTTAAATACCCACACCTGCGATCTCTACCTTGCTCACACCTTCGACCTTAGTCTTCCGAATATATCTCTCTTCTTTGTCTCACCTACGATCTGGTCGTCTCGTCGTCTCCTGGATATATCACCCGATATATGTCGCTCCAGTAGTCGTCCCCAATGCTTCTCTTGCCTTTTTTGTTTCTCCTCAAAGTCTGTTATCCACAGTATTTTCTCTTGGCTAACTCTTGAGTATAAGCTCTTCCATTTCCTTGTCTCCTGCATGTCCATAATCACCTCTTCCGTGACCTACGGTTTTCTAATTTTAGTTCCACTTACTGCTTTTATCATTGTTTTCGCCGCTTCTATGATTCCTTTTTTTATATCTCTCCATTCATGTTCCTCTGATTTCACTCCATGATCCGCGCCCATTATTTTATCAACCTGCTCTCCATATTTCTCCTTCATTGCCCCAGTCAATGCCTCTGTGTTCCACTTTCCTAGCCTCCTATCCATTCTTATCTTTTTTATTTTTACACGTCATTTCATCACTGATAAGAGTTGATCTGATTACAGGGTCTGCATCAGCCCCTGGTAAAGTTCGTAGGTTTTTCGCACCAGTCCAGAATCTATATCAATTTTCTCCAAGACACTACTAACTCTTGCGAATAGCATCACTTAAGAGTGACTGAAAGTATTCACATTCTTACAATAAATTTCTTCTCACAATTGGGAGTAATACTGTTTTCATGTAGTCCTCCTTACGAGAAATATTAATCTCCATTCCCTCAGTCTGTCTTGCCTTGATTTTTCGTAGTATCTTCTCTGGTTTTCTCTCTCAGCCATCTGTGCTTTTTTCAGTTGAATTGGCTGAACATTTCTTGCCCATGCCGACTAATTTCGCATGGACCCCTAGAAAAATATAAATATAACGCTGCTCATCTCGACTTTACCCCACAAGTGACACGCCCTTCAACTATATAATAGACTCCAGCTAATTAATCAAGAGCACTTGAGGAAATGTGATGCATCTTGATACAGAGTGTCCCTTTAACGTCTTACTCGCTGTACATTTGTCTGCGCAATTCTCTGTGCTTCGGTCGGGGGACCCAACGGAAACATGTCGGGATATTTTGTTCTCAAACGGGAACCCACCCACTTTCAGAACCATGCGGATACTTTACTTAGACAAGACCGCTGAATAGTGCTTGTAATGCAACTGTCTAACATGATTCTATGAGCAAACCATCACAATTCATCGAGAATGAGTTCCATGAGAGGTGGTTGTTTTACACAGCTGAATTAGTTGGTCAATATTATAATCTTTCATAGAAAGTATTTGCCATATTTAATCTTGTAAGTTCTTTTATTTTACCTGAAAGCGCAATGCATTTGATCGGGACTTGTTTTGAGTGTTCACCTGAATGAATAGTAGCACTGGGAATTTCTGGCGTTCAAACGTTTCCAATAGTTGGATGATTTGGATCTCTTCCTTCTCGTTATCAGTAAAGAACTTTTTTCCTGCTTGCATCACGATGAAGTACAGGAGGATACAGCATGCATCGGCCTTTTTCTTCGCGACTGGAAAGTAAAGATTGTTAAGTGGCATTAATTTTTAACATTATAATTCAGTCAGTAATCGAAAATATTACCGAATATGTAGCTTGATTTTTAGCATCTGTCGCATCAAAGTCTGTAAAACTGGAACCCCTATTTGAATAGCAGATCATTGGGAAAGACAATTTCTGTTCATTTTCATCGGCATTTAATGGTGAACATATTTTGATGAAAAACAAAAACCACTCACATCTATAAGTTGTGAACAAAATCAGGTGAATGCAAAAATTTAAACATGACAATTTCAAGACAATGATTCGAAGCTTTAAAGGAGAATATTTTAAATAAACTTATTAAACTTCAGAAAACATTCCAAACCGCCACAAAAGATTGTACACGTATATTTGGAATGTATAAGTACCATTATTCTGTAGCGTAGGGTTTCCCATTGGTTGTTGGCGATGTGGTTTTCGAGTTTAGCTGAGTATGTTCGATGGGGTTCTTTAAATGAAATGGAGTTCCATGCGTTAAAACTGAAGGGCATAGGAAGAAATACCATAGGGGGTTAGCGAGCTAGCATTATACAGGGGAGGGTGGGGGGCTGCAGTCAATCAATCTTAGGATTGAACGACCAATGGATATGTTAAAAAGAGCGGTGGGATACCTTTCCGATCGTTCACGGCGGCGCCATGGACGTTTCATTTTGAAGGAGTACTTGATACCTGTTCACTTATCACACACCTCTCCTTGCGATATCGCCACAGCATACGTTGGCCTGCATTGGAACGGTGAACATGCGATCATGCGCTTTCGCTACATGGTTAGTTATACAAATTCCCTAAATAGCTGAGTTCCATCTTCATTTTACTCGACGCTTCGAGACTTTACACTGTTTCTATCACTTATGGAGCATTTTTGCTTCAACGTGTCACCCGTGCGGATAGCATTTTCAGTGGCGGAATGATCGTTGCCGAGAATTTGCCGTCTTACATATCGGAGTTCTCTTTTTGTCATATTTCGGGTCAACTGGCCACAATTGGTTCCAGCGGAATTCACTACGTCCAATCGTCCGGCAAAGAAGCGTTTCCAGGAGGGTTAGCCATCGCACAGTGGGACGAAAACGAAAAAAGCTGGCCAAAACCTGAAAAATCTTTTTTTTTAGTCTGGAAGTTGAAACTTTGCACAATTATTGCCAATAGATTGGTGCATATGATGACGCATTCAATTTTTATAGGTAAATTGCGCTAACGAAATAAATGACCTCAAAGTTGAACAAATTTTGCAAAAATAGCCCGTATTAAATTCTTTCCAAAAATCGCCGTTTTCAAGCTAATGCTGAACCTTTTGTAGCAAAGTTATATAATTAAAACGTAGCAGTGATATAAAACACTTCTTTTTCTTTGATAATCATCTACCTACATGGCCAAATTTTTGTATTTGCCAGAGATAAGTTACAAAATGGCGTACCCTTGTTTTCGTCAAAGTTTTGTCTTTATGTGGTAATATAAAAAAATAAACATCGCCTGACACTGAGATATTTTCACCACAATTACAGCAAAGCTTTAAAATTGTTAATCCGAAGAGATCATCTGCGACGCCGAAAGTAAAATCGATTTTTCGATCGTCCATAAGGCAGGTAACGGAAACGCGGTGGTAATATTGAAGAAGGTGGAATACATTAAGAAATGTGAGGAGTTCATTTAGGGGAACAACATCACGGTGTTGAAAAAAGATCCAACAATGAAGTTCCAAAACAAAAATCTTGTCCCGCCCTGTTTACACCATATGGTTCAAAGAAATAAGTGCAGATTAATCCCTCTGCACCGCGGTTTTTCGGCCTTCCGAAAGAGCACAAACCAGGAGTCCCGATTAGACCAGTGGTTTCAAGCGTGTTAGCCCCCAACCATCTCCTTGCCAGGAGACTCGACCAAGTGTACCGGGAGCATTCCGGATTCTCTCCAAAATATGGTGTCATCAACTCAGCGCATTTAGCAGTTAAACTATCCCAACTAGTGCACCTTCGTTTCCTTCGACGTTACCAACCTGTTTCCCAGTGATTCCTCCAAAAAAGCCGCCCTGTTAGCCGAAGACTTCCTCTTACAGACACGTGTCCCCGCACCAATAGTGCTCGACCTGCATTCTGCTCTAATAACATGTGCCTCCCAAATCTATTTTAAATTCAACGCACAGTTGTTTGAACAAACAGACAGGTTAGCTATGGGTTCACCCTTATCGCCATTACTTGTACCATCGCTTCTGGGAAGCCCTTGCTGAAAAGTGTCTGTGTATCGATATGTGGAAGATGTTGTGTTTAAGGTCGAGGTCCGCGAGGCAACTCGATACCCTCTTACACCTCTTAAATTCCTTGGACAAATCAATAAAATTCACCATGGAGAAAGAGAATAGTGATTCTCTCAAATTTCTGGACTTAACACTTTCCAGGGATAAATTTGATAAAACGTGATAAATTTAATTTTTCCATTTTTAGAAAAGATTCCTACACGGACAAGGTAATCCATGCCACATCCAGGCATCATTTTTCTCAAAAACTGTTAGCCCTCCATTCTATGCTCCACCGATTACTAACAATCCCCATTAAGTCTGAAGCCGATATTAAAAAAGAGTTAAGCATCACCAAGCAAATATCAGTTAGCAATGGCTATCACGTGTGTGTCAGTGTGTACGAACTACATGAAATATTTTTCGGAATAACCTCTTGTGGTCTCAATTCTAATTAATGACTAAAAATAGTACTTATATTTTGCATACGGCAGAAATAGTTCTTATTTTTCATGGGTATCTTTGAAGAACAGACTTTTTTATTTATCTCTGCCCACAAGAGCATGTCCTGAATTGAGTAACGTCCGCTTCGCATCATAATTGTTCACTGTGCTTTTATATTTTCCAGTGAGTCCACTAAAATGGCGATTTCCGGTCTGAAAATTAATATAAAAATATTTTACGGAAAGTATACATTTTTTTATGTGCATAAATGTGGAAATTTTAGCTACGGATTGGTTGTGTATCACAATGTATCATTACTTTGAAACCTTTTTCATGTGATTACTTAGCATTCGATGAATGACGCACGAGCGCAAGAGATGTAATAGTGGTATGTAAAGATAGAAAATTATAGGGAGCCTTATTCAAACAGAGCCTGTTCCCTGGGAAATACACCAGTAACTAAGTTCTTTGTCATTAACTACGCCGAAAGGGAATGATAAGAATGGTATATATGGGCCAGACAGAGACACGCAGGTTTGCAGCCGTGTTAGACTAAAAACTCCTGTATTGGGGTGCTTTGAGCTCCAAAATAATGCTTCATTCGTAGGAATGAACTAATAACTAATGCACCTATATTGAAAGTCTCTGGGCCCCAACATGAGACGTTAGGGGTTTGTAGATTTTAATTAAACAATCATTTTGCTCAATAATGGTAATATCCACTGTTGGGTAAATTGCCCAAATGTTTTATTGTGGGATAAACCTTACAATTACATCAACGGAAAACTAATCAACACCAATAATGATTAATTAAAAAAGTTACCTATTAAAAGAACTAGTTTAAATATACTTAAAGGGTGTCACAAACTCTGGGTTGAACAAAAAATTGGGACAATAAGAACGTCAGCGTAAAAAGAAAAAAAACAAGAAGGCGTTGCGCCTTAAAGTCGCGCGGCAGACGTTCTGGTGGAGATACGGGTAGAGAATATTTACAAGAGTCGCTTAAACGATCGTGAAATGTGCTCTTTCAGTCCATAACTCGAAAATGGAGACATCGACATCACCACTGTCCGATTAGGTGCCGATTTCAACTATCCGGAGATCAACGATAGCATAAATGAAACGATTACTTTCGGAAAAGATTGCCAGTAAAATTAAAATTTGAAAGAAGCATCTATTGCAAGTAAAAGTTTAGTGAAATATAATCGTATAATAATTACCGGTAGAGGTGATGATACGCGTAAAAACCGTATAATCCGTTGGGCCAAAACCTTAAGCGTATTTCTTTTGTTATCCCAAGACACATGAACTTCATACCGATTATGGTGGATTATGGTATTGCCAAGTACCCCAAAGTGGGTCCCTTTGGGGTACTTGGCAATGTTACTAACATTGAAGTAGATGGAGAGGGCATTTCATCATCAAACTGTAGGTAGATAGTAAAACCGAAGTAACAAGCACATTGTTTATCCCTGCTCTTCCCTTACTTCCCTATGGATAGCACGACGGAATGGACGAATTATCGGATGTAAAGCGAGAATATTAACCATCCGTTTGAAATTCCAGGAAAATAATTCTTGAAACATAGTCATATTCCCTACTTAGTATTATGGATTTCACTTGCTTTTACTTTAGTTTTCCCCGGGAATGCGGATTATTATCCATTTTATTCAATAAATAATTTATTTCCGAGGAATGTATATAAAAGAAGCAAATTCATGCTGGTTTCTAGTAAGTTATCGATGGAAAACAAGGTAAAATTGCAAAATCTAAAGTCAGCCCTGCAAGCGCTATAGGAAGAATAGGCTCAACGAAGATGGCGGACTGGTTTCGGCTTATAGCATTGCCTAACATAGCAAGTGACCTCTCCATACACCTCAATGGATTCGACTGACAACTTGATTAATTGACCGGCAATTGGCAGGAAAAATCATTCCTGTGAAATTCAACCTATGCGGTGTATAACAGCAACATTTATTAGATGGGAAAGCAATGCACAGGTTTTAAATAGGAGTTCATTATAATACACATACAGCGATATTTTGATTGCGATTTTCAGCGTAATGTTTCCAAATGACACTCCCGGTCATTGCCCAGTGCTCATACATGTGAGTGCCTAGACCATCACAAATACGCCGGAAGTGGATCATAAAAGTATGCAGTACTTACTTTCTTTCACCAAGTCTTCTGTGTGTCTCGGCTTCTGGTTTAAGATGACTAAATCATCGTAATCTCTCTGGGAACGTCTTCCTCTGGCTGCATATTTGTTGGCACTATTCTCTTCATCAGATATATCTGCGTCCACCTCCATTGCATAATTAGAGGTTGCTCCATTCAAGACCTCAAATTCCAAGTCTTGTAATGTTTTAACCAATAGATTAGTGTCTTCGATTTGTTCAGTTGATGGCTCGAGAGGTTTTGGGTCATAGGCGAAAATTAAAGCATATTTTTTCCCTGTATTGCTTGAAGAACTCATTTCCACTGCTCAAATGGGTGGTAATCTGAAAGTAAAAACAACCTCTGTATTTTTTTACAGACGAATCATTTTTGTAGCATTCATCCACATGTACAGTGGCGGAAAAAATTAACGCAAAACTCATTGGCGTCTGAATGCGGCGTATACGGGAACTAATTGAAATCGCTTATCCTTCGACAACTTGACAACAATGAGACAGCATATGGAAACCGGGAATATTCAAACTCCCTATGAATGGATATCGATTTTACGCGTCATGTAAATAGTCATACTAATAAGGTTTACGTTCTCGAGATCGTCTAGGAGTTATAAACGTGATGAACTTGCTTTGACCCGCACTCAGTCGAGGTTCCGAAGTCGTAGTTGATTATGTAGAGATGCTTACCATATTTTTTAGAGCTTTGGACCGTTTCAAAAGATTTTCTCGATTGAAACTTAAGAAACAATACGATGAAAGCATTATTAGTTGGGACATAAAATTTTTTTATTCTCCAGATCAAATTCACTTACAACAAAACGTATTTCCGCGTGCAGGGAATAACTGTAGATGAACATCGTTTTAATAGGCCTCAAACTACTTTCGAGAAATATGATGCATTACAGTTAACATGTTGGCGTAATACCCTGTGAATTTCAAGTTAAAGTATGGGAAATCTGGTTGAGTAAAATGGTTTCCATGTGGAGAAAATTTTTCTTTAAAAGTATTTCCAATACCTTAAAACCCTACGTAAGTTTCCGCCCTCATGCATACAGGTCGTCTCAAACACTTTAATTTTTAAATTCCTCCTAACGTAATATTATTTAATTTCTGAAAACTGCTTTCAAAAATCCAGAACATTTTATTTGGCCCACTTTTTAAAGAAAACATTAGAATTCCCTCTTTTCGTTTTGTAGTAAGTACGCGGATTCCTCTTGGTCGATAAAGTAGCGTAGAGGGAGAGCGTTCGTTTGCGGCCAAGAATGCCTGGGGTTCAAATCCTGGCGTGGCCTCTTTTAGTGCCTTTATAATTAATCTACGCGATGTGACTTTATTGAAGCCGAAACTTTGCAGGAATCCGCGGAAGGCCCAGGGAATGGACATTGACCTCAACCATGAGTGTGTGAGTTTTACACATATTCGGGCTTTGTAAAAGAATCAGAGCGGTCTCCTTGGTCGTCGAATGAGATGTTTACTCCCCATTCTCGGGTATTCGGCCCCACTTGATCTCTACGTCCTGTCTGTAGTATGATGCTCATATCCACTCCTTCGCCAATTCACCACTCAATGAAAAGCTATTCATGAAGGAGGGAATAGACTGGATCTCTGATTGTGTCAGTTACTCGATTTAGTGAACTTACCTTATGCTACATTCGCCTTTAAATTACTTTGAAATAAAGTAGTAAAGAGGGCAATTATTTTCATTAGGAATTAGAGTTTGGTTCTACCTGCCGAACTTGTAAATACCGATTACTTATCTGAGTGATAGACCATACAAGGGTGGAATTTTCTTCATCATATCTTTAAAACGGTACTTGAAGCTTTCCCAGCATTGTTTTCTAGGTTTGCTGCGAGCAATACATTAACCGTGTAGTTCAACAATTCAACTTATAGGATGGAGGATAATACTTAAAGGATAAGGTAAATTAATGAATCACCAAAATACCTTTTGACATATTCGCTGTGACAAATGTTTGGCTAATATTACGCAGTTAAATTTTATGAGGAGCATTTTTATACCCATGCGTAAGTAATACTCCGACAAAAATGCATCGCGTATCTTCCCCTGTGAAAGTGATAAAATACTAAAAATCATCTATTTCATGTAGCGACTAAGCAGTGATTAGATATTTTCCCTATTGTCAATGGTATACTCCTCATAAATCCGCAGAGTAGTCAATAGAGTGCAAATTAGGAATGTTCACCATCAAAGATTATACGATTGCTATGTTCCTAAAGAATCTATTCCTCTTCAAATGTGTCGTAATATTATTGCTTCAATGGAAGTTAAAGTTGTGAGTGCTCCCACATGAAGATATTAACAGACTTTTTACAGGGTCATAAATTTCATCTCTTAGTGGTAATGTATTTCAACGGATGATGGAAAGGGACACTATAATGCTTTACTTAGAACAAGTGGAAAAGGTTAAAATGTATGCGTGATTCTCTCAATTTGAGTTATGTGTGCACATGATCACAGCAATTGATCATCAAGAAATATGCTGGTATTTACATGAAGAATGTGGATGTTTATTTGCCTTATAATCAATCCATCCCCCTCCATTCTCGATTTCCTGACCAAGTCTCTGTGACATGGAGTTGTTCACATTTTGGTATCATCTTACTGGGTTCATTTCCCATTCTTCCTCCACGATTTTCCTCATTGCATCTTAATTTGGGGTTGTTTCGTTTGAGTGGGTCGAAAAACGTTTGTTTCTAGCATTTTTCTCGTAATGAACGCTGCGCTCCGTGCAGCCCGCTCCATCTATGTTACATGATTTGTTTTGAACCATCTCCTAGAATTTGGAAATTTGTGAACTCGTAAGTATTCCTAGTTGCGGGCGAAAAATGAATATTGATAAAAATTTGATTAAACATAGTTCTTATTACAGCGGACATGAATTTTATTCATTTCGATTATTAGTAGTAAGAAATATGTTTTTTTACTTTTAAACACCAAATAAAAGTTCAGTGGGTGAAAGTCGAAGGCGCAACACCTCTTTGGGTAATTTCTCGACAGATGTTTTTGCCTTTTACAAACCTACCATTCAATTCCTCCGCCTGGGAGAAAAATGAGGCATAGTTAAAGGCTAATAAGATCTTTTTTTCCTCCAAGAATTTTGGGAGAGGCCGCTAAAACTTTGAACAATATCTAGGCTTGCGCTGTCCTCTCTGCTTGTTCGTCTATCGACGCTCGTCTCAATGAAGTAGTCATCAGTAAACCTTGGCCAAGTTCCGGGTGGTGATAATCGGGGTGGTTTGTTGTTGTGAATAACGCACAGGTTTCAAATACTTGCTGCACCAAAAAGAAAAGACTCGTCGCGCTTCGAAAAAATCGGAAGCCCCCGTCGAATACTTTTAACGGTGTAAGAGAAGTCAAATAAGTACGACTTCTTTCCTGTGAGTTAAACGCCTGGAGTCCGAAACATATTTATGGCAGAAAAGGTATCGCCCGCAACACAAGGGAAAAGTAAGCTCTCATTAAAGGCATACTATTTCCCAAATCAATATAATGTGCCCTTCATACATACCGATTTTGAATGGATTAGTATTGGTGGAGCTTTGTATCAACAAGGGGAAACCTCTAGGAATCCTCAAGAGTCCTCCAAGATTGCTCTTTGCTTCAACTCAGACTATAGGTAGCTGGCCTCCAAACCCATGCATGATGGGAACTAATGGCGTTTGATTGGAATGGTCTGGGCTGATGAGGTGAAATCTGAAAACTACTTCTTTCCGTTTGTATTCCCGGGAGAGTAGTATGCTTTTTCCTTTCCTTTAGTTATTTTAAACGTTCGTAGACAATACCAACACTCATTTTAAGAGTAACTTAGTTCAGTGTAACGCATACGGACGCAAATAAATTCACCGAAAGGATACGAAACATCATCATAAATTCGCCTTGACATAAGAAAGCTCAGTAGTTGTCACTGGGTTGCAAACCTGAATTGCAATCATGGTTCTTCATAATAACATTGTTCGAGTACGCTCATGATTTCGAAAACGTGACCGTCATCAAGAAAGATCGGGTGCTACATAGCAGTGGAGTGCGCTCCCAGGACCTTGTGCATTGCCCTACCAAAGCGGCTTCCCTTTTGGATGACAACAATGACCATAAGAAGGAAAGAACCGTGATCCCACCCCTGGTAGTGACATTTTTGAGTTTTTCATTCAATTTCTGGTCAAGTGAAATTATTTTTATTTGGAAAATTTTATCTCTTTTGTATTTAAACAATTTCATATTATCAGCCAGTCATTGCAGCTACACATTACATTCATTCATATCACCAATATGAGGAAATTTATATAAAAGCTCATTTGCGTTCATTAAAAATCGAACACGGACCACTCTTTAGCTAGCCAAATACTTCTGACAGCTACAATATTAACTTTACCTATTAATTTATTTCATTAATGATATTCTACTCCAAACTGAAGTCTTTTAAAAGGCTTTTTGTTAATTTCATATGTGCGGCGAATTTATAGCTAAGCATATAAGATATTATGCAATCATCCATATGTTATCCATAACTACACCTAATTTCGGTAAACTTTTCAGAATGTTTATTCGTATATCCTGCATTTACTAGATAAAGTGTAACAGTGGACAGCTCGTCACCAAGCTTCCTGTGATAAGATGAAAGAAATATCGGGAAAATATGCCTAGATTATTCGGTATCTATGCGAGCACATTTATTTTTATTTCGTGAAATTATATACATTTACGTATGTTTTCATAGTTTAATCCCATTCTGACGAACTAAAGACGGATTTACATTGGGTCAAGAACGATTCATTAATAAATATCCGTTTTGAATTTAATAAATATCCGTTAAAGGAACTTCGTCAACCTACAATTGGAAAATCGTGAAAAATTACATCACGTAGACTATACTTATTTCAATTAAATCTTTTTTGTATCGACATTTGGTGCGGACAAATCTCGATTTATATCATTTCGGTGAAACAGACGCAGTACGCGTCATTCAAGAAGATCGTCGGAAAGTCGACCACAATAAATATCCCTTGGTGGTAGAAGATGAAGATTTTAGCATATAGTATACTGAATTGGGTGGGATAGTAATTTTTTTTATAATTAGTCTTTCTGTATAAATGATATCATTCGACGTAAGAACCATGCCGAAACAAACACAGCGATGCACCGCGACTGAATGTGCGAATAATATGAGACTAAAGCTCAAAAATGAGGCGATTGATGACTAAGTTCTAGGCTCCGACAAATGTGAGCTCCATTGCTGATTTCAAATATTGGCGGTAGATTATGTTTTCCTCAGTGTTGCCAGTCTTTGGAGAGTGTACTGTTCCTAGAAGTTCCCAAAAATGCCGCATTCTGGCGCGAGAAAAATTTTGCGTTAATTTCTTCCGCCACTGTACATATGAGATTAAAAATGGTACCGTAAACGAGGGCTACTTGATCCTTGGAGGTTAACTTGAGCCCAAAACAGAAAAATGGTATTTGGTTCTCTGCGTACTCTCAACATCGGTATAACCAAGGTCCTTATACCCAGGTCATGACACGCACTTGTCTAATGTAATCCACCATCTTGGATCGAATATTTGGTGGGGTTCAAATTTTGCACGCAGATGAATGGGTGTTATCGGTACAAAGATCCACGAATATTTCCGTGAATAATTTAGCCTTTGCTATGAAACTTTTTGACTTGATTAACAATGCTAAAAGGCTTTTGCACTAGTTTGGATTTTTGGTCTGAGACCTCTCGTTCGACTCCAGGAAAGTCTTAAACATTGCTTTCGACTCCGTAATTGAACACTGGCCATAGGCACAAAGATCCACGAAAATCTCCCTTATTAAGTTAGCCTCTAGCATGAAACTTTTTGAGTTGATAAGCAATGCTAAGCGGCTTTAGAAACCGTTTGAATTTCCGGCCTAAAGTCTCCCGTTCGACTCCAGGAAAGTGGTAAACAATGGTTCCGATACTATAGTTCAAACGTGGTCATAGGGACAAAGATCCACGTATATTTCCCAGAATAATTTAGATAAAGCCATGAAAATGTTTGAACCGACTGACAATACTAAGTGGCTTTAGGATTTCTTTAGACTTTTGGTCTGACGCCTCCAGGAAAATGGTAAACAATGATTCCGCAACCATAATTCAAACATGGTCATAGGAAAAAAGATCCACGTATAATTACCTGAATAATCTAGGCTGTCCTAAGAAACTTTTCAATTTGACAGAAACTAATAAGTTACTTTAGAATTAGTTTGGACTCTTGGCCTGACGCCTCCCGTTCGACCCCAGGAAAATGGTAAACAATACTTACGACTTCATTATTCAAACTTGAGCATCGGCAACTTAATCCACAATTACTTCCATTTTTAAATGAGATAATGCAATAATCCGTTTAAGGACCTTGGGTATAATGACGTAGTTTACTGCCACCTACCAGTGAAGCACTGAACTATGTCGTTATACCGATGTTGAGAGTACGGAGAGAACCAAACACCATGTTTCTGTTTTCGGCTCTAGTTAACCTCCAGGGCTCAAGTACCCCGCGTTTACGGTATTATTTTTAATTCTACTTGTAAGAGTGATACTGTGAAGGAATGAAAGAATAGCTGTGTGGTTTACGAAAAGAAAGATGCAAGATATTTAGAAAGGGGCCAACGTCGCCTATTTAAGGGGGCGCCCTAGCTCAGTCGCGGAAGGCGATGCAGACCCTTTCTATTAACTAGTTTGTGCTTCCATCGTCATAGATACTCAGCGGTTTCTTGTCTCAAAATAGTAATAACAGTTAAATCTGTGCCTTGAAATGGACATGGGTCTTCTACGAGGTTTCCAAGAGGAGATACCTGTCGTCAAAGTTCACGAATTTTGATTTTTTTCAACGTCCATCACCACGGCGCAAAATCACGTAAAGAAAATTCAACCGCCCAAGCAAAATATAATCCTTCATTTACAAACAGAGGCTATTACATATGCCACATGTTGTGATTCAAGGCTACAATTTGGGAAATGGTGAGACCTTGCAGCCAGTTTTTCGATCACGCGCTGTCATTTCGATTCATCCTTCACATTGCTCTATTAGCACATCAGAAAAGAAGTGGTACAATTATATTTTACGAATATTCTTGAGAATAGTTTGTTTTGCGCATGGAAATGTGTGGAGGTACAAGCATAATATTGTTCGAGTTTAACAAAATTTTGAACAAAGATATAACGCTACAGAATGAAATACATTACGTGCATTTTATATACACTATTTACACGCACATAAGACCGCATACCAGTTACCCAATAGATGAATCATCCTCTGATCCATCAAATGAATTAGATTCACTGCTATCAGATTCAGCATATACGATCGCTGGGGTCTCCAGCTAGTCGATGGCTTCACTATACATGTACCTCAACTTTTTCCTAGATAGCTGCCTCTTATTAGTTATAACAGGGTCCGACATGGCTAGCAGGCGAAGAAAAACGTCCTCCATGTTCTGTGTCCTCGAGTATTTCCTGGAGAAAGCCTCCCAAAATCGCTTAAAATATACTTATTACAAGACTCATGTGCCTCCTCGGACATTTGTCCGATAGGAAGCAGGGAGTGGGAAATAATTTCTTTGCCAAGTAATTATGCACTACCGTAGGCATGTGATACCACGGGTACAATTCCACAAAGAGCCGAGCAGTTTTTAATGTGTACTCCTCAAATATATGTAGACCTATTGGGTGGCCACAGGAAATTACTTGCAGAATTATGTGGAAGCGTCTAAGAAGTTCAGAATTCAAGCCAGTGATGGATGCAGCTATGGCAATATTTTCAAAAAACCGGCGCAGTTTCTGCTGCCATACGCTTGCTTGGGCTTGTCAACTATAAGACCCAATTTTGATCTAAAGCCGGCCTGGATATATTTTTTTCGGTCTTCCACCATTTTTTTCATCTCAACTTCCCGAATTTGCCACGATTGAACGTCCAGCCTGTATGCCACATGCAAGCAGCACTCAAACACACGAAACCAGACATGGAGAGGGGACAATCCAAATTGGAAATGTTCGGGGTTGACAGGTCTGTCCAAAAGAGCATCGATGTCATTGAACTCTTTTGACGTGGCCTTGAACAGATAGCACCTCTGCATTGACGACGTTTGGATGATGGCATTACGCACTTTGCCATCGATCATCGTCAACGCGAGTGTATAAGCCACTGTTATCCTTTTCCCAGCAACCACACATTCCAATGGGATAAGCGTCTGTGCCTGAAGCTGCACCTCCTCTATCTGCTTGACCGTTTCCTCCCATGTTTCCGTCACAAACGCGATCTTGATGGGACGGCAGTATCGCGGCGAAGACGCTCGAGGATTCTGCCATACAATGATGTTCTTCTCCAGTGCCCTAAGTTGAAGTGGCACCAGGGATGTTAAAAATATACTACAATCATCCCCTTGTTTTCCATCTTTACCTGTCTGTCGTGGTTTATAAGTATTCTGACCAGAACTACCATGAGCACCCCATTTGCAGATCATCTGCAAATTTGAAAATTTGTCTGCTGACAAACTGGAGAGTACCTCGGTTTGCAGCTCTAAAATTCTTAGCGCGGTATGGTCTAGCAATGCTTGTAGATTCACTACTGCACTTCTTCCTGAGATCTTCATGGATGATTTACATGGGTATCAAGCGCGTTTTGCTAGCTGTATCTTCTTATATGAGGGATACAACTTGCAGCCGTGCTCAACGTTAGTGTCTTGGAGTGACTGATATTGATGCCTCGAGATCTTCAGCTCTATCATTAAAGCTAAGGCTGATTCACCTGATAAAACTCTCAATGGATTTTGTGTATTTCTGCGGCGGTACCTCTTTGCCTTAGAAGGAGTGCTCACCACTATCGCAGCATCTACTTTACCTTGAGCTCGAAGGCTCATTTGAGTTGCGTAGGCCAGCTCTTCGGGGCTTCTGTCAGCTCGCAGCTCTTCTGTTCGCCTACGTTTGGTCCTTTCGCTCGATGCCAAAAATTCTCCTGTAGGACAACCTTGAGGCATATTTGCTGCTTCACCTGCAGATTTCCCCTCAGGAAACACCTCAAATGTCTTCAGCCACTCCTTGTTTTCCCTTGAACACCTTTCATCAGCTCGGCAAGCACGTTACCATCTGCGCTGTAACTGAGCCAGCAGCGTCCTCAACTTCTGCTTGTGCTGGTTGGGAATAATGTATTCACGGTTGAATTTGCGTTTTATCTCACCTTCCAATACATGATAAAGAACTGGCGCGGACTCTTGTAAATGCCCTTTGACCAGCAGAAAAATCTCTTCTCTGGTGAAGGCACTTAAACCACCTACAACATAACGATGTTGCCCATTGAGTGAAATAACGTTTCTTTACGAATAATACATTATCAACACAAACATAATAATATAAACAAAGGATTATGCAGTCCGTTCTCATATGTAACTCATACACCCTAGCCCTGAGTGAAAAAATACCCACTCAGGCGGGACTTGGCCCCGCCTTTGTTAAATTGTTGGCCAACCACACGCCCAGCTTGATCCTGGGCGTTACCAACAATCAAGCAGAGTCCTCGAATTCTCACGTGGCAAAATACGTTGGAGGAAAAAGGGTAAATTATGCATTGAGAGGATCATATCTGACAAGATTTGAAGTGGCCGCTTCTGCCTACAATGCCGGACCAGATGTTCATGCGCTGATACATAAGAGCATCACCAACAAGATCCCAGGATTCTACACCAAAAATTTTAAACTGGCCTCACCAAAAAAGACAATGATGCGATCAAAGCGACGACTTGCATACAAAGGATCAACAACATCCAAGCAACTATGTGTCTCTGGTCCTGACCAACATTATGGACTGCTGAAAATGTCGAGAAGGTGGTGGAAATTGACTACACCGTGAGAGAGGCTTTCCTAAGATCCTTGAATTTAGACGAAGTGCAAAGGCGACAACTGGAAGTATGTACCCGGGACCAGCGCCTCTGTCAAACATGGCACGTTGAGAGGCGAAAAAGGCTCACTGCCTCTTCGTTTGCCCGAATTTGCAAGCTAAGAGCAGGAACTTTCCGGGAGAAGGTTGTTCAATCATTGCTATACCCATTTTCCGCGGAAACAAAGCCACCGAATATGGAATTGCGAGTGAAGCATTGGCCATAAGTGAGTAAGAGAGAGTTAGCGGCAAAAAAGTAAACCCGTCTGGGCTTTTTGTTGACAGAGGATACCATACCTTGCAGCAACACCAGATGGCGTCTTGTCAGATGGTGATGGTGTAGTGGAAGTGAAATGCTCTTATGCAAGCAGAAAAAGGCACCCGAAGGATGCCGTATCTCAGAGGAGGGTATAATCGTGTGAACTAAAGGACGGTCGTGTTGCTCTTAAAGTAAAGAGTAATTACCATCACCAAATCCAAGGACAACTGCACATAACAGAAATGATGTACTGTCATTTATTTTATGGAGTCAGTTGGGCATAAATTGTACGAATTGATAAAGATGACGATTTTTGGGAAAAATGCATGGCGGACAAATTAAAAACGTTTTACATGGAGTCACTTTTGCCAGAAATTTTACAACGTATTTGAAAGCTGCTAGTGACGTGGGTTAAAATTAGGCAGTTTCCCAAAAATCATTAAATGATCAGTTTTTATGTTCATTTAAAATTTGATAGCTACACATCTTCTGAGTGAGAAGGGTTAAAAGTGTTCTTGAAGTGTTTTTTTTCCTTTGACTTTGTTCATTTATTTATTAATTTTTTCCACGCTCGTTTCAGCTCTCCCACAGTAATTTTTTTTCCATCGTGTTCTCTTATCACGTTTCTTTTTATTAGTATTAATAAAACAATTATTTTTAGCAGAAATATTAGTAACCATTGTTTTTCGCAACCGACTGTGACTTTCAAGCATGCTAGCTGACATTTATGGTTACATTTTACTTCAAATTTGTAGAATATGTTCGTATTCAATGCATAACTAATGTATGAAAGA
Organism: Ceriagrion tenellum; assembly: GCA_963169105.1. Classification (NCBI taxonomy): domain Eukaryota; kingdom Metazoa; phylum Arthropoda; class Insecta; order Odonata; family Coenagrionidae; genus Ceriagrion; species Ceriagrion tenellum. Next base: position 158,531,272 of record OY720634.1, on the reverse strand, counting down.
ACGTATGTAAACTATTTTTACCTTTGTTTATTTAGAGCGAATTTTATTAAACGGTCTAGGTACTATTAGCCTAAGAATCCTCTAAAGGAGTGTTACTTCATTTTTGCGTATGGCCAAACACTCAACTTCTGGACACACTCGCCTTTTGTGCAAAGCATTACCTCTCTCTTCATCTTCCCAAAGATCCCCGTCGACCTCGCACGTGGAAATTATCGCGGATAAAACCTCCAACTCTATTTCACCGCCTGGCTCGCGGAGGCCAATCAAACCAGACGCCGAGAGTTTAATGTTTCCTCATTCGAGGACCCATCTATTTGAGTTGTACTCTTACACCCTCCCGCACGTGGCTGATTAGTTACGAGCCGATCGGAATCGTGGCTACTAGTCTGGGATCTACCTTTGCGTTGAATCGTATTGATTCGCGGATTTTTTTCATACGTATTTTGTTTCGCATTATTATGCGGGTGACTAGAATGATTATTATTATTACCACTCATAGCCGTCACTGATTCTAATGATTGATCATACAAACCCAATAATACCAATAATCTATCGAGAGATAATTGTTCGACCGATTTTAGCAAGTTTTGTACATTCGGAGGGAATTGTCTGATCAAAGCATGAAGGATTTCTAACTCGTTTAACGGCGGAGAGCACAGGCGCGCTTGGGCTATTTTCTCCGTGGCGAATTGCTTCATGGTACACGACGTGCTTTTGGAATATTTACCCGTCGTCACCTTCGTACGGTAACTGTACTGCGTATCCGCATCCCAATAATTTGCCAAGAATTTCTTTTTGAATTCTAATAGCGTAGAAGGGAATGGTAACAGCGCATTTCCCCACGTCTTCGCGTTTCCATCTAACATTTGATATAACAAACGCGATTGCAAAGTTGGAGGAACAGTCACCAGTGAAAAGTAATTCTCCACTTCGTTAATGAATGCTATCGGATGTTCGTGACTATTAGCTGAAAATACAGGCATAGTTATGGTTTGCGCGGAAACCGTTGAGATCGCCGTGGCCGGTGCCTTAGCTTTTAAAGTGGCGATTTCAACTTCGATCGTCTTCAAACGTTCTTCTTGCGTCTCGGCACTATTGTATGAACGCTCCAAGTTTTTCGTCCGAACCTTTAAATCTTCCACTTCCGTCTGAACTAACCCCCGACATTCATTACGAACCTCTTGAGCCATTTCAGTTATTCTGCTCGCACATTTGGTTTCAACCACGTCTAGTTTGTCATTAATTCGTGAAATTTCCAAACAGAAATTGTCATGAATCTTTTTAATTTCCGCTTGCACCCGCTCATCACTAACTTTTATCTCCTGTCGCATCGATGCAATGCTTTCTTGCATTTTTTCGTTACTTGAATTTACCTCCTGCCGCATCGATTCATTACTTGCTTGCATTGTTTTGTTACTCGCTTTTATTTCCTGCCGCATCGATTCATTACTTGCTTTTATTGTTTCGTTACTCGCTTTTATCCCTTGCATAATAGACAAAAGAGTACTTAGAGGATCATCGCGGGATGCCGTTTGACTGTGCTCGCCTTCGCCTATTCCACGAGTGATATTTGATTCGCTAACGTTAGCACCAGGCGTGCTCAATAGCATGCCCTCGAACGTGCTCGTTAGTCCATCAGTATCGGAATGTACGCTTCGTCCATCGGAATCATCGGTATCATTCCTAGCCTCCCGATATTGAGTAAAAGCAGGCGATTTCTTATCGGATCCCTCCATTGTCGAGTCTAATTGAGACATTAATTGAAACAACGAGAAACTCTGTAAACCGAACACACCGCGTAGTTAAACGTACCCTCGCAACAGGAAAAACCCTGTCAACATAAGAAAAAAAATTAGGAGATTGCACTTCGCGAACCTCGCTTAACGACAAGAAAAAAACCGGAAAACGTTTCGAACCTTCAAAAAATCTCTCGAAACGAAATGAATTCTGATTTGAAAACAAAAAAATTGTTCTTGCACTTTTTATCGGGTCGCAGGTTCTCGGGTGGTCTTTACCTGGTACAATACACAAGTGACTATAACCGCGCACTCTATGCACCATTTACTTGTTATTTTGCGTATAATACGCACTACCAATCGAGCCGCGAGTTGGGCGCCATTTATATGTGATGGAACACGAACGTCACATACGTGGTAGGAAGAGGGGAACGCCAGCCGTCCCGAGCGAGGGAATGATCGAGCAATTGGTCTATTTGAATCCACCAATTCTAATGATTCTAATGATTGATCATACAAACCCAATAATACCAATAATCTATCGAGAGATAATTGTTCGACCGATTTTAGCAAGTTTTGTACATTCAGAGGGAATTGTCTGATCAAAGCATGAAGGATTTCTAACTCGTTTAACGGCGGAGAGCACAGGCGCGCTTGGGCTATTTTCTCCGTGGCGAATTGCTTCATGGTACACGACGTGCTTTTGGAATATTTACCCGTCGTCACCTTCGTAAGAGGAGTAGGGTCACAGGGGGACAAAAAATGAATCGAGCCAACAAATGTATCGAATCATAGGTTTAAAAAGGTGCCAAGGTTGATGGTAAGGTCTTCAGATACCTCTTGTCATTCCTTGACCTTAAAGGATTACTCAGGGGTCAAAGGTCACAGGGTGCCATAAATGAATTGGGCCTACAAACAAACAACCGTATCGAATCATAGGAAGGGTGAAGAATTAGATGAAGTTCCCTCGTCCTGTTTGTCTTCTCCTGACCTCCAAGGACTATTTTGAGATCTATGGTCACAGATGTTAGAAATGGCCAAACGGGGAAACAAACATGATGAATCTGAGACTTTTAAGACTGCCAAAGTCAATGGTGATGAAGAATCCTGAAAGAAAGACATCGCAAGGCGTGAGGTCAGGGCATCTTGGCGGCCTTGTGACTTGCTTCCCCATCGGAATAAGCCGCTCGCCAAACCTCTGTTGGAGTACATGAATGACCGCCCGGGACCTTTGGGCATGTGCTCCATCCTGCTGGAACCACACTTCCTCAGTGGTGCCGTAATTCTCCCTCTCCATGTCCCGCAACATGTTTTCCTCCAGCGTAGCTCGGTACGTTTCCTTTCTCACGTTCTCCTCAAAAAAGCACGGGCCAAAAACGTGAGTAGCCGTCATAGCCATGAAGACCATCACGTCACGCTTGTCGAAGAACTGCTCAACTTGTACGTTGGGGTTGCTTGCAGTCCAATATCGAGCATGAGCGGAAGAAACAGCCCCATTTAAAATGAATTTGGCTTCGTCGGAAAACACTAGTTAAAACAAGCACAAATATTTTTTATAAAAACTCGAATAAAGCAGAAAATATCAAAGCGAAGCATCAAAGGACGTCAAATAATTTCCTGAAACGTGAACATGGGGTTATTGTTCAGTTTTTCAACCATCGAGTTGCAGAAGTGGACGGGTTCTCCATAGTCTCCCTCACAAAGCTCCTACACCATTCTGACTTTGTACGGCTTCAATTTCAGCATCCTCAATATTTGTTGCAAGGTCGATCTGGGGATGTTCAATGAAAGCGCTGGCGGCGCATGGAACGCGATGGAGATGCCAAGACCGAAACCACAACTTCCTGTCCCTGCTCTGTTGAGGTTGATACTTCCGAAGAGCGTCTGTTTTGGACCCTAAAAAATCTCAGGTTCATCATGTTTGTTTCCCCCTCTCGCCATTTCTAACATCTGTGACCAATGATCTCAGCGTAGCCCTTAGAGGACAGGAGACGACAAACAGGACCAGGGAACTTCCTCTAAGTATTCACCTTTTTGAAGCTACAATTTGACACGTCTGTTGCCCTGATTTCCTTCGCTACACCAGGTGAACTTTCACCCCCGCCCAGCCGATCAAGGATAGAGAATTCCTGGAGGGTCTTTACCATCGTATTAGGCACTTCTGAAACATATGATTCGACCCTGTTGTAGGTCCGCTTCGATATTTGTCCCCCTGTGACCTTTCACCCCAGAGTTACCCTTTAAGATCAAGGAATGACAAGAGGGATCTGAAGACCTTACCATCGACCTTGGCACCTTTTTAATCATATGATTCGATTCGTTTGTGGCCTCGATTCATTTTTGTCACCCTGTGACCCTTGACCCCAGAGTAGCCCTTGAAGGTCAAGAGATGACACGAGGGATCTGAAGACCTTACCATCGACCTTGGCACCTTTTTAAACCTATAATTCGATACATTTGTTGGCTCGATTCATCTTTGGCACCCCTGTGACCTTTGACCCCAGAGTTACCCTTTAAGGTCAAGGAATGACAAGAGTGACCTGAAGATCTTACCATCGACCCTGGCACCTTTTTAATCATATGATTCGATTCGTTTGTGGCCTCGATTCATTTTTGTCACCCTGTGACCCTTGACCCCAGAGTAGCCCTTGAAGGTCAAGAGATGACACGAGGGATCTGAAGACCTTACCATCGACCTTGATACCTTTTTAAACCTATGATTCGATACATTTGTTGGCTCGATTCATCTTTGGCACCCCTGTGACCTTTGACCCCAGAGTTACCCTTTAAGGTCAAGGAATGACAAGAGTGACCTGAAGATCTTACCATCGACCTTGGCACCTTTTTAAACCTGTGTTTCGACCGGTTTGTAGGGGGCGATTCACTTTTGGTCACTCCTGTGACCTTGACTGTGTCCTTTCAGGGGTCACGGTTGCATTTTCGAACTCGAAAGCTCTTCTAATGTGTTCTTCGTGCCCAAAAACCTAATAATTGAAAGTTTCGAAAAAGAATTCTGTCTTTTTTGTATTTCGAATAATTTAACATTGAAAGCCCATAAGCAAATTTTTGATTTTTGGTTGGACCTTATTTCTGGGGTCAAAAAGTCAAATTTATAAAATTTTGCTTACACTCAACAAAACTTACAACCTTTTTCTACCCAGGTACCAAATTTCATCTATTTGGCATAAAATATAGTGCCTAAAATTACAGGTCAAAAATGACACACGATCAATGGGACACTCTGTACATTAGTTATGCATTGAATACGAACATATTCTACAAATTTGAAGTAAAATGTAACCATAAATGTCAGCTAGCATGCTTGAAAGTCACAGTCGGTTGCGAAAAACAATGGTTACTAATATTTCTGCTAAAAATAATTGTTTTATTAATACTAATAAAAAGAAACGTGATAAGAGAACACGATGGAAAAAAAATTACTGTGGGAGAGCTGAAACGAGCGTGGAAAAAATTAATAAATAAATGAACAAAGTCAAAGGAAAAAAAACACTTCAAGAACACTTTTAACCCTTCTCACTCAGAAGATGTGTAGCTATCAAATTTTAAATGAACATAAAAACTGATCATTAGAATCCAGCATAGAATATCCAGTTGCATCTCGAATAATCAGAGAAAATACGTATATGTACGACATAGTTTCCTCAGTTCGAACCATCGACGAAGGGTTAGAATTGCAGTGCCAATTAAAGAAGCTTTTGGATCGTGGAGGCTTTGAGTTGCGCAAATGGTTGAGCAACAAGGTCGAACTGCTAAAGAATGTACCCTCAGAATTTTGTATTCTTAAGCCGGAGGTTTTTACTTTTCAATATGAAAACCAACCTGCCGCGGAAATTTTGGGTCTTACTTGGAATCCTAGGAAAGATAACTTTTCGTATAAGTTTGATGCTGGGTTTGGTGATGTTACGAAAAGAACCATATTGTCGGAGGTTGCCCGCTTGTTTGATCCGCTTGGTTTTATTAGTCCTATCACATTTTATGGGAAATGGCTCATCCAGTATCTTTGGCATAGCGGACTTGATTGGGATGACCCTCCTCCAGAGGAAGTTGTTGCCAAATGGAAGCGATTCCGTAATGATTTGCCACTCATTTCGAAATTTGAATTACGTCGTTGCTTGAAATTAGACTCGGCAATCGCCTTCAATTGCATGCATTTGCGGATAGTTCGGAGAGGGGCTATGCTGCTGTGGTTTATTTACGAGGTGTGAAGTCCGATCAGACGGTTGCTACCTCATTACTGATAGCTAAGTCAAAGGTGGCACCGATCAAGAGGATATCACTGCCCCGACTAGAATTGTTAGGCGTGGTTTTAGCTACTAACCTTATTGAGTACGCAAGAGATATATTGCACCATCACTGCGTAATTTCAGATGTTGCCGTATGGAGTGATTCTATGGTTGCCCTTCAGTGGATAAAGTCGTCCCCTCACCGCTGGAAGTCCTTTATTGCAAATAGAGTGACGATGATTCAAGAGAAGTTATCTCCAAACAAATTTCGGTATGTTCCATCAGACTCTAACCCTAGTGACATAGCATCGAGAGGAGCCCTTCCTCGTCAATTTATCGAGGACGCGAGTTGGGTGACGGGCCCGTTATGGCTGAGTCAACCATTGGAGGGGTGGCCGAAAGCTCCCAAACTAGCTAACCAAACGGAGTGTGATGACCTTGAAGTGGAAGCTCGAACAATTAATCTCCATACTGCACTAGAACAAAATACACTGGCTTGGTTGTTGAAGTTTCCTCATTTTCACGTTTGAAGAGGATTACAGCATGTTGCCTACGATTCACTCATAATTGTAAGCACCCCAATGAAAAACATAGTGGCTATCTCACTACGGAAGAATTAGCGCAGGCTGAGGTGCGTTTGGTAATTTTAGTGCAACGTATTGAGTTTCAAAAGGAATTAGATTTATTAAGAAAAGAAGTAGTCCCCAGTCGGTTAAGAAATTTGAACCCATTTGTGGACAAGGAAGGAGTCCTAAGGGTTGGAGGCCGATTGAAGCATGCCAAAATTGCATTCAACCAGAAACACCCAATGTTGCTTCCGAAGTCTCATCATTTAACGACTTTGATTATCGATTATTATCATGAGATCCACCTGCACCCTGGGTCACTTCATTTGCATTGCCTTATCCAGGCGAGATTTTGGATCATAAATGCTAGAGAGGTTATTCGTCGGAGAATACTCCACTGCATTAAATGCTTTCGTGCAAACCCAAAACCGAAAGAGCAGTTTATGGGTAATCTACCTCCCTCTCGATTGGAGAAAATTAATGCATTTTGCATAACAGGCGTGGACTATGGCGGACCGTTTGCGCTACAAATGGGGCAAATCCGCAAGGCAAAGATTTTAAATGGATATATTTGCTTGTTCGTTTGTTTCGCAACAAGGGCAATACATTTGGAGCTTGTCTCGGATTTAAGCTCCGATTGTTTCATAGCCGCACTACGGCGGTTTATTGCTCGAAGAGGCGCCGTGACAGAAATTCATAGCGACAATGGCACGAATTTTGTAGGTGCGCAGAGAAAGATGGCAACTTGGAGGAAAGTAACTTCATCGGCTGACTTTAATAGTAGAGCTGAGCGGTATCTGGGTGATAGAGGAATCGCATGGAAATTCATACCTCCTGGCAGCCAACATGTGGGAGGACTATGGGAAGCCGGTGTAAAGTCGGTGAAAAGACATTTGGCAGCATCACTCGGCGATCAAGTACTGACGTACGAAGAATTCTACACAGTACTTGTTCAGATAGAAGCTGTATTGAACTCGAGGCCTATTACTCCAGTTAGTTTGGATCCCACCGATTTCGAGGCTCTAACTCCCGGCCACTTTCTCCTGCAAGAGCCAGTTTACACACTTCCTGAAGAACCAGAGCATGGTCAAGGTGGATATAAACGACGATGGAGTTTACTGCAACAAGTAGTGGGGACTTTCTGGAGGCGATGGCAGGACGATTACCTAATTACTCTGCAGAGGAGAGGCAAATGGACTACAAAAAGTAGTAATATCAAGTACGGTGACCTAGTGATATTGAAGGACCCGAATCGTAGCCCTTGTAGATGGCGACTTGGTCGAATAAGCAATTGTTTCCCGGGGACGGATGGCTTAGTTAGAGTCGCTGAGGTTAAAACCAAGCAGGGGGTGTATAGACGGTCAGTGAAAGACTTGTGTCCATTACCAATAAAGGATAATTAATGTTAGTGAGTAGGATTCGGTAATGTAGTAAAGTTAGGTTTGGTTAGTTAGTTGATCGTTGGTTATTAGTATTTGTGAACCTTTCCGTGGGCTTCCCCTTCCTAATAAGTCTCCTTGATAGCCCCCTTGGAGTGAAGATAAAGCAATCCTTTCCCCTTTTTTTTTGTTTTGTTGTTCCATTTTTCCTTACCCGTTGGTTGATTTATTTAGTTTGGATCATATGATCACATCGAAGGGGAAAGTACCACAATTGTCTGATTATATATTTCTCAATAAATTCAATTGATTATTTGTCTTATTGGATTTTTTTTTCTTTGGAACGTTGTTCCAAGGGCGGGGGAATGTTCAGTTGTGTTTTCAAATTGCAAGTTTGTCAAGGTTGAGCCGCGCCACCACTTGGCGGTGCCACTAGACTTTTCGTTTGTCTTCTTTTTTTTTTTTGTATCGTGAGTGAATGATGTGTGTGTGTGTCGAAGTCTACCTGTGAACGTAGTGCGGTGTACATCGCGTCGGAATCTCCGAGGAGTCATCAGGCTGCCTGCCGCATGGGCCCACGATTGGTGAGTGGCATACGCCCGCGAGGCTTAAAGTGGCTCAACCTTTGTGTCTGCAGTAATTTTCCTCTAGAATTTATAAGTTACAGTCCACTTGAAATTGTAACCCACGTTCGGAAATGATCAGTCGGAAAAATATAATATTATCCAAATAAAGCATTCTATATTGGTAGTTACTGCGTAAAGGATTTGAAAAACTATTACTAAAGTAAAAACATTACTCTAATATAAGTACATAAATATATATCAGAGCAAGCAATGAAAAGACAATGATTAGATGTTCCATCACACGTAAAAGAATCCGGTCATTTGTACAAACTTCCTCAATGTCAATTGACTAATGATAAATGGTAATATTGTCATAGCAAATGTCAATGGGCCCTGACACCTAGTTCACTAGTAATATAGACTCAAAGTCGTATGTTTTCGGCAGGAAGCCGACTACCACGTGATTTTTCGATCACACGGAATAGAAGCCGGGCATTTGCACTACGTTGCTTCGTCATGTTATAAACCAGCATTTCATCTAAAATTTTAACTCTTATTTTCATTTCAGCGCATAACTTCGTAAGATCATTTCGAGCTGAATAGATCTCACCACGGGTTACGAGTGAATTTAATTGATTACGCACCTTGCACTAATTGGTTGGAATACTCCGTAAAAGTGATATTTCGTTCGAGGAAAACCAGAGTAAGTGGAATTACAGATGTGTTCCCCATGCATGGGATTCCATGCTGCTGATTAAGATATTATTAGGAAAAGTTCTTGGAACAAGAAGGACAGCGAATAGTCAGGAACTGGTAACGTGTCGTTATTTTTACGTCTATCATGTCATGAAAATAATTATACAGCGGAAATATTTGCTAAATGAGTTCCAACCTCAAGATTTGGGTCAGTTAGTAAGGTAGGCATAAGATGATTTGATTAAAGGAATTATAGAATTTTTAAAAATGTTAAAAATTGTCACATCTTATAAACTTATGGGGGCCGTGTTCCTCAATCATGCGCTGAAAAAAACGCTTGTGAATGCGAAGGTCCGTGTTGAGCTTTCACCTTTTCTGAAAGTGATAACGATGTTATCTTCATTATGTAAGCAGACATTACGTCTAAATCACGTCATCTATGGCAACTTCAGTAATTGATTGTGGTTGATGACGTTATTTTGACGTCATGTAGAGTCTGTTTACGTACTGAAGATATCATCGCTCGCAGTTTTGGAAACGGCCTTGTTGGTGGCATACAAAAAATGGTAAGTTTTAGCATTTGAGATACACGCGAAATAAAGTCGACTAACTGTTAAATAAAGTTAAATAAAAATTAATTAAGTTAAATTAAAATGGAAAATAAAAGTTTTGTCTAATGAGGATGTAAGAACATTAGTCTCCGTTCACATCATCATTGCTGGGTTACCATGCAATGCTGTTCTGTTCTACACTTCATTGGTTTTACCGCTCGGTTCGTATTTTCTACAGCGAGATATATATTCATGATACATGTCAATATTTATTTCAGATTATTAAGGAGTAATTAGAGGGAGTTTGCATTGATGCACTCAGATTACGTTTCGGCATGCGGAGCTTTGGAGGAAGTTACAATTGTATTTGACCCCATTTTCATAGCTCTCTCGTGTCATGTAGAAATGGCGATCATCCCAATAGCGAATTTTGATACAAATATTTCACTCTCTCTTTGACAGGGGCCAGTACCATGTTTCGTGAACATTTTATTCGGAACGTACTATACCATTTACAAAAATTTAAAATGTATAGTAGGAAACAATTTCATTTCAGAATAGAAGTTTTTGAAATTCAGACATAAATCGAAGACTTTCAGCATCACATCATCAGCATCACTACAGACCCCGACCGATGAGTGCAAGTTTGAAATGTGGAAACCTCGCCGATTGCATTTTTCCCCATCCCACCTGGGTCTGCGCTCGCTAATTGAGGGTTTTGCTATCGTTGCTCTGCCGTAGCATTTCCCTTAGCCTCAAATTTCGAACTTGAACCCCCACGATCGGCAAAGCAAAGTAATTCATTATGTCGCAATTTACAGAAGGGGCATGGCAGTTTGAATTCACAATATTTTAAAGGTAAATGTCTGCTTCCGTCACACACCTTTCTTACACTTATTGCGGGAAATTGGTGATTTTAAGGGTAATGACTGTGACATATTTACTTCTTGAAGAATCTCAGTACAAAACAAAAGTAACAGCAAAGTTATTAAGGCACAGGTTTTTGAGATATTCACGTTAGAAAATGACCAATTTTCGTCATTTTTCCGACTTTTTCGACGCCATTTTGTCAGTTTCGCGAAAGCTCCGACAGAGGGATATTTCTACCTTCACCTCTACAATATACGCTTTGTTACCCCAGCCAACAAGGTTACGGGCTCTGTGGAGTGAAACAGGGGTGCTGGGGTGGGACAGTACACAGGCCCTTGGTGGGGATATTTGGTAGTGAAAAAGGCATAAATGACAATGTAGAAACAGTTTTCGTGATTAATGGAGGGTTGAAAGTGACGAATAGCGTTCTTTGGAGTGTAGAAATTCGTGTTTTTACGAGTACCAGCTACGATAACGCCATTTAAATATGCCTATTAAATCCCCAGTCGACAAGGTTACGGGCGCTGTGGAGTGAAACGGGTGCTGGGGTGGGACGGTACGCGACCTCGAAATGCCTATTTTCGAAGTTGTTAATGCCATTTTTTTGACTTATGAAGTCGCTTTTATTCATTTCCAACTTCCCTATCACTTTTCTCTCATCTCCCCATGTCTCATAGCCGCTTTCTCCCATTCTCCAACCGTCTCCAGAGAGATTTTTCACAGAAAATACGTTTCTACAGGCCTCAACCGCCTATTTCCACCCTTATAATCACCAACCGTCTCGAGGGAGATTTTTTTCTAGAAAATATACGTCTCCACATGCCTACTCCTCCTATTTCCACCCTTATAATCACCAACCGTCTCGAGGGAGATTTTTTTCTAGAAAATATACCTCTCTACAAGCCTACAACTCCTATTTCCACCCTTATAATCACCAACCGTCTCGAGGGAGATTTTTTTCTAGAAAATATTCGTCTCCACATGCCTACTCCTCCTATTTCCACCCTTATAATCACCAACCGTCTCGAGGGAGATTTTTTTCTAGAAAATATACCTCTCTACAAGCCTACAACTCCTATTTCCACCCTTATAATCACCAACCGTCTCGAGGGAGATTTTTTTCTAGAAAATATACCTCTCTACATGCCTACACCTCCTATTTCCACCCTTATAATCACCAACTGTCTCCAGGAAGATTTTTTTCTAGTAAATATACCTCTCTACAAGCCTACACCTCCTATTTCCACCCTTATAATCACCAACCGTCTCGAGGGAGATTTTTTTCTAGTAAATATACCTCTCTACATGCCTACACCACCTTTTACCACCCTTATCATCACCAACCATCTCGAGGGAGATTTTTTTCCAGAAAATATACGTCTCTACATGCCTACACCTCCTATTTCCACCTTTATTATCAGGAATGGAAGTGTATTTAAAGGCATAATAAGGGCATATGAATGACTTGGTAACGCAGTGCAATGAATTGTTAACATAGGCTAAACCAGAAATGAAACATTACTTCAAATGTCCCGTGTTTCCAGCGTTCAAGCGACGACATTCTGAGCGGTTAAGAATAACATGGAACGGAAGATGTTAGTGAGTAAACGCAACTCAGCGACTGTCGCGGCACGCTGCGCTCAAAAGTGGAAACAGTGCAATGGCGGCCGGGAAAAACGTCACCTCAAGCTTAAAAAATTTCCTATTTACCGTACATTAGTAATTCCAACAAAATAAAATTATCAATACATACCGGCATCTTTCTAGTTTTTGTCACAAAAATTTCGCGGCGATACGCTACGTAAAAAGGGTCGAAAAAAATTTTTGAAAGGTGTGTGACGGAAGCAGACATTTACCCTTTTAAAAAATGGCCTTGGCTAAAACAAAGTAGACAACAACCTTTTGCTTTTATTACTCTCAGCCGAGAACCCACTGGTAATTTCAAAAACTTCCGGCATTTTTCTAATGAATGCGACAATGAACAATTTGGACACGATTTCTGGATTCTTTGGCAATCCGTGTTAACAACCATACTCGTAGATTTTCTAAACGATTGTGCTGGCTTATGGGGCCTTTTCTGTAATCCAGTTTCCGCCTGACACGATGAAGATGCTTCCAAAACCTTGGCTTCCTCATTCAAAAAATCAAAAAAGTTTGTAAAGACGGCTCTACAGCGTTCAATGCTATCTTTTCCCATCGCTCTCGCAACACGGAATTGAGTTTGCGGCGCAACAAAAAAAGCATTGGGACCGACCAACTTTCGACATTGTGCCCCACAGCGCTTAACGCACCTACATACTCAGTAATTAATGTGCAAAATTTGCGAATAGCTTGAGCTTCCCTGATGATTGGGTTCATATCAAACAGAACCTCCAGATAGGCATTTGTCAGCTTATTAGGGTCCATATAGCGTGATTTCAAACTCTCCCACGCGACCGAATAACTCCCCGAGGACACAGGTAGGGATGAAACACACGACAATGCTTCCCCTTTAAGAATAGATTTGAGGTACAAAAACTTCTGCACGTCACTCAAGGAAGGATTATCATGCACCGCAGATAGATATAAATCATAAAATGCCTGCCATTGCTTTAAATTACCATTAAACTCTATCAAATCGAGCGTTTAGGGAGCGCTACTGCATGAGTAGCATTACTTTCCACGACAGCATGATGCCCCGTTGACCTTAAGTGAGGCTCAAAATCAGGGAAATGAGTGAGGAGAATTGCCTTCGTATTGTAGAACATAGCCTCGAACTCCTCAGTCGACTTACGCAGTTCCTTGTCCTTTTCAATGGGTGGGGATTGTTTCGCGTACAACGCAGCTAATCTCGGAATACCCTCATTGAAATCCTCCAAAAGTTTATCGACCTGGTCTGTCATTGCTCGTAATAAATTCCTCTTTTTTACATCACTCGTATTCTTTTCGAAATCTTTAGCAACATTATTAATACGACCCATCTTCGCTACGAGAGATGCAATACGAAACTCCAAATCGTCGATCGCCGGCATTTTCAACGTTCCGCGTTAAAACCAAGCTAGGGTAAAAAACCGACCGAATCCTATTGATTTCGACACTGATATTTAACAACATCCGGCCCGAAGGACCATATGATCATTTCCGAACGTGGGTTACATTTTCAAGTGGACTGTAACTTATAAATTCTAGAGGAAAATTACTGCAGACACAAAGGTTGAGCCACGTTAAGCCTCGCGGGCGTATGCCACTCACCAATCGTGGGCCCATGCGGCAGGCAGCCTGATGACTCCTCGGGGATTCCGACGCGATGTACACCGCACTACGTTCACAGGTAGACTTCGACACACACTCACATCATTCATTCACGATACAAAAAAAAGAAGACAAACGAAAAGTCTAGTGGCACCGCCAAGTGGTGGCGCGGCTCAACCTTGACAAACTTGCAATTTGAAAACACAACTGAACACCGACCATCCATACCATATTCACGAATCAGCTGATTCTCGAGTGCTCTGACAGTGAACTACCTGCGAAATTAAAGTAACAAGGCGGTCGTGCAGATCTTATTGCTGATGATTACAGAAACAGTGGAATAATAAATGGCGTACATAAAGCTATTAAAATATTGCTTGCAGACACAAAGGTATTGAGTATAAATGCACTTTTATGTAGAACTAACCAGCCCTTCCTATGCAACCTGAGACAGAAAGCCTTGCGTCCTGAAGAAAATTTGTAAGGAATACAAAACACAAGAAATGACAATTAATGCAAAAGAACGTGTATTAAACTACTTGCGTCGGCGTGAGCTAGTCACAATTTTCAAATAAATTAAATTCACATTCAAATGCTAAAAAGTAAATGACAACGTGGGCTTAAAAGTAGAGAGTAATCCTTACATCAGCTATGTGGCACTCTCGTTCGCTCAAAGCAGTTTTTTTTACGAAGTTTGAGGATTTTCTTTGCATTTCATCCGGTTCGCGAATTTAATCTTTCCATGCCTCGCTCTAGCACCCACTGCCTTCTTGCGCACGCCAATGTCTGAGACGTTTACGATAGTGCAATGAAATTACTTACTTTGAATGAGAGGCACGAGGAGATGCTCTGTGACAGCTGCACGTCCTCCGACGAATCCGATTCAAGTGAAGGCTTTCTCGTCGCGTAGTCTGCTTTGCTTACGCCGTGTCTCCATGCGAGACGTCTATCTCTACGGCCGAGGACGCGATTTTTCCTGGTCGCTGGATACTTTTTTTCAGATGATTAATATATGATTTTTTTCAGATGACCAATAATCATATGGCTCATTTTTCTTAAAATCAGAGAAAGGCAGAAAAATAAAGCAAACAGTCTCCCTCCGCAAACGCCGATTCCCTCTTGGTGTGACAAGTTTGTTCACACTTATCTCTCTATTCTCCCAATAAATCGCCGATTGATAAGAAAATTCCACACCTCGTCTACTCAACTCCGTTTCTGAGAAGTTATACAGCCGACAGCGCGACGTGCGCTGAATTTTCGGAGAGAGTAGGATTGGGTACCTTCACGTCGAAGACTACGTGAGGCTCTGGGCGGGAGAGTAAAATCTCGATGAGCAGCACTATATCGATCAGGAAACTTATGAGCAAAAAAATTCCTTAAAATTTCTGAGATAGGATTACCCAAAAACATTCTTCTCTAACCCGTCACTGCTTGGCTGAAGAAAGATCATGGAATACCCGCGTGCATCATGAATAAAGTTATTCCTTTATTCCTTACACGGTAATTTCATTTACCTTCTCATAGTACTTCAAATTTTCTTCTCTACCTCCCCATTCTTATTTTCTTTCATCTTAGTTTAATCACGTAGCGAGTTCCAAAAAATTGAAAGAGGTGCTTATAATTTTAATGAAATTATTATGCAAATGAATAAAGTGGAATGCCTATTCACACAACGTCAACATCATTCAAATATTATACATGTTATGCTGATGATTTTGAAATTATGTATTTTTGCACGTTTCTTTGTTGTTTTGCTTGTTGCTGAAATTGAAATGGCGGTCTAAATTGCCTGTAGTTAAACTGTAATATCTATTTGTTTCATGGTCAGTATTCGTTTAGCGTGGAATCTTTAACCATAACAGGTATGCAAATGTTTTTATTTGCAATTAGGCTAAAAATTGCGATATTTATAGGCACCTCAAGGTGCTTGGAGCGACTTTGGTTGAAGTACATATTTGGATCCACTGAGGGGATAGAAATAAGAGCAAGTGGATGTCTTCACCTATCTTGAGCACTCGACGCGAAATCGAGGGATCTGGGTTCGATTCCCAGTCCAGGCGAATCATTTTTCCACTGTGAATTTCACACAATTGCCTGAGGATTCCATTGAACCAAGGACCACAGGGACGCAAGGGTCACAAGTGCAATACCACAACTGTTGTGCCATCTATACTAATGCTTTCGGCGAAATTACAGCCCAACTAATCCATTCAAGATGATTTACTGCTCATTTTAATGGCTTAAATATCTTCTCTTTAACCATAACCATGGTCGGAATGAATAAAACAGTGTGGGAAGTACAAAGTGAGTTCTCTTTTCAAAGTTACTTGAAATCGCTCAGCTGTCCTTTTGCGTGTGGGAGGAACTCCAGGAAAAAATGAGGCATACTTGAATATTTGTTGTAGTTATCTCGAGTTGGATAATCTGAAAACCAACATAGCACAGTGTGCATAAGGAACGACAAGCAGAATCTATCGCTACCTAAATCCGCAACAGTAGAAAGTATAAGATTCCTAAGGGAGGAGTTTTCTTGCCAAATGCATTTTTAATCACTGCCATAAAAATAAAAAAGGGTAGCTCAGAACAACATTGCAAACTAATTTGGCCATCATTCTCTTCCGATAATTATGATGGTCCAAAATTAAATTTACAAAATAAAAGCCAAATAATCCAAAAAATATAAGTGCTACCACAGAGTATTGCTCTATGGTGCTACTAATTTTTTTTTTTAATTTATCATCATTGAGTGTTCCACCCACGTAGGAAGGACGAAACTCACCTTTATTGTGGAGTAAAATGTTTTCATAATGGTAACGGTTTTAAAGAAATGTTTACATATCTGTTTCCAATTGTTTCTCATTGTTAATCATTTTTAATAAGTGAAATATATTTTGAAATAGTAAGTGGTTTTAATAGGATGGTGAAAAATAGCAAAACGATTTATAAACGATTCGAATAAATGTATCTCCATGCCATCTTTTTTGATCCTGCTCTAACGGATGAGGGGAAACGTCCTCCAGCTATGTTTATTCGGTCTCTCCACCCCATTTCTCCCTTTCTTCCAGTCCTTTAACTGCTCAATGGTTTCTGGGTTTCTTCTCAACTGTTCTTCGCCCATCAACCGCCGAGGAACCAAACCAAGCTAGACGACTGTCTAGCTTGGTTTTCATCCCAAGTCGGTTTCCTCAGAATCGTGGCTTTTTAACAATCAGTTTGTATTACCATCAAACATTTATTTCTTATTCAAACTAACAATACACATTACATCCCCGTTGAGCCAAATCCAACACCAACTCCCGGGCAGGGCCTGGGCCAGACGCCTTGTCTATAAATAAATCGTATAGATATAGGTATACATCAATCTCTTTAGGTAGATTCGTTCTTTTCAGCAAGACTACACAAGTTTCAACGAATATATTTGGAAATTCTTCCAATATTCCATGCAATTCCGGTAAATTATCTCGGATTACTTTCGGATCAGTGTGTAAGTCTACAACATGCGCTACTTTCACGCTATGTTTAGGTTAAAGCTTTGTATTACCAATCAGTGTCTGTATCCCTGGTGTGTTAGTATTAGGTGTAGATTGTTAGTTGGGGGGAGCCTTCGACAAGAGCTCGGGCACCTAGACCTTGAGTGGTCCATTGTGCCAAACCCATGTTTAACCTGCCTGCCACATGCATACAGGGGACAAGAGCGCCACCACAGAGTAAGCATGTACAGAGAGGACACTTGGTGGCTTCACCATTGTATTCTCTGTAATGGAAAATGCGCACAGCAGCCGTATTGAAAACAAGTGAACATATGCGGCAAATTCAAAGCTAGTCTAGTGCCTATGACTTGCCATCCACTTAATCTGGGAGTTTTAACGTTCAAATTACGTTAATTATGCCAGCAATTATAACGATAGAGTAATAGCTACATGGCTTTATGGTATGGCTTCATAATATGAAGAAAACATGTAGTGAAATTAATGCATAGCGCCTCTGCAGGTTGACTATTGGCATATTCTGTCTCTCCATGACTTCCGAGAGGTGTTTCTCAAATCAATAGGCGACTTGGTGGATTCCCTATAGATATTACTATTTACCTCAGATACCTGGAGATATCCTCACAATCCAATGGAAACCACATAATTAGCATGTGCATCCTGCAAGGGAAGATTCCCAAAAATTTGAGATATCAACTATTTATTATGAAACTACCAAACTATGTAAAAGCAAAATGAAATAAATTGCTACACCTGCTGATGACCTGAACTAGATATGCAGTGAATAAGAATATTCTAGTTAAACCAAAGTATTAAAAAAAAATCATGTTCATTAAATTAGCTACAGGATATCCAGAAGAGAAATTATTCTTTAATAAAAACTTCCACTTCACACAGTTTATATCCCAGTCATTACCTACCATATGAGAGAATAGGACCGAATATTTACTCTGCCATTACATATTCCAATTATTCTTCCTTTAGCACGTATAATAAAATAATACTCCCCATATTATACTGTGGCCAGATTGCCAAAATTGCAAGGATGAGGGCAAAAGGAAATATGGACCAAAACCATTAATCAAAACTCGTGTATCTTAAATAAAGTTGATTTATTTTGATCATCAAATTGAGCATTATGTTTACATATTGGTGTGCTACATAATACTAACAGTATTGACCTTGTCCACCTTTCTAATTATTCTTCGATTACCCATGGTACCTCTATTCATAGTTCTGAAAGAAAGATACAGCTTCATTTTTATAAAAAGCTTCTTACAATACAAAAGAGGAAAGTTTGGACAGGGTAACTGAAATGATATTCCATCCATTGCACCCAATATTCTGAGTCCTAACCTTGAGTCCCAAAACACTCTAGGGAATTCTTGCTCAAAAAGGATATTAATTTTCGAAGTAAAATCTACAAACGACCTACTAGGCATCAATAAACCTCCAAAAGAATCAGCCACAAAGGATTTATTCATGCCAAACATTTGGGATGGATCGATCATCATGTCATTTTCATTAGAATATTGAATGCATGATTCACAGGTATGCTGCGGAAGGCATTTTCTCATTAGGTACCCAGAAACATACACTTCTGCATTCTCTAGTAGCAGCTTGTGTCGATAGTCGTGGGTCTCCACCATCGATATGTATATACTACTGGATAGAGCGCTACCCTGCAACAAAGCGCTGGAAAATGAAGCCAACACCGCCATATTGTTGGACGTATTGTCGTCGTCGTAATGCGCAAGCGAGAACGAGTGTTCGAGCCTTATTTCGCCGTTTTTACAAAGAACATTGATTCGGGTATGTAGTGACAGCAAGTGCACTACGTAAGCAGAATCAAATTTTATACATTGGCTATGAGCATCTACTGTGTGTCCTAAGGATGCAAAAACAAAGAAATATCGGGTGATAGAAGTTTGAATTTCCATAAGTAAGTAAGCCAATAAAAAATTTACCGTGGCTCAATTAAGAAATATTGCTGTATTTAAATATAGGTAATGATTAAAATTCTCGGAAAAATAGATGTAATGATACGAAATTGTGGTTCAAATTTCCGCATGGGAATCCGGAAATTTTGGCGAAATGCATATCTGCTGTACGGAGGGAGAACTGGAAAATCATCAAGTACAGCAGACATAGTAGTATTTTTTCAAGGAAAAATGCTGTCAGGTTTGGCCAGGAGCAGGTATAAAACGCCTAAGGGAAGACAGTATTTTATTTATCTCCTCATCTCAAGGCTCCATTACCACCAGTTTTTATGAAATATGACTTTTTTTCAGCATCAATCAATGTATGTTATACATTTATTGGTTAGAAAAATGTACCTTTATTTAACTGATGCATATGGATTTCGTTTATTTACAAAGGAATATGTTAGCATTAAATTCTCTGGCTTTGAATCTTGCTGAAAAATTATTTTTCTCTCTTTCATTTTGTAAAATATTTGCTATTTGCATGCTCCTACTTACCATGGATATTTATTTCTTTTAGGGTATCATCGTGGCTCTTGACAAAGCAACATCCAAAGTGAAATTAATAAAGGAGAACTGTGAAAAAATGGGAGCAACTAATGTTAGAGCTTTTGCCTATGATTCCACCAAGGCAGTTAATCGTAGTGATTGTGAAGTCAAGAATCCACATATAGACCCTCCTCCATATTCCCCTGAAACCTTTGACAAAGTATTGCTGGATGCACCTTGCAGTGCTCTTGGCCAGCGTCCCCAGTTGGCGAATTGGACCAGTGTGTCTCAGCTGAAATCTTATCCAGCTCTTCAACGGAATCTTTTCAGATCAGTGAGTGTATGTTTAGGATGGCTAGTTTTTTATTGCTTTCTTATTTAGGAGGGAAGAATTGATGCAGAGTGGTTGCTTATTTGAGGAGGTGGCCAATAACTGTCGGTAGGTCTTTGCATGATTAGAATAGAGAAGTCAGTTGGTGAGATTAGGAATTAAATGAATAGAGAAAGGGTGGAGAGAAGCCTAGCATTGGCAAGAGCCTTCTGTCATCTAAAGGCATCTCATGGTGCTCCATTGAATTTACCATTCCTTGGTTGGAAAACTACCCTCAAAATTCTCTCCACAAAGCATCCAATAGGGAATTGGAACTCCACTGAGAAATTCGTCTCTTCTAGAATTTGAAACTGGGCCTTCAGGATTATAAAATAGTGCTCCAGCCAATGCACCAACCTAGTCCCCAATAGGATAATAATGACCTATGGTTATGTCCTGATCTGTAGACTAAATGAGAGGAGGATTTCTTAGAAGGGAACAATTGGCCATTTTTCCAAACCATTGACCAATTCAACATTTCCCCAATTACTGTTGGTGGTATGAATTTAAGGTTTACAGATGATACCTTGTGAAATGTGTGTTAGTAATAATTTTTGACTAAACTGTATTTATGAAATGCCCTTCATGGTCAAATGGATCAAGCATATATGTAGTTAGATAATTTAAGTTTTATTGGGTGAAGAAGGATACGACTTATGCTGAGATAAAGATTGAAACATAATACATTAATGGGACCCTCCATTTTTAAAAAACTCAGAATATTTTTCCTGAATTCTACTGAAATGTACCCCTACTGATGGATTACTCAAAAATAAAAATAATTCCCTTCAATAGTCTCGTGGAAATCATCTCCAGGGTCTTGATACTGAGGTGAATCCATGTGTTGGCTCAATTCTCTGCTGACTCCCACTACTGTCAGAAAATTTTACTACAGTTGGTCTGTACTAACCAGTCATTCCCAAAATATTGTTAATTACGCAAATGATGCTGTGGTTGCTAGTGTTCAAAACCATTATATAACCCACTGTTAACCAACAAATTATGTTGAGGTTCTCTTTGTTGTGTATTTCCAGATTGAGCATGTGGAAAAATGTTCAAGGTACAGTCATTTCTTGATTGCATCGAAGGACTTTCCTTTTGTGGTGTTGAAGGGTTATAAAAATCAGTGATGGATTATGTTTGGTGTTTTTGGGGTCTATTGCTACATAACATAATTTTCATATCCTCTGGTATCACCAATTTTCTCCTTTAAAGTCAAATTAGGTATATTTGTTATCTTTTTTCTCGTAATCAAAGCATTCAGAGGTCTAATAGACTGTAAAACATTCATGATTCCAGTGTAATGGAGGTTGCATGAGAAAATTCGGCACTATTATAGCACTAACAACTTATTCAAGAAGAAAAAGTAATAAGATAATAAAAATAAAGCTAGCTCTTCAAGCTTTCGTTGAAGATGTATGAAGAGTTGTTTGTCTTTTTTGATGGGTACCTCAGTTGTTCTCACAAGTCTGAAAATATGTACCTCTGACCAGGAGAAGATACAATACATTTTAGGGGGGTCATAACTGAAGAATATAGTCTTGTGCATGGGGTGTTCATGGGGAGGTTTGGAATACTCGCCTGGTGAGCAGTGTGCCCAGGGGGATAGAAAATGTGAATGGGCTGAATGCATTTATTTTCAATGTAATCCCAGAGCTAATTAAAATTAGGTCTGAGTTTTAGGGACCCTGGATGTAGCAGTTTGCAGTAGAATAATCAGTGAACCAAAGGATGAATGATAATTAGTGAATTAGAATTAGCTTTAGATCTCACCATACCCCATATAGTCTCATATGAAATCATTTGGTCATGAGCTTCTTGAGAGTGGGTTTCTAAATGATGCCTCAGACATTTCGTATGGTGTAGTGTCATCACCAACTTTGTTTTCTCAGTTCCCCAGAAGAAGCTCATATTACTCTGAAAGAAAATATCCCTCATTCTTCAAAACAAATGGGCTACTTGGTGACTGAAGATATATTTTCCCAACTCCTTTGATTATTTTGTAATTTCCAATGCCATGACTAGTAATTGTGTGAAGTCTATAACCATTGCTATTATAAATAACCCTAAATATTTGTTGTCACCATTCAAATCCAGTCAAAGTCACCATACCTATCTACAATTATCAAGCAAGAACAGGAACATTTCTGTACTGCCCTCAACGATTACTCCTTTGACTTTGCCACACGCTGCCCAAAATTCCATCCCTCTATCTCCAAGCGATCTACTCAATTGGTCTCCTTGAAATGTGTAGTAAAAATGGAAAAGGATGTAAGTGCCAAAAAATAAAAAAATAACTTTTTTGGTGAAAAGCGAAGTACTAGCCAAGCGTAATAAGATAGACAAGGTAGTAAGTGTCAGAAAATTTTTCCCTAGTTTGTCGAGCAGTCTGAAGATGTCAGCACCGTGCAAGAACCGTGCGGGGTTGAAGCGGAGAAGGATGTAAGTCCACCCACCATGTTGTATGTTCCTTGTCTATTGCGCAGTTGCTGTTGCCGGGAAGGCAGTGACGCTATGCGTGCTCGCCGCTTTTACGTTTTGTGTTTGTTTTACGTACGTTCGGTGATTATTTCAGTTAAGTGCGTTGCGTGTGTGAAGTGTTGAAGTGTTTATTAGTGTAGTGTTCTATTTTACTAAAAATGGAAGCACCTCCCGTTTGTAAGAAAGTTCTGGTGGAAAGAAGACGACGGGCTCAAGAAAAAGGAGACAGTTATGTTACTTGTAAAGGAAAAACTATCCCCGCAAAGAAACCCCCACCTCCTGAACGAAGCTGTTCATGTAGGTACCAATACAAAAACTTGAGTAACGAACAAAAACAGCTATTGTTTATGGAATTCTACAAAGTTGACGAAAAAAGCCAGGGAACGTATTTACTGAACCACATGCAGATGCTACCTATTTCCTGTAGAAGACATGGGAATTACGATGATCCCAGTGAGAGTAGACGCACCTGCTATTTTGCATACAATGTTCCTGATGGTTCTGGTAAAAACATACAAATTTGCAAAAAAAACTTTGAAGAAATTTTTGCTATCTCTGAGAGGAAGTTGATTGGTTTACAAACTAAAAAAAAGACAGGATGCTTCATTTTCGAAGACAAAAGAGGGAAAACCCCTGGATCGAATGAACACAAGGTTAAGTATACAGAAAGTGACCGTAACCTGGTT
Source organism: Ceriagrion tenellum (assembly GCA_963169105.1). Lineage (NCBI taxonomy): Eukaryota > Metazoa > Arthropoda > Insecta > Odonata > Coenagrionidae > Ceriagrion > Ceriagrion tenellum. The sequence goes on along the minus strand of OY720634.1, from coordinate 158,507,937 downwards.
AGGTGTCACAAATTCTTTCCCAAGATACGAAAGCCATTACTGCCGAAAAGTATCAAGCAATGAGTTTTTGTCCCCAGACCTGAACAAACACAGAATGTTTATGGCATTTAAAACCCAACACCCTACAAGTCCAGTCAACTACAGTTTTTATACAGAAGTATTTAAAAAAGATTTCCCAAAACTCAAGTTCAAAGCACTTGCAGCTGATACTTGCAAAAAATGTGTGATCTTTTTAAAGTGCAGTTGTCATCAACGACCAATGAAAGGGCAAAACGGGAAGTTAAAACTGAACAAGAATTTCACCATCGAAAAGCTGAAAAGGCCCATGCCTGTATGAAAGAAGATATTACTTTGTCCCAACTTCCAACTGGTACCGCTACAACATTGTGTATAGACCTGCAACAGGTGATGTTTGTTCCCATGCTTACTCATAGCACCATGTTTTACTGTAGACAACTTTCTTGCTATAATCTAGGAATACATGTGGGGGATAATGACTCAGCGTTTATGTGTATGTGGCATGAGGGCATCGGAGGGTGGGGAGCCAATGAAATAGCTTCTGTTCTGTTTAAAGTTGCTACTGTTCAAGGCCATTTTTCTCCTAGAAGACTTGTGATTTGGTGCGACAACTGTGGTGCTCAAAATAAAAACAGGATGCTCTTAATGGCAATTATTTACCTAGTTCACAAAGGGTTTTATCGCTCTATTGACTTGAAGTATCTTGTAAGTGGGCACAGTTATATGAACTGTGACAGAGACTTCGGCGTTATTGAAAAACGCCGCAAAAATGCAAAAGCAATGGTTCCTAAAGACCTGGAAGATGTAGTTGCAAGTGCAAAATTTAAATCCCCCTTTACAGTAGTTTCTATGAAGACCGAAGACTTTATAGATTTTAAAGGTCTTGCAAAACAGTTCATTAACACAAAAGAGCTAGCTATCAGCAAAATTTCCAACTTCTGAGTTTCTCATAAGATTCCAAGCACAGTGAAGGTAGCATCAGTTTTGGCACTTCAAGATGATGGTATGGTAACATGGAACAAAGTTGATGTCTTAAAGAAAGAGGCCGACCTTGACAATCTTCCTGACATAGAGGACTTGCCAAGTTTCAATCCAAAATCTCACGAGAAAAGAAGAACGATGTGATAGGAATGATAGACTACATTGAAAAGGAAGAAGACAAGCAGTTTTATAGAGATCTTCTGGCAGCAGACGTCGTTCCTGATGGTGTCATGGAGGTGGATGCAGACATTGAAGACAAGGACTAGTTGGATTAAAAAGTAAGTTTTTTTTAATGTACAAAATCCTAGGGTAAATAATATTACAAAGAGGCCGTACATATCTTATGTAACGTGTTTTTTGAAAATTTTTTACCCCCCTCGACCCCTTGTAATGCTTCGTAACGCAAAGCCAAACCCCTCCCCTAGTAACCCTAGTAACGTAACGCTAAAGTGTTTTACAAAAAACTCCCAAAAAGTTTAGTTTTCACCTAAAAAATTAAATTTATTAAAAAAAACATGTTTGCGTTACGTAACGAAATCATAATCTCCTCACCACTCGTAACGCAACTGTAACGCAAAGCCAAACCCCTCCCCCTCTTGGAACGTTACGTAATATATGGACGCCCCCAAAACTGCAACCAAGTAAGGTATTGATTTTTTATTTAAGCCATTTTTTATTAAGCCATGAAAACTATTCCAGAGTAAAACGTAAGTAATGCGGAAAAAAGGAAAAAAAACATTTTTGCGGAAAAATAGGCAAAACTTAAACTGATAAAAACCCATATTTTTACTTGGATTGATACTCTGTACAATATAATCCGTACTATTCATATTCAAACCGTCATCGACCATCGTGTTTAGTAAAAAATTGTTAAGAAGTTCTTTTAAAAAAATTTTCCTAAAAAATAGTGTTTAAATTTTTTTGTGTTAGGCTGATATTTATATTTATGATTTTATTGACAGGTGTTTGTTTTCTACATAACATTACATGCCACAATGAACTGTAACCTAAAACAATCTTTGCCACACTGTTTTCGAGCAGCCTTCATGTTTTCTGTAAAAATCTAAAAACCAAAAAAATCTATTAAAAAGGTACAATTAATATGCGTGGGAATTTTGACTAATGTTAAAACTCGATTTTCAGGTAGATTTATCATTGAGAAAGGAGCAGGAGGTTCAGAAAGTCAAGACTATGCCTAAAAGTCATCAAAATATCTTTTGTACTTATTATAATGTATCCTTGTAACACATTATAACATTGAATTTATGGTATACATTAAAAAGCTTCTAAACAATACTGGACTTGCATCCTTTTGTTAAAACTAACCCTTCACTTACATCATTTTTAAAAATAAAGCAAGGCACTAACATCCTTTTCCACAAAAAAACAGATGACACTTGTATATTTAAAAAAAATTGTGCTATATGTTATTCCAATTGCTTTTCTATTTTTATAAATATATAACAATTTTTTTTAGTAAATATTCAACGTTTTAGACTTATTTTATTGAATACTGAAAATTTTAGTTTCTGGCACTTACAACCTTTTCCATTTTTACTACACAAATGTTCAACACCTTGTTCATTTACCCACCCTTTGATGGACTTATCCTTCCGTGTTCACTCCTGCCAACTCTGGAAAATAACCCCCGAATAAAAATCTCTCAATCCTCCTTCGGCACCTTGCCATCCCATAATTACATTGTTATTACTGTTATTTTATTGTATGATCTTACACTTTTACACTGTTATTTTATTATGTAAATATTTCATTGTGTGTGAATTCTCTAAAACATTTCATTCTTATGTACTTGAAATGGCCAATGCTGGTTATTTTATTTATGACTCCTTAATAATTAAGTGAACGGAATTGAAAATTTCATACACTTACACATTTCAATGCACTAAACATAACATGTCTCATAGAATTAAACATACTTCAGGTGAACGCAATTTTCGGCATAATGAAGGGTGCAAGAAAAGTGTCACAGGATTCATTTTTGTATTTGCTATGGTGTACCCTTCGAGAATATAGTGAAAAATCACTTTTATAACTCTGCAATTTATGTTGTCCCATGATTTATGACATTTTCTTGATGTCCCAACAAATTTATATCCTTGTAATGCATTCATATCCTGGGATTAATACTCTCTAATGTGGAAAAGTCCAGTGATTTACATCATCTGGCCAGGAGCTAGATGGAAGCTGGTGCACTGAACATGTACTGGTTGGCGACCTATCCTGAGTTTGAAGCTGAATATGAAGAGAAAAACTCGGCCAATTGTAATGACACATGCTTATCTGCTAATCCATGCTTATCCTGTTTTATTTTCTGTTGGGTGGTTGCAATTATAATGTCTCCATTGCAGCCATAATACTGTCACTGGTGTGACAATAAAAAAGGAGCCCATTTTTCGAGCCTCAAGCAAATGTTCCAAAATTGACCAAATTACTGCATAATTAGTGTTGGCTCAATTGCCCTCGGAAGTTCATGCAGCATTCTCTTAACCTTTATAAATTTTGATGTTTTAACTGTATTTGCTGTAATATAGCTATTGTTAATTTTACGGAACAACTTAATCTTGCAGGTATAGGTCGTGGAGACCTGGTTGTGACACCGTGCCCTTCGTCTAGCATTCAGTATTACGATCCCAGTACTTTTGGAAATGTAATGCTAACGGAATTATAGATAGCAATTTTCATTTATTGTTGCGTAAGTGTGCACCATATCAATTAAGTTGAACTTTTTCAGAAGAAATGGCTCTTCACAAAGCAGCTAGATTACGTATTGGTGACTTAAAAGAATCGCATGGTTGGATAGACCTTTTTAAAATTATGTGTAGTAATGTCTAAAACAGCATCTGTGAATCTGAGAGCATATATCCCATAACAGTTTATCACTGAAAGTGAAACTTTGCATAATCACGTTGATGGCTAAATGCTCTTAAGCAATATTGTACTAAGGACGAGACAGATCTTTCTTTTGATATACTGCCAGACAAGACTTCAAAGGGGATTCAAACACAGCAACGCTCACCTCACTCTTTTTTTAGGAGCCAGTGCAGATGGCGGTGATAGACTGGAACCCTTTGTTTTAGGGAAATCTAGAAATTCACATTTATTTAAACAGCATTAGGAACTTATTGTCCATAACCTATTCAGCCAATACTAAGGAATTATTGACTTTCAGTATTTTTGGAGACAAATAAATGCCCTTGATGCAAAGACTGGGGGCTCAAACAGAAAAATCCTTTTGTTATTGGATCAGTGTCCTGCACACCCTGTTAACTTGAAATGAAGATAAAAGTAAATTTTATTCTACCATGCCAATTTCCCCAGCTAGAGGCCACCGCTAGATTTAGGCATATTCCATTCAAATCAAATACACAAAATAATAAAACATTTGGTCATAATTCTGCTTCAGTTTCTTGTAAATTAAGATTTCCCTCGATTTACAATTTCCAACGATTTACACCTTTTCTTCTTCCCCTTCAAAGGTGTAAAAGAGAGGCTTCACTGTCGTTAATAATTTCCATAATTTTTGAAAGAGGATGTTTTCCTCTAACAATATGGAGCTAAGTTAAGGAGTGTGTCAGAAATTCAGTTGCCCTTATTAGTGTGTTAGATGGCTTGGTGCCCAGAAAGAATTATCTCATGCAGCTCCTCAAGTTTTATTTTTTCCACTCTAGAACTGAAAAACATTTAAATGATGTGAAGCTGAATTTTGGCATTTTTATTTTGCTGTGCAAATATTTTTGCAGGCTGCTTCCTTGGTTAAAGTTGGTGGACAGATATTGTACAGTACCTGCACTGTAACTATTGCTGAGAATGAAGAGATTGTTGCGTGGGCACTTCAGTCATTCCCCAATTTGTCACTGGAAGAAGTCTCACCCCGAGTTGGAGGATGTGGAAATAGCGGCTGGCCAGTAAATGGATTGACTCCTGAAGATCAAGTTAAATTGCTTCGGTTTGGGCCACCAACCAATGAAGTTCAAAATGGATGTATGCCTTGTGATTTGGACACTGTTGGTTTTTTCATAGCCTTATTTCGTAAGGGTGCTTGAATATTTGCCCTAAAAATTAGAGCTTTATTGCTCTTGTCAATATATTACCTTTTTCATTGTAGATGAAATGGTAACTGTTAAGTCATTGTAAGTTTTAAATGTTAGAAATGATGACACCAAGTTTATCTAATAAATTATCTGAATGAATCTACTGAAAATGCTGATTGCTAAAAAGGTTGATTGTTGCCAGGAGTTGTTTTTAAATATTCTCCGTTCACCTCTGTGTTACACCCACAGTCCCTTCCCTCACCTTGACGGTTGCTTCCTCGCAACACCCTCACCCTTCCTCCCTATCCCCCACCCCCCGTTCCTCCTCCCCTTTGAGAACTTGATATATATGTGGCGCACCTCCCAAAAACTTTGAGAATTGTACCCTTTAAAATGACGCGTTAGCATTGAAACCGGTTGGGGAAAATAAATCGTTGTGGAATATTACTGTTTTAATTCTCCCATTGGAAATCTGGTAGAATAGAATGGTTTCCATGAAGAGAAAATTTTTCTTGATAATTATTTCCGATAACTTAGTCCCTTATTGTTAAATTCCGTCCTCGTGTATTCAGGCGTTCTCAACCACTTAAATTTCTTAGTTCCTCGAAACGTAATATTATTGACATTCTAAAAACCAGTCTCAAAAGTCAAGGACATCTTACTTGGTACAGTTTTTAAAGGAGTTTCCTTAAATTAATAATTATATAGTATTAAATAGTTAATAAAACGTTGGTGTTTCCTTTAATAACTGGACGAAGTAAGGCAGAAAAGAAAGTAAGAACCTCTGGACGCGGACTCTCTACATCGATGCAGTGGCCTAGAGGGAGAACGTTCGTCTGCAGCCTAGAAAGTCTGGGGTTCAAATCTTGGCGAGGCCTCTTCTAGTGCTCTATGAATTAATCTATGCAATGTGACTTTATTGTTGCCTAAACTTCGCTGGAATCCGCGGAAGGCACAGCAAATGGATATTGACCTCAACCATAAGTGTGTGAGTTTTACACATATTCGGGCTTTGTGAAAGAATCAGAGCTGTCTCCTTGTACGTCAAATGAGATGTTTACTTCCCATAATCGGGCACTCGGTCCACTTTATTTCTACGTCCTGCTTTTCGTCTAATGTTTATATCCCCTCAAACGCAAATTTATCAATCAATGAAAAACTGTTCATGAACGAGAAAATAGACCGGATCTCTAGTTGTGTCAATTACTCGATTCAGTGAAATTACCTGAGGCTGCTTTCACTTAAAAAAATACTTCAAAATGATTTAGTAAAGAGAACAATTATTTTTATTCGGAATCAGAGTTTGGTTCCAACTGCCAAATTTGTAAATACCAATTATTTATTGGAGTGAGAGACCAAATAAATGTGGAAATTTCTTGAAAGTACCTTTAAAATGGTTGTAAAGTTTTCTCAGTACTATTCCCTAGGTTTGCTATGAGAAATACATTAGCCATGTAGTTCAATAGTTCAAATTAAAGCATGGAAGATAAAGTACTTAGAGGATAGGATAGGAAGTAAAGAAGGTACTTAGAGGATAAGGTAAATTATTATATCATTTAAATGCATTCTGACCCATTCAAAGTGTAAAAATCATTCACTAAAATTATGCAGTTAAATTTTATGAGGAATATTCTTAAAACTTACTTCAAAACATGATATGTAATTATAACATGGTATTGTAAATTTATCATTATATTCTCTGAAATTCTTACGCTCATGTTAAGTAATACTGCGACAATGAAGCATCGAGTATCTTCCCCTGTGAAAGTGATAAAAATTATCTTTTCCATGTTTTGACTAAGTAGTAATTAGATATCTTCTGTATGCTTATTTTTATACTCCTCATAAATCCACTGAGTAGTCAATGGAGTATAAATTAAGAATAAATCCACTGAGTAGTCAATGGAGTATAAATTAAGAATAAGCACTATCTAAGATTATACGATTGCTACATCCCTAATGAATCTATTCTGCTTCAAATATGTGGTAATATTATTGCTTCTAAGGAGGTTAAATTTTTGTGTACCCTACATGAGGAAATTAACAGACTTTTTACGGGAACATAAATTTCATCTCTTAGTGGTGACGAATTTTCATGGAATTTGTATAGGGACAATATAAAGCTTTATTTAGAATGAGTGGAAAAAGTTGAAATGTATGCATAGTTAACATGTTAAGAGAATTCTCTTAACCTGAGTCATGTGTGCACACATGCACAGTAATATATAATTGAGTATTAAGCAAGTATTTACATAACGGGTGAGAATTTTTATCAGCCTAATCAATCCATCCCCCTTCATTCTCGATTTCCTGACCAAGTCTCTGTGACATGGGGTTGTCCATATTTGGGATCATCTTACTGGGTCCATTTCCCATACTTCCTCCACAATTTTCCACATTGCATATAAATTTGGGGTTGTTTTGTTCAAGGGGTCGAAAAACATATTTTTTCATATTTTCCTCGTAATGAACGCCCAAATACCTACGAATTTGAGATCTCGTCTATATGCATCCCACTCCATTTGTATTACATGGTTTGTTTTGAAGCATCTCCTAGAATTATGACATTGGTGAACTCGTCATAATTCCTAGTTACGGCCGAAGAATGAACATTGATAAACATTTTAATAAACATATTTCTTATTATAGTGGACAATTTTATCAATTTCGTTTAATAGTCGTGAGAAATAGGTTTTTCACATTTAAACACCAAGTAAAAGTTCAATGGGTGAAAGTCAAAGGCGCAACACTTATTCGGGTATTTTTTCGACAAATATGTTTGCCTTTGACAAACCTAATACCCGATTCCTTCTCCTGGGAGAAATATGAGGCATACTTAAAGGCTAATAAGATCATTCTTTCCTCCAAGAATTTACGGAGAGGCCGCTGTGAACTTTAAAAATATCTCTGCTTGCGCTGTCTGCTCTGCTTGTTCGTATATCAACGCCCGTCTCGATGAAGTAGTCATCAGTAAACCTTCGTGAAGTTCCGGCTGGTGGTAGTCGGGATGATTTGTTGTTGCGAATGACGCACAGGTTTCAAATACTTGCAGCACCAGAAAGAAAAGCCTCGTCGCGCTTCGAAAAATTCGGAGACACTCATCGAGCACTTCTGAGGAGGGAATAGGGAGGGAGGGATAAGGGGAAAATAGGGTATTTTTGAAGGCATACTACGTTAATCCCAATCAATATCATGCGCCATTTATCCATTCCGAGTTTGACTGGATTAGTATTGGCGGAGCTTTGTTTTGACCCTGACATGAGAAACCTTTTGGGATCCTCAAGAGTCTCACAAGATTACTCGTTGCTTTAACTCAGACTGAAGTCAGCTGGCCTCAAAACCCATGCACGATGGGAACTAATGACATTTGATTAGAACCTAGATAAAAATTTTTGCTTTCCGTTACCTTTCCAAAGTGATTGGAAAGCAAACGGAAAGCAGCTTTACTTTCCGGTTGCCTTCCCTTGCTTTTCGGTTGTCATTGCGTTGTGGAGGGTTGCTTTCCATTTGCTCTCCATTTCTTTGCTTTCCACTTCCTTTCCATTTGCTCCAATGTAAGGCAATCGGAATTCTCGGGTCAACAGAACCGTCCGGCAAGCAAAACAAAAGCAGCTGGAAAGCAAAAATTTTTATCTGGGAATGGTCTGGGCTGATGAGGTGAAATCTGAGAACTACTGCTTTCTGTTTGTTTGCTAGTGAGAGCAGTATAATTTTTTCTTTCCTTATAGTTTTATTAAACGTTCGCAAACAATACCAGCGCGTAATGTAAAAGTAACTCAGTCACAGTAACGCATACGGACGCAAATAAATATCCGTTTTGAGATAGGAACTTCATCAATCTACAAAAGGAAAATCGTGAAAAATCACATCTCGCAGACTATACTTATTTTAATTAAATCTCTTTTAATCTACATTTGGGGCGAATAAATCTCGATTTATATCATTTCGGTGAAAGAGACACAGCACGCGTCATTCAAAAAGATGCCCGGAAAGTCGAACACAATAAATATCCCTTGGTGGTAGCAGATGAAGATTTCAGCATATACCCCGAGTTAAGTGAATATTTCTATAATCAGTCTTCCTGTGATAATGAAATTATTCGACGCAAGAAACATGCTGAAATAAACACATTGATACACCGCGGCTGAATGCGCGAATTATAGAAGAAGAGAGCTCGAAAAAGAGGCGATTAATGAGTAAGTTCTAGGCTCCAGCAAATGTGAGTTCCATTGCGGATTTAAAATATTTGCGGTAGACGATGTCTTTCTCAGTGTTTCAGTCAGTTGTCAGTGTTTCAGTCAGTTGCCAGTCTTTCGAAGAGTCTGTCGCTCGAAGTAGTTCCCAAGAACGTCGCATTCTGGTGCGCGAAAACTTTTGAGCTATTTCTTCCGCCACTGTTCTTTTATACACATTTCTATTCATACAACGAGTTTAATCAGTTCATTCTGTACATAATGATGCCGTCAAAGAGTGAAATATATCGTAAAAATAAAAGTTCTTGGAATCGTACAGAGAAACTGCCTTCATTATGGATACAATCAGTCTTGGGCTAACACTTGCTGTAAATGAATACTCTCTAGATTTTATAATGGTAAAACAAAATTGATTTTCTGTACTGAGTGGATCATTGCATAATTTTCTACTTTTCCGTAACTGAACAATACTTTACCATTCCGTGTTTGACGTGAATAAATGCATGCTAAGTTTTGTATGGATATGTAAGTTATTTATTTGAACAAGGATTCACGTGATTATCTCATGAAATAGGGCATATTAAACCTTGGTTTAATTTGATAGAAAATCGAGTATTGGAAAAAACTGTAGGAATGAGAAATATGAGGTGCTTTTTCAGTCAAAAACATTTGCCTATTCACATAATAATTCCATCAGAAGTAAAAATATATTCTTTCAAGTCTTATTAATGCAGAAGACCACAATTCTGACTGAGAAAGCCTTAAAATCACAGTGATTTACATTTTACATTTGAAAAATAAGTAAAAAAGGTATCGCAGAGAATAAATTGGAGTTATGGAGATGGCGATAAATAATGAAGACTATAGAAATAATACAATGAGATGGAATGCTGAGGAACTTTAATATCAAATATGTCAATTCCCCTTTGGAGAAAAGGTTTCGATTGGCTGCTCAAATTAGTGAACAGAATGCCGAAAACCAATTCCATTTAATACCCTAATACATAGGATCAATGACTCCTCAGGGTGCATGTAACGGCAGCAAGAGGTAATAGTGGGTCGATGATTTTTAACTGTGGAGAAAATTCCTACTTCCAAAATCACGGACTTACTCCTCCGCCAGCACGAATATGAACTACCTTTATATTTTTCCGGCACTCTCAGGTAAATTACTTACAAGGTACAAGGTTACATTCACATTAGTTTAAAGTCTCCCATGCTCTCATTAAAACTTGTGAAGGAAAGAGAAAAAAATGGAAGTATGGAGCTGAAGGGCACATAAATGGTGAAAATTGGGAAGTTCCTATGCAAAGAAAGGACAAAACCCTCAAAAGGTACGGTATTATCCATAATAATTATTTTTTTAAACCAGCCACAGACATTGATCACTATCGGTGTCATGGCATGGGGAACTGCAGGATGACTCCCGACAATTTAAACAGCAGTTTATTTTTTATAAAAGTCCCGTTCAATTTTAATACGAAGGACATCGAGAAATAATTAATACGTTAATGTGAAATACTTAAATTGTAGTGGAAATACGTTCTGCAATCAGTATTCAATTAAACCACCGAGATATTTCATTACAAGGATAATACATTGAGGGGTTTCATGGTCAGTAAAAAATATAGCCGACGAATTCGTATTTAAGTTATACTTCGAGCGAAAAATCAATTCACCATTTAGAAATTAAACTTAACTGTTAAGCCAGATGAACCACGAATAAGAGGACGACAACGGTATTTCTGTGGATCGATGACCAAAGCGGAACTTGAGTGGGTTCGCATGTGAGTGTTCCTACCTATCGACCTATCCCCACTCCCCCAACCCCGTGTACCTATTGGACCGCTATCCCGCAGGAGAGCGGAGAACAACCCTCTCTGCCCCAGCGTGTGAGAACCAAGATCTCAGTTAACTTGGCCACGCCATTGTCTGTGTGGGACGGGGTTCTGATTTGGTCCCTGGCCTCGCCTAAGAGTGCAAAGGCGGTGCAATGGCCAGGGGTGTAAAGTGGGGCCCTTAGCCAGGCCAACGAGTGCGTCGGGGGCGGCTAAGGGATCTTTCGTGTACCAGCCGAAGTCTTCTCGACCCCCGGTCTCCGGACCGGAAGCCATTCTCTCCAGGCCGGAACCGCGGACCTTGGTTCCCCGGGCGGGGAGGTCCCTTCGGGAAATTGGGTGCGTAAGATAGGCTACCGTGGGTCGGGCCGCTCAAACGTTCCAAATCCCTGTCCCTATCACGTCGTCGATGAACATGAAAAGGACTGTAATCACGTCGGTGTCTTATTTGCATCTGGCGATGGTATCGAAATTGCCGCCCTTATATAGGTAGATAGGTGACGTCACTGAGCTGCGAGTGGGGTCGAGTGGGGGAGGGTGTGGGGAGAGTTGGGGAGAGTTGGGGCGAGTAGGGGAGGGTGTTGGGAGAGTGGGGGCGAGTGGGGAGAGGGGGCGAGTTGATCTTGTATCGGCCAATCACGGAGGGGCATTTCCAAAACTTCCTAATATGGAGATCTTCCCCATCGTGAGTTACCAAAGGCTTCTTCCCGCGCAACTAATGCTTTAGTCGTTAAAATTTAATTTACAAATTTTATTAAATTTTCCTCTCATTAAATGCTTTTTAATCGCCACCAGTGCACCACTTTAGTTTCTTGAGCTATAATTTCAGATAGTTGAATCTACTTATTTACGACACTCCGAGTAAATATGAGTAATGCTAACCTTCATTGCCGAAAAAACTTAAGAGAAGCACAAATGAATAAATATTACTTCCATAGCAAAAATAATTCCAACACGCGCTCTATAGAGAACTGCAAAACTTCAAAGAAAAACTTTTTTCTCAGTGGCTTCAGAAAACATCAAAAAGCTAACACATTGAATGACAGAAAACAGCGAACCGACAATTATCAAGCTAAATGCGACACAAATATAGTAATAGCTAATTTCCGTAGCGTCAAGTACAAACGTGCCGAAGTTGAGCATATATTTGAAAACGCAGATATTGTAATTGGAACAGAAAGCTGGCTTGCAGAGGATATTAGAGATAACGAAGTTTTCCGACAGGATATAAAATCTTTAGTCGGAATAGACCATGCAGGACTGGCGGCGGAGTATTTTTATCAGTTAAAGCGCATTTGAATAGTTCCGAACACAAATTAGACGACAATGAAATAGAGAGCGTTTGGTGTACTATTAAGCAGCAGTACAATAGAAATATACATATATGTTCATTTTACAGACCACCAAATTCCAAAATAGACGTTTTGTACAAATTGGAAACTCAGTTATCATCATTTACCTCGAGAGACAACAAAAGCGTAATAATTATCGGTGGAGATTTCTACCTCCCGGCTATGAATTGGAAAACCAATTGCGTCGAAACAAGTTCAAGGAAGCGTGATATAAGTGAGGGATTACTTATATACTATCACACCATTTTCTTACTCAAGTTGTAAACGAACCTACGAGAGGTAATATAACATTAGACCTATTAGCTGTTATTCACCCTACTATTATTAAACACGTCGATATCCTCGAAGGCATAAGTGGTCATAAATTAATTTTTGCGACTTTAAAACCACGGTAGAGTCCACTTTAAATTCTAAACGGAAAGTCTACTTATTTAAAAAATGCTATTACATAAAATTAGGAGAGATGTTAGAAGCCTCATTCATGAAATCGTAACCACAATGAATGACCAGAGCACCGAAGTATCATTGAGATGTATTTTGGATTCACTACGCAAAGGAATCGATGAATGTATTCCATACAAATTCCAACAGGAGAGTAAAGAACCTCGTCGGTATAACCACGAAATAAGGCGAGAGCTCAAGAGACAAAGACAATTACCCAACCAATGTAAAACTTTTATTAAGTCTTGTAACAAAACAATGGAACTTACGGCGAGAGAAAGTTACGTTGCTCAAGGCTCAAAAACGAAAAAAAAATGCGCGCTACTCTACGAAACTTCAAGAAAAAAATCCTAGGTTAATTACTAGATGAAAACTCAAGTCATTCTGGTCTTACGCGAGAGAGCTCGAGGGTGACTATTCGACAGTAGAGTCTTTATTGGATACAAACGGCAAAATGGTCACCAACAGCATCGATAAAGCCAACTTATTAAATCACTACTTCGAAAGTGTATTCACTAAGGACGATACAATACACAATTTAGGCATTCCGGACGTTAACGACCCGATGGCGGAGATAGCAATTCAGCGTGATGGAATAATTAAAGTGCGTTCGATTAAAACAAGTCTCCAGGTCCAGACAGAATACCTCCGCGCATGCTCAAGGAGTTAGTGTCACATATAGCACCATTCTTAGAAATGATATTTAACAAATCATTATCCGAAGGCAAGGTACCCCAGGGCTGAAAAATAGCCTACGTCACTCCGATATTTAAAAAGGGAAATAAAAGTGACCCAGGAAATTATAGCCCTATATCGTTAACATCACTTTTATGCAAGATCCTCGAACACATTGTCGTTAGAAATATTATGACATTCCTGGATAATCGTAACCTCTTATACAGCAGTCAGCATGGCTTCCGAAAGGGCAGGTCTTGCGAAACACAGCTTGCGCTCTCCCTCCATGATATCCATAATCAGGAGAATCAAATGATAAGCATACAGACGTGATATTACTTTACTTCATGAAGAAATTTGACTAGGTATCTCACAAAAAAACTCATTTATAAATTGTATTCATGCGGAGTAAATAAAAAATAGTTTACTGGATAAGGGACTTTCTCATTGATCGCAAACAAAAAGTAGTTATTCACGGTTTTAGCTCTGATATGAAGTCACATCCGGTGTTCCTCAATTGAGCTTGATTGGCCCTCTTTTATTCATTATTTTTATTAATGACCTAAGTTCTCAATGTAGCAGTAAATTAAGTTTATTTTCAGACAACAGTTATCTACCGTGAAATAAGCAAAGACGCGGAATTTAAAGTTCTGTCATCTGACTAACATCGTTAATTCGTGATGCCAGGAGTGGGGGCTAGCATTGAATATCAGAAAAAAAAACCACAGTTCACTTTCTTCGAAAGTCATCACACAAAAGCCATACCTACACCGTGGGTGAAGTAAACAAAATCGTCAAAAACAGTAAAATATCTTGGAATTACCTTAACTCCAGATATATCGCGGGGAACACACATACAAAACATATGCGGCATAGCATTAAAGAAACTAGATTTTTTATGCGTACAATAGGAAGGTCCTCGGATGAAAAAATAAAAGACAGATGCTACTTTGCTCTGGTTAGGCCGCACCTTGAATACGCCACGAGCATTTGAGACCCTGGTCATAAAGATTTGACCAAAAAAATTAACAAAATACAAAGAAACTGCACGCTTCGTTAAAAACTGCTACGATCGAACATATAGTGCCACACAACTGTTAGAGGGATAAAGGTGGGAGCCCCTAGAGACGCGGAGGCTGTATGCTAGGCAAAGGCTGCTTGAGAAAGCAGAACGTGTGTTTCAGAGGGCCAACGAGAATATTATCATGACGCCTCACTACATTTCTAGGTCTGACAGATGCGATAAAATAAGTGAGATACATTGCCGAACAGATCGGTACAAAATGGCGTTCTTTCTGCACACAATAAGTGACCACAATAAAAACTGAGCTCCTCCAAATACACTCCTATAATACATGTCACCATTTCACCTCCAAAAGTTTTACGTCTTTTCACGGCTGGTGACCTACCACCCCCTGCCACACGCCCATGCGGCGGCTCGCGAGTTAGTATGTAGATGTAGATCTAGACACTTGTTTTCGGTTTTTTCATCTCTCTATGAACGAATAATTTAGCGGCATTCGTTCATGGGTATGGCATTGTATGCAGTATTAACTATTTTACCTCCGTATTGAAAACTAAAAAAGAAATCACCATTTTGGTTCTCGTTTTCTGTTAAGAAAGATATTCTTTAAAAACACATCAACTTCTCAATAATGCTCTTATAATGTTACGAGGCAAACAACATAAGGAACAACTACATTAATAGAATAATCTTCAGTAATTTTACATATTGGCTAATAACTACAAAATTATTGACTCATATTCACAGTGTCAAGAATGATATAATATGTCTCAGGACTTCATAGTTATTATCCTTAGCGCTCTCCTACTTTCTATTCTGACCGCACAATTTTATCCTTGATTCTTTTGGTCAGTGCCTAGCGGCCGGGGGAAAGTGCGTGGCTATAATTTGAACTGGAATGAGTGCTATATGTCTGGCGAGGAATCATCCCATGTCACACATCCTAGTGCTGTCTTGCGCGTATTTCGTTTATATAGATGTGTAGAGGCCTTCGCTGATGTTTTTTGATGCATCGTAAAATATGCCATCGAACCCGCAAAAGCGTATAATATTTCGACTTGTTCTGGATAGATACGTTTTCGCATGAGCACCTGCCTGTTTAAGAACAACATTTACGCACAAATTCCAGATTTGGTGTCGGATAAAACGGAAGCAACTGTTATCAGTGCGATTTTGGCTATAAAATGGAAGCGAAGGACTAAGTGTGAGAGCTTAGTATGATATACCGAAAACTTTTTACGACCGTACGCAGAAACTCAGGTGTTCATTCATCGACACAAGAAACTCGAGCAAAATAGTGTTTCTCGCAGTTGATGCTAAATGAAAAAACGAATTGGCACCTTTCGTAAAAGCTGTATTTCTCCGCACGATAGAAGAAAATTGAATAGAAACACGATAAAGGACTCTTAAATATTTCCCTCGGTTTCATAAGTAACGCGTCGCGTTCGTCTAATGCATCATCGATACCAAAATTGAAACACGTTGGCGAATTATACCAAGCAGCTGTTACTTAATAATAAAGTTACACCGTCCTGTAATCGTATAATACTATAACATTTGTACATAAAGGAAGTATACGGACGTTCGGGAGGAGTTTTATGCAATGATTTCTCTTAAGTTGAAGGAAAATTCTCTTACACACTCATACTTGCAGTGCATATCAATATGCAATTGATTACTCTACTTCTTTGCAAATACATAATGACTGAAAAACCAAAAGGTAATCATTGCTCTATCATTTTCGTTAAGTTTACATCAATTCAGGTCCATGAATTATGTGACATATGCAATATGCAGAGTATATACCAAGGCGAGAATTTTTTTTTAAATTTTTGAACGATGAACAATGAACCACAGATAATTTACTGCTGAGATGGACGAGGAACACTTGTCGCAAGCTTGGCTATCTTTCACAACAGCTCAAAGCAAACAGTCCGAATATTTATGCATCTAATTTCGAAGGTACTCACCCAAAGTGGTTTTTAGTTTGACTTATTCAATCCCATCAAAATTCCCAAATTCCTTTCAAAATTCACTTATTCACTCCAATGAGCCACAGTGCAACGCTAGATATAGAACACTATCAGTACCTACGTGAATTCTGGAAACTAATATCACTATCACCAAGAAAATGGTGCAAAATGGGCTAGCCGTCGATGCACCATTAAAAAAATCTAAATCTACTACTACTAATATCACCAAATACAGCATTATTAACCACATGAGAACTAGTATCATACACCACATAGGTGTATAACGATGGATATTTCAATAATTTATCACCAATAGGACATCAATCACTTTAAAACACTTCACAAGATCAAACTTCTGTAGTCTCAAATCCAGAGATATCTTATTGGCATGACACTTATCTCATTTCAACATTCAAAGCCGGCAAGATGAAAACCCTTCGGGTAGAATGAACCCTTCTTATGATGCAAAAGAGATAAACTTTTTGAAGAACAAAAATTCGCTCCACACATACAATTTATGCCATAGTTCTATCACTCATGTTGAATTAGCGTGCCACAATTCGGGAAATATGAACCTAATGGAAAGACACCGAGTTTAAGGTATCCCTGATGAGGAAGATATAATATTCCACAACAGGGTGATGACTAAAAATTCGGCTTACATGTAGGAGGACATGAGTAACCTGAACGAAGTTGACGGATTTCCTACCTATCACAATGACGTCATTCCTCGGCTTCGTATTCACCATCGGCCTCGACAACCTTTCCAGCCGGTCAAATGCACCTTGTTATGACCTCAACTAGACTTAAAATTTCTCAGGGAAATATTGAAATTTATTTTTCTGTCGACAAAATCTTCAATATGCATGTACTCGAAGACGGATCTCGCCCTGATGAGGATCAAAATAATGTTTTTACTGACCGTAAAGGCTTGGTTACAAGATACATTAACCCGAACGAGTTAATGTGCGAATGCATGGAGAATGAACGTGAAAATTCAAAGTGTAACCACACCAACTTGTACGAATGCATGAATGCGTAAATAGGAAAATAGAACCTGCTCTATTTGGTTCATGCATTCGAAAATGAACTTGTACATGAACATATACGGGTTAATGTGTCGTGTAACCAGGTCAAAGGGGGGGGGTGGCGAACCTATGGCACGCGTGTCCAAAGTGGCACGCGGATCGATCATTTCGGCACGCGGAGCTGGGAGGGCGCTAAGGGATACCTCTATCTCACTCGATGGGTTGGCACGCGAGTCGAGCGAGTATACTCTTATTTCATAAACTTTGGCACTCAATCGCCAAAAGTTTCGCCTCCCCTGCCCTAGGGAAAAGGTACTGCGAGGGTCCACCTGCTCACCCAACCGTTTCCATTGACGTCACAACCATAGTGCACAACTTCGTTTAGATTTCCGTGTAGGATATCCGTGCCATTTGACTTCTTTTAGAAACTTATCCGGACAAAAAATATCGTAGTTTCTCATCCGGACTTAAAACTCAACCGGAAAAATATCATATTGTAAAAGTATCATATCTTTCTTGTTTTGTCTTGTACCTGATATCGTATCTTTCTTGGATTGTCTTGTACCTGATGATGGCTCTGTGAGTTGAAACGCGTCGTACGCAATAAATACCTTGTGGAATATGTAATTGTTGTTTCCGTTTTAATGTTAAGTATCGTATCTTAGTATCGTTTTTTGTATAGCCAGTAGCATAGCATGGCTTACCACGAGTCTGTGGCTAGCCTCAACAGCAGGGCGAAGAGCGACCTCCTGGAGGCCCGCGTCGCCGAGCTGAGAGGATGGTTGCAGAGATTCGCTCATGAATATACATAATAGATTAAAATATTTGGAATCGTTACCAAGGCTTCGTGTTGCCTAAATTTCCACTTTTAGTTCACCCAGTCCTTGGCGCTACTTAGAAAAAACTCTTCTCAGTCGATTCGTAATTGTCTGTTGTTGATTGTTGTTAACGTGAAACTTTGGTGAATATTCAACAACGATTGAGGAGGTACGACCTACTTGATGCTGTGAATAACAGCTGGCTATTTTTGAGACCGAACAGTTACTTTGTAAATGCTAGGGAGGAAATATCTACTACAGGAAGTGTTTAGTAGGCATATGAAACTTTCATCGAGAGCCTTCTCTGTTGTGTGGATCTTTTACTGTTAATTTACAGCTACATTATTTTGGTTAATTACCTGTTGAGAGCCTTAGGAATCAGAAGGTATGATCTAGATAGATTAATGTGGATGTTAATGTGTAACCTACTACTCATGTGTGGCCTCGGAGTAGGTTCAATAATATCTCCTTTATTTGCTATTGCTTTTTGATTCTTCCACTCCTAAGAGTAAGAAAAACTTACAACAAAGCCTAAAATGATAGTTATAAGCGCAATTTCTTATTCATAGATGATATTGCCGGAACTTGGTTTTGAAATCCTTATAGTACTTGTATCCGTCTTCTAATTCATTCCACTTTTTTCACCTCTTATGATTATTAAATTGCCGTCGAACAATATTCACAAAGTGCTAAGAAGTTAATTGTGCATTTGTGTAATTCAATTTGGAGAGGAATTAAATATATCTGTACACGGGACAATATTTAAAAAGTGTATAATTACGTCCCGCGTGTAGTACTACATTTAATCCACTGTATTACGATTACTAGTACGTAAAACCGGTAAGACGTGGTTATATACGATCCTTATTCTGTATTTACATTTAAACTGCCGTCTTTCAACGCTAGACAGCGCCACAATCGAAAAAATTGTTTCTTTATGGAATTCTAGGCAACATTTTTTGGTGACGAGTCAGAAATCCATATGTATTTTTATGGAATCCCTCTTTTATGACGAATTGTACGGGCGTCTCGGACGCCGGGGACCGTAGCGCTTTTTCCAGGACCCTTCACAGCACCAATGCGGTGCCTCGGGCGTGCTCGGGTGCGAATGCAAGAGGGGTCTGGTAAATTCTGGTCTTACGCGAGAGAGCTCGAGGGTGAATATTCGACAGTAGAGTCTTTATTGGATACAAACGGCAAAATGGTCACCAACAGCATCGATAAAGCCAACTTATTAAATCACTACTTCGAAAGTGTATTCACTAAGGACGATATAATACACAATTTAGGCATTCCGGACGTTAACGACCCGATGGCGGAGATAGCAATTCAGCGTGATGGAATAATCAAACAACTGCGTACGATTAAAAGTAACAAGTCTCCAGGTCCAGACAGAATACCTCCACGCATGCTCAAGGAGTTAGTGCCACATATAGTACCATTCTTAGAAATAATATTTAACAAATCATTATCCGAAGGCAAGGTGCCCCAAGGCTGAAAATAGCCTACGTCACTCCGATATTTAAAAAGGGAAATAGAAGTGACCCAGGTGACCCATTATAGGCCTATACCGTTAACATCACTTTTATGCAAGATCCTCGAATACAATGTCACCAGCAATATTATGATATTCCTGGATAATCATAACTTCTTACATAGCAGCTAGCACGGCTTCCGTAAGGACAAGTCTTGCGAAACACAGCTTAGGCCTTCCTTCATGATATCCAAAAATCAGGTGAATCAAAAAAGGAAGTCGACGCGATATTCCCCGATTTCAAGAAGGCATTCGACACGATGCCTCACAAAAAACTCATATATAAAGTGCAATCATACGGAGTTAATAGAAAAATAGTGAATTGGATAAGAGACTCTCAGTGATCGAAAACAAAAAGTACTTATTGATGGTTTTAGTTCTGCTATGATGAAAGTCACATCCGGAGTTCCTCAGGGAAGCGTGATTGGCCCTCTTTTATCAATATTAGTATTTATGACCTAACTTCTCGAGTTAGCAGTAAATGAAGATTATTTGCAGACTACAGATATCTACCGTGAAATAAGCTAAGACGTGGACTATGAAGATCTGTCATCAGAACTACTGACACACCACACACCTCTGACAGAACTTCTGACTTCCGAGAACAGAAGATCTGTCATCAGAACATGACGGAACAACGTTCATTCGTGGTGACAGCAGTGGGGGCTAGAATTACATATAAGTAAAAAATCACTGTTCACTTCCTGCGAAGTTCACAAAAATTCCATACCTATACAGTGAGTGGAGTAAACATAAAATCTTTAAATACAGTAAAATATCTTGGAATTACCTAACTTCTGATATATCGTGGGTAACACATACAAAACATATGCGGCACAGCATTAATGAAACTAGGTTTTGTTAAACGTATAATACGAAGGTACTTGGATGAAAAAGTCAAAGAGAGATGCTACTTCGCTCTGGTTGGTCCACACCTTGAATATGCCGCGAGTATTCGGAACCCTGCTCATAAAGATATATCCAGAAAAATTGATAAAATACAAAGTAAAGCAGCTTCGTTAAAAAACTGCTACGAGCGTACCTATAGTGTCTCACAACTTTTAGAGGAATTAAGGTGGGAGCCCCTAGACACTCGGAGGCCACACGCTAGGCTTAGATTGCTTGAGAAATTCAAAACTGATATTTTCAGAGCGACACAGAGAATATTATCATGCCCCTCGCTACATATCTAGGTCTGACAGATGCAATGAAATAAGAGAGATACTCTACCGAACAGATAGGTATACAAACTCGTTCTTTCCGCGAACAATAAGCGACCACAATAAAAACATAAGTCCACTAAATGCACTCCTACAATACATGTCACCATTTCATCTCCCGAAATCTTTACATGGCTGGTGACCTAACACCTCCTGCCTCACACACATGCTGCGGCTCGCATGGTATTTGGCTGTAGACGTAGCCAGATTAAGATCATTATAACGAGAAGCACTTCTCGCAAATGTTAAGATAAAATACAGGATTTTCACAAACAAATTCACATCTGTATATTATTTGCATATTATAGCACAAGGAGATTTACAGCATTGTGCTTAATCCTAAAAAAGAAAATCTTCGGCAAGTATAGTCTGGGATTTAATGACAAAAGAACATAGTTTTTATCAATGAGATATCTCTGGTTTGAACCACTAGGGGTTACAACAATGATCTCCAAAATATTCAGTCATTACAGCGAACATAACCATCCACAAGATTGAGATACTTGGCGGCGAAATTTAATTTTAATCTACGAAGAGTAAAGGTCTAGTTTCTTAATCTTACAGTTATATTTCCGAGAAAGTTTCAAAAGGTAAATTGAGAAGTTAAAATTACGATAGTTTCAATGCATTGTGGTCGTAGTAACTGACAACTTACAATTTATTTAGATAAAAAATCAAATCGATCTGTTAGGGATGAACACTTGCAAATCAAAGATCGACTCTAAAGAAAATGGGAACTGTTGTTGAGCGGTTGTGTTCGAATAATTCCTCAGTGCAAGATACTTACGATGGAATCCATGATGGGCAAATGGAAAAACTAAAAAAACTTTGGGAAGTAAATTGTAATTATAATTACCATTCAGATATAAAAACGAGCAAATTATTATAAAGCTAGAGAAAAGATTATTTTTTATGTAAAATACTTCTAACTTTCACAAAATATGCCAAAACAAGTTCATGCAAATACGTGGAACGTAACACTAACACCAAATGAAATTAAGAAAAACTCACATTCTAATGCGTTGCGCCCCTACCTACGTTGGAAGATGCATAAAGCAGGTAAAAATAATGGACTTATGTACTTTATATTCTATATAACCCCTAACATCTTCAAATAAAGTGATATTAATCAGAGATCGAAGCTAACATGAAATACTTTCCTATGGAGACATTGAAGGGCATGGGGTCGACAATATTTTTGGATGATTAGTTTTCAGAAACCATTCTCATTGTTGGATAATTCTTGTACATTGAGAATCATCCGTAGACAATCATTCATTTTCAACTTGCGGAATTCTTTTTATAATGGTAGGGAAAAAATACTCAGCAATTGCACGGCTTAAATTTTTAAAAATTGCTAACATATGTCGAGCCTAAAATATAAACATTTGCACGAAAACCCCACAAGTTCCATACTTGAAGCGGTATAAGAAAAAGACATACTAATATTCTGGATTTCACTGATAAAACTAACGCTCCGTAAACGTTAAAGATCCCTATCGGGTATGTATCAGGAAAAGTAGGATTTGCACTTCTGCTAAATATCTTACAATCATTGTTAGAAACTACAACCGCATTGAATTTCCGGTATAATTAACCTTTTACTTGATTTAGTACCTTATACTAGCATTTATCAATTGTATTTATATTACTAAACAGTAGCAGTATCCAAGTTAGTGTACTGCATAGTAGTATGTTCGTCTATGTTGCTCTCTCCTAGTTTCTGGTCTGATCGAGCACTTCAATGGTGACTACTTATGGCACGCTTACGGCCCTCGCTTGGTGGCTGGTGGAGGGTGAACGATTCTGATTTGAGTTGGGACGAGTGCTGAATGCCTGTTGTGAATCCTGTGCCATATATCCCAGTGGTGGCTTGAGCGGTATTTCGTATATGTACATATATCGAGGAATACACGTACGCTGAACTTTTGTGGTAAGCAACAAAATATAGAAGTACATAAAAGCATGCTACTTTAACTTTAAAAGTCAAAGACTGACTCGTAACGAATAAAGAGTATTCAATTACAATTTAAATGCATTAATAGGCACGAAACGATTTAAAAATAATAGTTACGTGAAAGGTTTTTGAGCTGGCTGTTAATGCAGGCGATAGACTGAAAACGCAGATGTAACCATGACTAAATTCTACAATGTAAATTTGATAAGGACAGATGAATACACGGTAAACAAGTGTCATGGATAAGTAGATCTAACTACCTGCAACTATAGTTTAGTGTGGTCAGGTGGCGATATAATGCATTACAAAAGAAATACACGGAATAACAACTGTTAAAATAAATATGAACGAATACTGGTGGCAATTAAAAAGCATTTAATGAGAGGTAAATTTAATAATAATTTGTAAATTAAATATTAACGACTACGCGGGAAGAAGCCTTTGGTAACTCACGATGGGGAAGATCACCATATTAGGAAGATCACCATATTAGGAAGTTTTGGAAATGCCCCTCCGTGATTGGACGATACAAGATCAACTCGCCCCCTCTCCCCCACTCGCCCCCACTCTCCCCACACCCTCCCCTACTCGCCCCAACTCTCCCCAACTCTCCCCACACCCTCCCCCACTCGACCCCACTCGCAGCTCAGTGACGTCACCTATCTACCTATATAAGGGCGGCAATTTCGATACCATCGCCAGATGCAAATAAGACACCGACGTGATTACAGTCCTTTTCATGTTCATCGACGACGTGATAGGGACAGGGATTTGGAACGTTTGAGCGGCCCGACCCACGGTAGCCTATCTTACGCACCCAATTTCCCGAAGGGACCTCCCCGCCCGGGGAACCAAGGTCCGCGGTTCCGGTCTGGAGAGAATGGCTTCCGGTCCGGAGACCGGGGGTCGAGAAGACTTCGGCTGGTACACGAAAGATCCCTTAGCTGCCCCCGACGCACTCGTTGGCCTGGCTAAGGGCCCCACTTTACACCCCTGGCCATTGCACCGCCTTTGCACTCTTAGGCGAGGCCAGGGACCAAATCAGAACCCCGTCCCACACAGACAATGGCGTGGCCAAGCTAACTGAGACCTTGGTTCTCACACGCTGGGGCAGAGAGGGTTGTTCTCCGCTCTCCTGCGGGATAGCGGTCCAATAGGTACACGGGGTTGGGGGAGTGGGGATAGGTCGATAGGTAGGAACACTCACATGCGAACCCACTCAAGTTCCGCTTTGGTCATCGATCCACAGAAATACCGTTGTCGTCCTCTTATTCGTGGTTCATCTGGCTTAACAGTTAAGTTTAATTTCTAAATGGTGAATTGATTTTTCGCTCGAAGTATAACTTAAATACGAATTCGTCGGCTATATTTTTTACTGACCATGAAACCCCTCAATGTATTAGCCTTGTAATGAAATATCTCGGTGGTTTAATTGAATACTGATTGCAGAACGTATTTCCACTACAATTTAAGTATTTCACATTAACGTATTAATTATTTCTTGATATCCATCGCATTATAGTCGAACAGGACTTTAATGTAAAATAAATTTGTTACAATTGTCGGAAGTCAATCTGCAAATTTTGCGGCTATAAAAACAACAGTAGGGTACGCTGTAAATCGTTACGTTAAGTTTACCTATTTGAAAAATACAATTATATACAATTTGGAAGACGTTAGAGTCACCATTCACGAAATATGGAGCAACAATTAATGTTTAGAGTACCGAAGTATCATGGAGATATTTTAGTACATACTGCGTACAGTCACCGATGAATATACTCCACCTAAATTTAAACGGAAGAGTATAGAACCTCATGAGATTAACCACAAAGTACGGCCGGAGCTCAGGAGGCAAATTTTTTTTACATAACCTATATAGAAACTCTATTGAGTCAGATAACAAAACAATGTAACTTGCGGCGAAAGAAATTTACGTTGCTCAACGCTCAAAAATGAAGAAAATAATGTGTAGTACTCTACGAAATTTCAAGAAAAAAATCAAAGGTGAATTACTAGATGAAACCTTCATTCAGGTCATACACGAGAGAGCTCTAGGGCAAATCTTCCACAGTATAGTCTCTATTGGACACAAACGGCTAAGTAGTCAACAACAGCATCGACAAAAGCCAAATTAATGAACTTTCTTTTTTGATGGTTTTAGCTCTAATATTGTCGAAGTCACGTCCGGAGTTCCTCAGGGAAGCGTGATCGGTCCTCTGTTATTCATTATTTATATTAATAACCTAAGTTCACGAGTTAGCAGTAAATTATGATTATCTGCAGGCGATACAGTTATCTAATGTGAAATTAGCGAAAACGCGGACTTAGGAATTCTGTAATCGACCCTTAACAATGTTAGTTCGTGGTGGTAGGAGTGTCGGCTAGAATTAAATATTAGTAAAAGCACCATAGTTCACTTCCTGCGAAAGTCATCACACAAATGCCATACCTATAGTGTGTGTGAAGTAAACATTAAATCGTCAGATACAGTAACATATCTACGAATAATCTTTTATTCCGATATATCTTGGGAAACACACAAACAAAACATATGCGGCATTGCATGAAAGAAAATAGTTTTTGTTAAAAGTTTAATAGGAAGTTCCTTGGTTGAAAGAGTCAAAGAGAAATGCTACTTCTATCTGTTAAGGCCACACCTCGAATATGGTACGAGCATTTAGAACCTACGCCATTAAGATTTAACAAAAACAAATTAATTAATTACAAAGAAAATTGCACACTTTTTAAAAATCTGGTATAAGCGAAGACAAAGTGTTTCACAATTTTGAGAGGGATTAACGTAGTCGGAGCAAAATATTATTTATCCTAGATATCAATGAATTTGATCTCATTTTAAAGAAAAATATATCACCCTTCCAATGACACAAAAAATCAACCCCTTACCACATTACCTTCCAAGATATTTACATGAAAATACCAGCCCTTTTACATGGAAAATGGTACGTGTAAGCACTCCAGATAGACATGATTTAAGGAACAAGGAATTTCTACCTCATAGGTCTCGTCATATTATCAACAGTGTGTAGTTTGTGTGTTTTCTCAACTTTTTGAAAATTAATCATATTATCATCGCGGTTAATTCTACGGAATCACAATTAACTCTCCGTTTTGATGGAGTTTCAAACATACAGTGTAAAAAAAATTTTCAAGTTAATGACTTATTTAGATATTTTCATTTGATTACTTACAACCTCTGTCATATAAAACGATATAATTACACCATTAATAATGCAATATTTAATTCGTGTCTCACAGCAAGTAAAATTTGAACGTGTAATTCGATAATGGTTTCTAATACGATTAGGTAAGAGTCTCGCTCGCAATATCTGAAGGTGGGAACCCCTAGAGACTCGGAGGCTACATGCTACCTTGCTTGAGAAATTCAAAACTGAATATTTCAGAGCGTCACTGAGAATTTTATCATGACGCCTCACTACATTTCTAGGTCTGACAGTAGCGATAAAATAAGGGAGATAGATACTCTGCCGAACAGATAGGTACAGAAACTTCTTCTTTCCGCACACAATAAGTGACCATTATAAAAACTGAGCTTATTCAAATACACTACCATAGGACATTAGCTACCATAGGCACAGGCACTACCATTTCACCTCCAAAAATTTTACATCTTTAGACGGCCTAGATGGTGACCTACCAACCCCTGCCACACGCCCATGTGGTGGCACGTAGGTTAGTATGTAGATGTAGCTGTAGATAAAACTCTAACAGCAATAGTTACAGCATTAACTCCATATCACCTCGCACAGTCCAAAGACATCTATTATCCCGTCATCAGTTTCCTGTTTAATATTTCATCTCGTCCTAGCCCTCATCATTCACTACGTTTACCAATCGAACTTAGATCGATAAACTCGGAACGATCTGAACATTCTACGCCAGCCGACTCGGGTCGCCTGGTTCAACAACGTTAAATCGATTGAATCGTTTCATATCGATTTGAAACCTCAGACTGGCAGAGAAAGCGTGCCGAGTTAGCCCGCTTCTCATATCGATTCCAGTAGCCCGTTGCGTTACCTTACCGAGCATAACCGGCCAAAGGCCAAATTGATCTGAGTTCGATTTGTCACTACGTTAGTGACTGTCATAAGTTCTTATCTTTGCCGCTGTTTTCATATTATTATTTTCTAAATCTTCCCCACCGCAATCTTTTTTTTATCCTCTGTCGATGCTGGTGCGCAAGGTACACGTGAGATGACGACCGCGAAGATCTTTCCTCCCCCGCTGCCGGCCATGACACTCGCTGTGCAGGGCGGAGTCCCGCAGTTGCCAGGATTGTATTATATCTACCCAGTGGGGAAAGTTTGGGCAGGATCAAGTTTGAAGTAATTCAAAGTCTGTGCAGTGTTGCCTTAATGTAGACTGGACGTGCATAAGACCTTCAAAGGTTGCTCCTCGCTGCACCAACTTCACGCATGTACAGCGTGAACATTGTTAGCATATTCACTGAAGTAACCAAGGGGACTACGACAAAGACGCTTGTATTAGCACATTCTTTGATTGGTGTATGTTGGACGTACGGGATGAAATGCCAAAGGATTGATGTATTCATGAAACGTTTTACATGCGTCTATGCAGTATACACTGCCTCGGATGGAGGAGGGCCAAAATGCATGTAAATTGAACATCCTTTGCACGATCTAAATCTCCAACAGGGCTTTGGTTAAGTGAACATGCTAATTTCTAAAAATGAGGAGTAAAAATAAATTGAAGGTAGAAAACGAGACAACATAAATGACAGTTATCCGTCTTTAAATGTTTTAATACAAAAGCAATGTATTTAAATGCGTTCTACTCAAAATTAGAGGTACAGGAGTGGAGCATAAATTAGAAAACACAATGTGAAAGTTGAGTAATTGAAATGGCAAGCTAGGGCTTATCGTCTGTGCAAACATACTCCTCAGCTTGCATCTCATCTTCGCTTTGCTTAAAGATGAGAAACCAAGGTTACCTCAAGTTGTGTGTCAACTCTCTTCGGTGAATCTCCATTGGGTAGTGCATGGTGCGCATTCCGTGAACATCCGATCAAACATTGCGTAGGATAAAGGTAGACCACCATGCACAGACTATGAAGCATCTTTGCACCTTTATCCTGCAGGATGTGGTCAAAGATAGTGCACAATGCACATCCAATGAATATCCTACGCACTACTGCAGGAGCATGTACTTTGCACTCGGATAGTGCATCATCTGATACTACTTTGAACGTTCAAGAAGAATATTTTCTGCACTAAAGAATATTCTTTGCATATCTTTTGCATAAAATTTTTCCCTCCGGGCATTGACTTCCATTTTCCTAGGTTATGATAGCGATTACCATCATCTCCAACTGAATCGTTAACGTGGTACCATCCCGTAAACTGCCTTGACAGAAGCGATAAAATAAGAGAGATACATTGCCGAAAACATGAGTACAAAAGCTCGTTCTTTCCGTGCACAATGAACGACCACAATAAAATCTGAGCTCCACAACGTGCACTCCTATTATACACGTCAACATTTTACCTCCCAGATCCTTGCATCTTTTCACGGCTGGTGTCCTAACTCCGTATTTTGCGTAAATTGAATGTGCGGAAAACTGCTCCTACTTCGTTCTGTTACTTTTAATATGCGACTTTAAATCCAAGATTCACGCCAAATATCCCATACAAATAAAAAATTCTCGGGCTTCTAGCCGAGTAAGAGTTTTTGTTGCTAACGTTTCGACGGATAACACTTCCATCGTCCTCAGAGCAGTAATGAGATGCAGGCCTTCCTTCCTGCGTATATATAGCCGCTTAATCTGGGGGGCATTGTTGTCTCCTTCTTTCCGTTATTTTTTGAATTAACGGTCTCCATTCCCTGCTTAGTAAGTACCCAGAGTCGCGATTTAAGGTGTTCTTCTCCAGCCTCGTGTTCTTCTTTAAACTCGGTGACCTAACGTACCGTCCTCCTTTCGTTGGATTAAAATATCAAGGAAGGGTAAACTGTTGTTTTTCTCTATCTCCATCGTGAATTGAATGTTTGGATGTTGTTCATTCATGTGTTTAAGGAAGTTCTGTAGAGCCTTGGGTCCATGTGACCAGACAATAAAGGTATCATCTACGTAGCGGAAATAGCGCTTCGGTTTAAGCGTGGCTGATGCAAGGGCTTTTTCCTCGAAGGCTTCCATGTAGAAATTTGCGATGGCAGGAGAGAGTGGTGATCCCATTGGTACTCCATCTACTTGTTCATAAAATTTCCGATTGTAGAGGAAATATGTTGATGTTAGTACATGATGAAATAGGCTCACTGTCTTATTGTCAAAACGAGCTTCAAGGAGTTCAAGCGTTTCCTTCAATGGAACGCGAGTGAATAGGGACATTACATCGAAGCTGACCATGATGTCCGTTTGAGCCAGATGGAAATCTTGTAGGTTCATCACAAACTGTGCCGAATTTTTTATGTGACGCTCACCTGTTCCCACGTAGGGATTTAATAATTCGGTGAGATATTTGGCCAGGTAATAAGTGGGAGAGCCAATGGCACTCACAATGTGCCTTAAGGGTATTTCCTTCTTATGCACTTTCGGCAGCCCGTATAGCCTTGGTGGTACATCTCCTGCACCGTGCAAACATTATAGCAGACAAGGAATGCCTCCCACAAGAAATAGAACACCTACGGGAAACATTCCGCAGAAATGGGTATACGGAGAGAGAGATTTCGCTGGCCCTGAATAGAGCTAGGGCCGAGCGCAAGGAGAGCCGCGTTGAAAGTTTTCTCGATCCTGATGTGTCTCCAAGGGAGAAGAAACCCGTTGCAAGAGCCTGTCTTCCTTATGTTTCAACCGTCGCCGGGAAAATCTCTAGGATTCTCGCCAAACGGAATATACTAACCATCCACAAACCACCGAAAAAACTGCGTGGGGATTTAGTGCATGTGAAGGACGAATTGGGACTCAGAACACCTGGAGTTTACCGTATCCCATGTCAATGCGGGAAAGTATATATTGGAGAGACCGGACGCACGATAGAGACCCGAATAAAAGAGCACAGGAGGTGCATTAGACTTTTCCACCCAGAGAAATCTGCCCTGGCTGAGCATAGCTTGTCAGAAGATCATATCATCTCCTTTGATGAAGCTCAAGTGGTCTCTAAGACACATATGTATTGGGATCGTCTCCTTAAAGAGGCCATTGAGATCAGGCTGGAGAAGAACACCTTAAATCGCGACTCTGGGTACTTACTAAGCAGGGAATGGAGACCGTTAATTCAAAAAATAACGGAAAGAAGGAGACAACAATGCCCCCCAGATTAAGCGGCTATATATACGCAGGAAGGAAGGCCTGCATCTCATTACTGCTCTGAGAACGATGGAAGTATTATCCGTCGAAACGTTAGCAACAAAAACTCTTACTCGGCTAGAAGCCCGAGAATTTTTTATTCATATTATTCGCCGAGAAAGGAGAAGATCTTACATTATCCCATACAAGTGTAACTCCTAACCAATGCAGACAGTTAACGAAGTCTTGATTTTGAATAGCCATTTGAAAGTAGGATCATTACATCTAGAATCACTCACACAGCCTTGAGGTGTAAAGAAGAGAGAAAGTGTTCCATATTACAGGAAGAACAACAGCTTTTGAT
Source organism: Ceriagrion tenellum (assembly GCA_963169105.1). NCBI lineage: Eukaryota > Metazoa > Arthropoda > Insecta > Odonata > Coenagrionidae > Ceriagrion > Ceriagrion tenellum. The sequence continues at coordinate 158,477,187 of OY720634.1, read as the reverse complement.
AGCGCGTCATTATTGGAATTCCGGGACCTAAAGATTTTGAGAATAGGATGGTGAAGCCGAAGATCTCTTCAGGAGTACCCTCAATTAGAGGAATTTTTTTACTGGAAATCTGCGAAAATATTTCTTATCACACGCAATCATTGAGTGGTGTACTTGAATGTCGATGCATTCTTATGAATACCACCTTAGAGAAAGTGGAACATATTAGAATTATTAAGCGTCATGTGGGGCCCTCAGTAAATCGCGTGTTCATATGAAGTTAATACTATTCCTGGTAGTCTTTGCCGTATCGTAGAATTTTCCAAAATGAAGCGTTACTATGTTAATTGCTATAATTATAAAAACAATAGATTGCGGTGGGATGGTGACTGAGTAAAAATTCAGGTAAATGTAACATATCCCCTGGTCGGAACGAAATAACTGCTCAAAGGTCTCCACGAGCCAATTCTTCGTGTCCCACTATTTCTAAAATCCATGTATTGGTCAATAATTAAATGGTAAAAAACAAAACGCCTAAAAAATTCCAAACAGCCCTATTTCTTGCTTCTAGGCTTGTAGGAAATTGGTGTGCAACTGTTATTTCGACCATGAAAAACGAAATTTGGACAATTGTACCAATTAAAGTCCTTCTCAACCAATCGTAAATCCGAGTGTATCTATTATCCTTGGATTTTAAGTAAATATTCCAAGAGATTCAACAGGGCAAACTATTATTTAAAGAGCAGTCCTATGGAATGATAGGTCATGATGAATTAGACGTAAGACATTCGGGCTGATTTCGATAACAGAAGGTATCACTAAGTGGGAGAAGTTCCGACATGTTCAGAATGGCTCTTTGTGTCAAACTAGGTTGCATGATCGTCCCCCGTTCATCTCGATTCGCGTCCACGTCAAAAATCATGGAGCTAACTCGTATAAATATACGAGATTGTTATAAAGATATAATATAATGCTCGACCAATGAACGTATGCTGCGTTTGGTACCTTCTCTAGCTTTAACATAGCAATTGTGCATAGGTTCGCTTCCACCAAAATGAATCACATATACGCCGCATCTGTAAATTCTAGCTTCCCCTGAATGCTGGCGTGAACACCCGAATAGCCATCGTCATCAGTTTTATATAGCTTAGCCGTTAGAATCTTTTATTAATCTTAATCTTACACACCGATTCATAGCACCGCAAATATGTACACGTCCTTAATAAACAAAAATCACCGAGGTTGGACTCAAATCCTTGTTAATATTCTTAGAGTTTGAAATTGTCCAAGGTTTCTATGAGAGTAGTAATTCCGAAACCATTCGAGTGAATTATCATTGAAAAATAAGGATACGAAATCTGAGTCGATTGTGAGATTTCTATTTGTTATTTCTGCAATATGCTCACAAATAAATTGCACCATGCGTATGATGACCCACAAACGAGGTCCGAAACACACACAAAAAACGTATATTACCTAATGCTTTAACTCGGACTGTTTCCAACCGAAAACTTCGGATTTCTCATCGTGTTCATCGGTGAAGGCTGTGATGACTGGTGTAAAATGTTTTTAACGCAACTGAAAGAATGAATTAATACATTCAAACTTGTTTTTTTAACCCAATTTCAAAACAGTGATGTATCGCCAAAAAATATGAATGCTTTTAAAAATGCAAAAATATTTTACTTAAGGCGAAGTGATTCTTTTAATGCAGTGTTAAACTAGTAATAAACGAAAACTTTTTCAAAACTTAAGAATATAATGGCCAGCTCTATTCGTAGGCATACCAAATACACCACGTCAGGTAGTTTTCAATCTAACCACTTATTCATAATAATAGAGTTCAATGTTTTTACTGATACCAAGGCAATCGCACTTTTTTGCACAATACAAGGATTTTCCCTGTCAATCCAGTGTTTTTTATTCGAAAGCAGTCTTATATACTTTACAAACGACCCAATAATTCCGGAGACATGTTTAAAAGTAGTTTCTGGAGGAAATAAAAGTGGCAACACGATTAAAGCTTAGCTGGTGTAAGAAAATAGAAGTATAGCATAAGGAATGAAATGATAGCATACGAGTATAAGGATAAATTGACTCTTGAGGAATAATCAGAAGAGAAAACCTTACAAACTTATTGGAAAAATCCCTGACTAATGCTCAAATATGCTAAATATTTATTGAAAGATAGTCTTAGTTATGCTTTCAATAGCAATGAAAATCGATAGATTCATTTATTTTGTCTGCGCAACTTCCACAACAATTGGTGCATCTATCGTTTGAACGAAAGAAATGATAAAATATTTTTCTTTTTTGTTGGACGCGTGTAATAACCTCTTTATCGCAGTAATTTATGCAATGGAAACATTAGGATAGTCAAAGGTCGGCATATAAAGGAAAATAATAAATTTAATAGCATGTACGACTGGTTTTCAAACTAATAGGTTGGAAAAGAATGCTTGACTCTGCATAAAACTGAGATCGCCTGTTAAGAAGTTAAAGATATGCAATAATCTTTCTTTAGTGACTTTTCGAGCATGCATAAAGGATTTTTGTGTCAGAAAGTCATAGATCGTGAATTTGACCATATGTATACGATAGCTATGCGCTTTAATGTAATCGATAGAATAGAAAATGTTGAATTGCTATTAGTAGGACCGGATTAGAACAGGCTTTAAATTAAGAGGATTAACGCAAGACTATGATTGGCAAACTACATTAGATCACACGAGGGGTTTCTCTCGTAGGCTTTTATTGTACTCCCACGCTACATCTGTTGAACTCTGAAAATCAGTGAGAAATGCCCAGAAGTAAGTATGTACTATAAATGCCTTCTCATCGCGCGCAGTCAGTGGTCTGAGTTTACACTGCGGGGCGTAGTAATCCAATGATGAAGAAAATTGCATTATAATTAATTATTATTGTTGATGTTACAGGGGGAAGGAAGGTAAATTAATTCATCCTTCTCTTAAGTTTTTTGACATGTACGACAAATTCTGAGTGAGACAGTAATCCTCCACACATTTCTCACCTTATCAATCGTAGGTTTCCGCGGCATTTAAGACCGTTTTACACGGGACACGTAATTGCACAAGCTAATGTATGTGCAATCGTTAATTTCAAAATGCACCGCGTAAAGCGGCGAAATTCAAGAACGCATGAACGAATGTATGAATGCGAGACGTCAGAATAGCCCCTGCTCTAATTCGGTGGTCGCATTCTTGCAATTTGTACGAATAGCACTCCATCTAGCGGTTCAGAATTAAGGACATATAAGTTCACGGGAAGTTCACTCACGAAAAGGTTCGATAACCCAAGCGATGGGTGTTAACAGTTATTCTTTGTGTGGGAGGATATTTAGTGTTTCTCGAAGGACGGCCAAAATTATAGAAACATTAATGAAAAATCAACTAGTGTCGCATTTTGAAATGAACAATATATTAACAGCTTGCCAATTTGGCTTTCGACAAGGCAGGTCGACTATACATGCTGTAGAAAGCATTTGCACTAAAATCACTGAAGGCTTTGAGAAGAAAGAATATACAGCAAAGGTGCAATGCGATCTTAGTAAAGCCTTCAACATGGTCCCACACGACATCTTAATGAGAAAGTTAGAGTACCATGGAATTAGAGGCATGCCATTGAATACCTTGTCTAGCTTTTTATCTAGTAGACACCATCAAACTTCTTATAAGAGTAAGCTATCCAATAAAGCTACACTACATGTGGAGTACCTCAAGGATCTGTTCTAAGACCCTTTTTATTCACAGTTTATGTAAATGATCTTCCCATTTTTCACTGAATGTCAACAACGTCGTGTATATAATATCGCATCTCTCCTGTTTGAACAAAACACTCGCTCTTAGCGTACTTATCAGACGACTGGAGTTAACGAATGCTTAAGCTTACCTGCTTACGCTTACGCTTAGAGCATGCTTACGACCACCGTGTAAAGCACACACGAAATCGTTTTCGCAATAATTACTGCACGGCAGATTGCGGAATTAATGCAGTGCTAAGTTGTGCAATTTCAGGCCCCGTGTAATACGGCCTATAGACAAAGTTTCGTGAATGTTTTTGGGTGTTCCGCACATTGGTGGTTTCTGCTGACAACAGTTTATCTCGTTTTCCCTCACGGCGCATTACAGATAAATGTGGAGGGCGAATGTGTTGTCGGCGGCAAGCAACGAGGTGAACACCCGAATAGTGCAGGAATCGTCATATTAAATGTTTTATCCATCTAGTTCTAGAATGAAATGTAATCATGCACAAGTTTACGACTTATTTCAATTACTAACATCATCCTGAACAACAGGCTACAACAAAACAAAAGGGCTAGATAATACAATATACTCCTAGTAGTGATCACTGGTTAGAATAAATACATACCTGAAACGCATATTGTATGCCATCCGCTATTTGTTGTTGATTTTCAATCACTCCGGACAACACTGCCACACACCTTTGAGGTGGCTTGCAGGGAATTATGCAGTCTAACGTGGCGCCGCCAAGAAGACCAGGGGATAGGCATGTTGCCCGGACCCCTTGGGATATTGCACATAATTCGTAACAGTTGGGCGCACTCGGAATATTACACGATCACACTTAACTTAAAAGACACTTCCCACGCACACACAACTAGGCTGTGTAAAGAAGTTGACTGCGTAAACATTTTTTAGAATAAAAGATATTTTCGTAAGCGGATCGAGTCTCCACACGGATGTTTTGCTTTACCGATGTGCATAATGCAATCCTTCACCATGCACAAATTAAATCACGGCTCGTAAACTTGAAAGCAACACTCTTACCGCACATCACAAATACCTCATCATTAACACACGTCAATCTCCTCATCACCAGGTCTTCGCACTACTGAACTCTTATCGAGCGACGCACTTAGCGCGAATGTCGAATGAATGGAATATGCCTTGAATGAATTGAATTGCGCCCTTGAATATGCTCAGGTTGTCCTGCGTCACTCTCCTGGGTTGATCGCACGACCGTCTCTTGGCAAACTCAAGTCATATGGCCATGGCCTCTGTTCCATATTATTTTGGAAAGTTTCAAGTAGTTTATTTCAGAGCAAGGGGGCGAGAGCTGTTAACGGTCTGGCCGAAATTTGAAAATGAAGAGGGCAAGGCATCCGAGGAGCGCAAGGATCCCGATACCGATGTCGCAATGAAGAACGTGCAGGATGAAACCAACATGAGCATGACATTTTTAAATCCCGTTCACCTGGCCAATTGCCGCCTATGCACGGGTGAGGTGGTGCTGCGACTATGGAACAGGCCTTGAAAATAGATGGGAACAGCATAAGGGAAATGGAAGAGAGATGGGACGAAAGGAAAGTTTATGTTGATGGAGATTCTATGCGTTTCACTTCGTTGTTTCATTTTGCATTTACTTGTCGAGATAAGGTTGATTTAATATTTTCACACATGACTTCAGCCGAATTATTTTGTCTCCTCTATTAGCTCTTAAATTTAGAGATAAAGGGCGGGGTTAAATTAGCATCCTCCCGTCACCCGGAAACTAGCTCGTACTACAGCTATCTGCAAACATCTCAATTCCACAGTGCTTGATACGAGTTTTCTTAGACACATTTTCAAATATCTGCCCTGACTCGAGGATTCAAAGCAGGCTCCATCGGAATGGTAAACCACGGCACATTGGCCACCAATCAGAGCCGGGACACTTCTCTCGAGAATTCTTGTTCTGGTGAGTCGGGAAAGTTTATTTCTATTCAGTCGGTCTGTCATTCGAGGGAGATCGCTGAGAGCTGAAGTTCTTTGCGCCACAAATGATTGGTGCGTAAATAGGTCAGGGTTAGGTTATGGAAGGAATAAATAAATAGTTTAGTGTTACCTGTGGTCTGCATTAGCTTATTCTTAAAGTGGCTGGAACGGTAATCGTGAGTAATTGATTACGTATTTAAATAATTTTTCTAGTATACAGAAAAGAAAGCCTTGGGCCACATTTCATTTAAGTGCGTTTATTAATGGTCGGGTCTCATCGTGAATACAGCAATGAAAATTATACAAGATTTATAATATTCAGTTTTTCATGTTGTGACTAAGGATGTAGGCGTGGGATTCGATATTTAGGCAAATTAATATTGAAACAGTTCATTTAAGAAAATTGGTATCGTCGTGACACATTGATATTGCTGGAAGCAATTTTAAGATGATATAAAAGCATTATTTCGCGTTCAGAAGCAAAAAATTGCGTAGCTTATCGAATTATTAGAAAATATATGTAAAATGTGCTATGAGACTACGCGTTTATCTAGCATTATATTGTCGAACACCAAGTCGGTATCATTCTATTTTTGTCACTTTCATTCATGCATATCACCAAATAAGAACACGCATGCGAAGATTGACACAAATATTGGCACAAAATAAAAATTGGCAGTCATCTTCACGCAATGCGTCTTGAGGTCCTCGGGTAGAGTCCCTCTGTGGAGTAGATGATACATCGGAAGAATACCTAGGTAGAATATTGCGCGTCTCTTCCTTCATATCCTCAGTTGCAGGTGGGGATTTCACTGTAGCTCAGCGATCCTGTCCGGTCCGGCGGCGGGACGGACATCTTATCCTACCTATCTCATGTGCATATCAATGGCTGGAATTATTTTCGTCACCGTCATTCCGGCGGGCAATGTGTCAGACCTCCTAACATATCTAATGTGCGAATAAGAGTAAAAATTGAGAATCGGCTGATTGTGGGTGGATGGTTGTAGGTAGCGAAATAAGACAAGGTTGCCCACTGTAGCCACGGTTTTTTATATCGAGTATGTTTATATCAAGTCATGACTTGTGGATGGCATGAGTGGAATGGGAAGATCTACATATTAGGAAGAAACGCGAGAGGGCAGCTTATCTAGAGGTTTATACTTGCTGACGACTTGGTGTTATTTTGCCAAGGATCTTGAGAATTACAACCTGTGCGGAAAATACGATATGAAGATTAATTTTTGTTATAATATTCATAATATGTATAATGCTATAAAAAATTGGTTGGGAGATTAGCTAGGAGTGTAGTGTTGTATGGCGCAGAAACATGGGCTCTTTGGAAAGAAGATGAGGCTGCTGGCGTTAGAGACAAGGGGAAGGTGTGGAGGGGAATAGAGAAATATCTGAACCGCTAACGCAAACATATTCCCGTGAAACCCAAAATATTTCTAAAATGGGGAATAAGTCTAACAATGGTCTTGAGTTTTTGGACGCCAGGAAAATATATGATGTGAAGATTTCGGTTGTCCGGGGTGGTGTCTTTTATGCTTGGGGGTGAAATTACCAGGGGAGGGAAAAACACGCAGTCGGTGTATAGCGGTTTTCGGGTACGAGGAATCCATTAGACTAGAGGCCACAGGGCTGCAAATGCTCCAAGGCCCCCAAAATGAAAAAACCCCTATTATACTCGGAATCAATGTGGAGGTTTCTTTTTTGCCTTTTTAAATTACGTGCAATAAAGATATAGGGTTCAAATTTTCACTATTGAATGGCAAAAAAATGAAGTATTTAATTCTTACGATCGATTTCGTTAGAGATTTCGTTTTTGCTTAAAAATGTCCTTTTAATAACAAATTTCCAATTTTTCACTGGTTTGGAAAGTTACATATATCCTTGGCAACCTGAGAAATGGCTATAAATGGGGAATTCAACCGAGTTTTACGCCTTATCTAATACACGAGCGAAAATTACGGAACCTGACAGTGGGTCCTCCGAGGTTTTCTGGATACGAGGAATCCATTGGACCAAGTTTTATTACCAAAAAGCGCTGTTGTCTTAGTAATTACCAGTTACGTAAGGATTCATTAGCGAAGAATATAAAGCAATATGAAAACGAGGCTGACATCTTCCCTGCTAACATCACGAGACTATTATGGCAACGGCCTCTTGTGTACACAACTCAAATAGTGATACCAGCGCTTTGCACGATTCTATCTTACAAACGTGGACGTTTTTCTCCTCGGTGCTTCATGAAGTAAAAACTATATTTACATGAATATAACACTATTATAAGGTATTACCTCTAACTCGCATGTAAATAGTGACCGTTTTTGTAATTCCATTGAATCGCCGAGAATCTATCTATTGCGCATACATTTTGAGATACGAGAAGAAATGAAACTAAAAGAAGCGATTATCAGTGGATTAGGTTGCTTAAACACTTCCTATATATTAAAACCAACATCCGAGAATCCCATTGTTGGGATATTAAGAAGCTTACTCCATACGTTCGCCAATAGGACGTATATTGTTAACGCCATTGCTATGCTAATAATCTTGAGGATACACGACTGAGAACCTTCAAGTAGGCAGGCGAATATGTATCCGCCCCTATCCTATATGGCCGGCGAGTCACCCCTAGCAAGGGCGAGGGGGAATCTTCGGCCTATGACGTATATTTCCTAGAGTCCAGTCCTCGAGTATCTACCGGGTCGAGGTGGTAGAATGCCATGGCCAATGGCATTGGTACTCGCCTGTGTATTCCTTTTGTGTAGTTGTATTCACTCAGGTATTCACTCAGGTATTCGAGTCTTCATCGCGACACTCAGGCTGTCTCCCAGTATTCATTTGAGTACCCAGCGGGTCGATTATGTAACTACCATAGGCGTCATAACCATTGTTCATATGACGGGGGCGTCAAAGCTATGACGGCTGGCGAAAAGGAGCGATTATGTAATTGTCATAGCCGTCATATCGTACGACGCTTGAGAACCCCCGTCTTAGGCGTCATGAGGTCCTAGGATATGAGTATTTACATTAACTACGAAGGATATCAAGCCAAGTATCAGCAATATTTCATTGAAAAATAATAAAATATCATCGTATTTACTCTTAAAAATATGGAATTCAAATATTGTACTTAGAATATGATTCTAATTTTGAGTGCACACGTTTAATTTTGCGCGAATACACGTAAAGTGTTGTGTTAAACATCATAGAAGATATGTGCATATATGAAAACCACGAAATTATACCACATTAGTCGCCATAATTTAGTCACCGACTGTAGAAATCTATCTCTATATGTTTTTTAACTGTAGTTACCATTAGAATTATCGTGGAATCTCCTCGGGGTAATTGCGATATTATACTGTGCATGAGTAGCTATTCAATACTAAATTCGGACTCACACGATGAATTGCAAAGGTAGATAGGTACCTAATATGTTACTCCGGCATGTTTTCTGAATTATACACGGATTCCTCATTTCGTTTTAAATATGAAACTTAACTTAATTGCTATTTTTACACATGTTGCAAAAGAACGATTTTCAAAAAATTGTAAATTATGTGTGTGGACTTCACTCCCATTAACTCTACCCATTTGCACGCATAATCATACAATTACAACTTTCAAACTACACGTACTGCATACGGACGATTATGGAAACTAGGGTAGACTTGAAGCCGGTGGGCCAAAATCTAAACTGCACACCTCTTCAAAATAAAACCGCATTTTACTCCAAACATTTACCCACTATTTACTTCGAGACCTATTACCGGGATCCTTAAACGCATACGATGATTGTTGGACAAATGTATCCCTATTATATGCGATTGGTTTCAAATAACGGGTACTGCTTAGTATCTGCTAATCATATTTCACAATATAAGCTTGTAAACTTAATTTATATAGGAACTTGCCAACACAAAGTTTCCATTTATTTTCAAGCATAAAACACGCTCGTTTGTTGTTTACATGAGTGGGTACATAAAAGAAACCTTGGCTGTTTGTAGTGGTTTGTTTACAGTTGGGAAACATGTTTCCACAGTTGCCGTTAGTCGATTTTTTTGGATAGGTGGAGAGGATGTGTCGATGATTTCCATTGGAAAGTCTTGTTTGTGAATGTCTACCAACGTACAAATAGCTAAGATTGGTTCCCTGTCACGTCGTAGCGTCATAAGCCTTCTGACGTTCGCTTCTACGACCGCTCGAGCGTCAAAGCCGTCATAAGTTGCCCGTCGTAGCTATCATCGTTATGACGCCTATGAAATTTACATAATTGGCCCGCAGATATCCATTCGGGTATCTGGTGAGGTCGTTGACTTCTGATGGGGTCGTTGACCTCTGGTGCGGGTCATTGACCTCTGGTGGGGTCATTGACCTCTGGTGGGGTATTTGACCTCTGGTGGGTTCGTTGACCTCTGGTGGGTTCGTTGACCTCTGGTGGGTTCGTTGACCTCTGGTGGGTTCGTTGACCTCTGGTGCGGGTCATTGACCTCTGGTGGGGTATTTGACCTCTGGTGGGGTCGTTGACCTCTGGTGGGGTCATTGACCTCCGGTGGGGTCATTGACCTCCGGTGGGGTCATTAACCTCTAGTGGAGTCATTGACCTCTGGTGGGGTCATTGACCTCTAGTGGAGTCGTTGACCTCTGGTGGGGTCATTGACCTCCGGTGGGGTCATTGACCTCCGGTGGGGTCATTAACCTCTAGTGGAGTCATTGACCTCTGGTGGGGTCATTGACCTCTAGTGGAGTCATTGACCTCTGGTGGGGTCATTGACCTCTGGTGGTGCCATTGACCTCTGATGGGGTCCTTGACCTCTGGTCGGGTCATTGACCTCATACAAGGACATTGACCTACATGGGGTCATTACCCTCTTGTGGGGTCATTGACCTCTGGTACGGTCATTTACCTGTAATGGGGTCTTTGACCCCTGGTATAGTCATCAACCTCTGGTACGGTCATCGACCTCCGGGAGGGTCATTGACCTCTGGTGTGGTCTTTGACCTCTGGTGTGGTCATTGACCTATGGTAAGGTCATTCACCTCTGGAGGGGTCTTAGACCTCAGACAAGCACATTGACCTCTAATGGGGTCGTTGACCCCCGGTGCAGTCATTGACCTCTGGTAGGGTCGTTGACCTCTGGTGGGGTAATTGACTTCTAACAGGGTCATTGACCTCTTGTGGGGTTATTGACCTCTTGTGGTCTCATTGACCTCTAGTACGGTCATTGACCTCCGGTGGGGTCATTGACCTCTGATGGGGTCGTTAACCCCTGGTGCAGTCATTTACCTATGGTGGGATCATTAACCCCCGGTGGGGTCATTGACCTCTGGTGGGGTCGTTGACCTCAGGTGGGGTCGTTGACCTCTGGTATGGTCATTGACCTTTGGTGGGGTCATTGACCTCTGGTGGGGTTATTGACCCCTGGTGCAGTCATTGATTTCTGGTGGGGTCATTGACATCCGGTGGGGTCATTCAACTTTAATAGGGTCATTGACCTCTATTGGGGTAATTTTCCTCTGTTGGGGTCATTAACCTCTAATCCGGTCTTTGACCTCTGGTTGGGTCATGACCTCTGGTGGAGTCATTGACCTCTGGTTGGGTCATTGACTTCTGGTGGCGTCATTTACCTCTGGTAGGTCATTCACCTCCAATAGGGTCATTGACCTCTCTTGGGGTCAATAACCTCTAATGCTGTCTTTGACCTATGATTGGGTCATTGACCTCTGGTGGTCATTGACCTCTACTGGTGTCATTGACCTTTGGTACGGTCATTGACTTCTGGTAGGTCATTGATCTCTGGCGGGGTCAGATACCTCTGGGGAATGAGGTCATTGACCTTAAGTGGGGTCCATGACCTCTTTTGATGTCGTTGACCCCTGGTGGGGTCATAGACGTCTTGCAGGTAATTTTCCTCTGGTGGGTTCATCGAATTCTGGTGGGGTCATTGACCTCTAGTGTGGTTATTGTCATCTGGTGGGGTCATTGACATCTGGTGAGGTTTGGGAACGGGAAATTTGACGCGAACAAATGTCGCCCTAGATAGTGGTAGTTTAGATACAGTTCAGATACAAGTCAGTCAGGGCAGATACAAGTCACATTGGGTGTACTCCTAGTGTTGCCGCAAGACTCGAGACTTTCTCCTCTCGTCTCGAAAACGAGACAGATAAGGGAGGAAGGACAGGTGATGTAACGCAACCCTAGCAGAAAAAAAATGTTCATTTAATGTTCTTTTTATGTTCTTTTATGTTCACAATTTTATCCCGATTTTATCTGTGTGTTCTTTTTATGTTCACTGAATGTTCTTTTACTGTTCAATCTCGTATACTCTTAAAGAACATAGCTATGTCTCTTTTATGCTCATAAAATGTTTGATGGTGGTACTATCAGTAAAATAAGGCTCATTTCTTGAAATCCTGCTCTTATAAAGTATAGAAGTCAATAATTTCAACCCCGAATCCGAAATGGCCTCAAGTCATTCAAACAAAGGAGTAATGTTTGTGTTACCGGTAATAGTGTAAATTCTTCTCGTCCTCCAGATAGCTCTGGCTGCAGAGTGCACTGTAGGAGATGTTTTTAACGTAAATGTTGCTTTTCATGTTATTTCCATCACGAAAAAAACAAAGTGTTCTTTTAGCGTTCGTTTTGTGTTCTTTTAATGTTCATGTAGTGTTCAAATTATGTTTCTTTTTCTGTGTCAGGGGGGATGTTCATTTAGTGTTCTTTTAATGCTTTTTCCTGAAGGAAAGAACATAATTTGAACAACAAATTAACATTAAAAGAACACGAAATTAACACTAAATGAACACTTTTTTCTATCGGGGTATTTTCATTGGGGAATGTTCATTTATTGTTCATTTTACTGAAAGAACATAAATAGAACACTGAATGCACATCCCCCATTAAAAATATAGCCCCAGATAGCATGCAAACTTACGGCAAACTTGCCATAGGGTTGTCATAGGCTTGTCACGACAAAGTTGTCGTGGCAAGTTTGCATCAAGCTTGCTGTGGCAAACTAATTCTAGCTTTAAAACTATCTGCATGTGTTACGGAAACTCCACGTTCGACGCATGCTCCTGCAACGCACGGGAAGAGTATGTCTAAACATTCAGAAAAGTTTAATAATATTCAGATGTGTTTATAATTTCATTTTTAATGCCTAATGAACGTTCAATAGAAATTTGTAAAGCAACCATCTGAAATTCACGTGTATTTTCCTGTCTCTTTTGCTTTATCACTGTGTGTTTGCCCATTTGCGTTATTTCTGCATATTCTTTATTCTAAAAATACTGTGCGCTAACATTATGAAGACTAAACATAGGATTTGTAAAGTGTCAAGACCTAAATATTAAGTACGATATTGTCTACGTTTACCGGTAAGTTGTGAAATCTGTTAGATAGCTGAGTGAAGTGTATGTGACAATGGAATTTTAAGCGCTAAAGTATGTCTACGATTCTTGAGTACTTAAAGAAATATCTCAATGAGCCTTTTAAGTATCAGAGATTTTAGTTTCCTTTTATTTGCTAAAGAACTCGTTTCATTGCACACAGAGATGACGCACTTAGATTTATCCAGCAATCACCGAAATTATAATTTAATCCAATGGTTATCCTCTAAGGTTAAGTGAAAAGTAATTTATAAGTCAGACAAGAATATTTAGAAGCGCACTCCTCAGTTTGAATACCGCGCCTCAGTTATTTGGCGCTTTTTTCCCAGTTTCCTGCGCATCGCGATGCTCCATTGTTCTTTTGTCGGTTCGCAAGCTTGAAAGTTTCCATGTGTTTGTTTTAGTGTTTGTGATATGAATTTGCTATCTTTGATGGATCAAGATCATATATCAACGAGAAAAATACCATTGGCGTCCGTCGCCGATCTTATACTCTCACACTTCGTACCTCAGTTGTGGAATTAGTGCTTCATAAAATCATCATGACGCGGGCGAGGACACCACATTTTCCAAGGTGAACTTGGAATGTAACTTGAGTGAATACGTTCATCAATTACTCATATGTGGACAAACATCTGTGGAATGAATCGAATGAGGGGTGGAACCATTCCAAGATGCTGAAATCTTCTTTTTGACGGTAAGTTCAGTCATCCCCTATGCCTCAATTCTGTTTGTTTACAATGCGTGCGAAAACTATTAAGTCTCATACTCGTTATTTTGTCGTGTCTGTATTGCCCGTCGGAAATTATTCGACTTAGTCGATGGGTAAACGTCCGCATTCGTCACCCACACAAAAAATTATGAGCCATTCTCACTTAACGCTGTCATTTACGTGAAACAGGAATTTCTACCAAACATTTTTAGAAATGTGTTACGGAAGCGGACGTTTGCCTACCTTTCTGTTATGTATACTTTAAGTTGGTGTGAAATTGGATTGTGCCTCGTATCAATTATATTGTTTTTTGTTTAAGATTTTGGTGAGGCGTGCTTCCTGCCGTACTATGAGATGGCTAAATCTGAGGATAAAATTCATTGTTGCTACGTCAAGGGTAAGAACGTAATGCTTTGATATCATCTACCTTGGTCATACAAAAAAATGTACATATGTTCATGCGATCCAAATGTGTGAAGTATTTCACTTACAATACCGAAATAGTCAATTTAAAAAAATAAAATAGTTAAGGGTTTAGGTGCTTGATGTTCTAAAAGTGTATATCTTCTTTATAGGTTTTCGTCATGATGGAATCGCGGGGCGAAGGGAATCACGACCCTTGCACAATGGGCTGAAATCGAAAAAACCTGGCCAAAATTCCAAAAATGGATTTTTTTGTCTGAATGTTTAACTTTGGTGTAGTGACTCACCTTTTACTGGTGCATATGATATGTGATTTCATTTTTGTATTTATCGTGCATTAACAATGTGTGAGGTCTTAAAGTTGAACTAGATATGCAAAGAGCCAAATTAAGTAGTTTTCGCTGAAATCTCCTAAATGAAGAGGTTGCAGAAGCTTTTTTAGAAGTTTATTGGAATAAAATTTATATCACTTTAAAGGATAGACCTTAGTTTTTGACATGTTGTAATCCTAAATAAAGTGGAGGGATATTTGCTGTTTTACTAGGACACAATGGCCGACCTTTTTTAACACAGAGGAACCGTAAGTAACTTACATCACTAGATTCACTCAAGCTTCAGGAATGCGAATCCGTTGAGAAAGTCTATGATGCAGAATATGAACTCGATATTGTGATTGCGAGCCAGCTAATGGCAATATGGTGACGCAGAGAGTATCATTTCACGCTATAGAGCCATGAACTTGCTTATGGTGAATTTCCAACTGTATATGGAGTGACGGACCGCCAAATGTCACAGTAGTTTGAAGAGAATCCACTCTCTTTTACATGATCTGATGGCCCTAGTTGTCTCTCTTCAAGTACATTCAAGGAGCTAAACCAGGCATCTCACATTAGCATTTAAGTCAATGAAAGATCAGTTCAGCTTGTGTGGGCAACCCATTCATATGCCTACTCTCCTGGGTAAAACTAGGATTTTCAGGATAAAACTTGCCAAAAACTCCAAACTGTTGTAAAAACGGACAGAAATGTTTCAAAACCAATGTTAAAATGATAGCTCTCCAGTTCTTCGTAATATAGCATATTTTGCCTCAATGGGGACCGGGACTAAGGTTCGTATAATGTCGTTTCTTTTAGTATGCATTAAGATTACCCCGTTGATCAGGACTAACGATTAGCTTCGTAAAGACAGAAACTTCGTGTAAATGTTGTTCACCAGAATGAGTCTACTGTAACTAATTTCTTTGTAAGCATTTTTTCCTGTTTGGCATGTTCATTTTGTGTGTCTACTTCCAAAACCCTTTGACTAGGATCCACAGTATATACATGGAAGAATGAAGGATACAGAGGGTTTCATTGGAGAAAAGTAGCAACCAACATTTAAAAAATGTACATTTAATTAAATTATGAACACTTTCAGAAAAGAAATTATAAAGTTCTGGATGTAAACAACAGGATGCTATAATTTAATTAAAAATGAAGTAAAATACACACCAAACCACAGCATGATTTTATATTTTGAAAAAAGCAATTTCTGTCACATAAAACAATTATCACTCCGTTAACTGACTGGTACAAATTGAATAAGTCTTTTGATCCTTCTAACTAGAGCTTCAACAAATCCACGATCCTTAACTTCCTGCCTGGTCTCAATCAGCCTTTTGCAAAAGCCATCATTGAATACAGACACTAAGCCTGATTTAAGTCTGCTAATTTCTTCAACATCAACACTCCAACTGGAATCATCTAGCGAAAAAAAAGTTCAAAATTATTCAGTATATGTGAAGCAAATAATAAACAATAGATTAAAAGCATTCAATTCTAACCTCTGGATGTTGTATTCAAGCTCATTGGTATCCCTCTGTCACCAGGTATAAATGACCTTAGAAGGAAATGGTCTAAATGAACCCACAGAAGCAGAAGACAATGATCAGCAACAAACCACAAAAGTTCTCTTCTCCGACTTGTTTGTTGTAGGCGGCGACCTAAACATCTTGCAGCCTGAGCTCTGGCAGCCTCCATTGATGCTGCTGTCATTGATGCACCCTGGGGTAGGAACTTCAGAGAAGAGACGATTCCATTAGGGACAAACAAATAAATCAGGACTGTATTACATACAGGTGGTCCTCGACTTTCGTACATGATGTGTTCCTGAGATATGTACGAAATCCTAACAGTTGAGGGTCATATTAATGAGGAATTATATTATCAGCAAGCTAAAAATGAATAGTAAAACCTTAATAGTTGCAGAGGAATTTAAATACGTTAAGTGATACACAGCTGATATTCCAAACATTATCAAATTGCAGTTTAAATTAAGTCTTAGGTAAAGTATATCAAAACTGAAATTCAAGCAAAGGCATTAAGAGAAACCTTGACACAAAATAAATTTACATATTACCCAGCCCGCCAGTATAATTTACGATACAGGACAGCGATGGAGTGACTTCATTTTGCACAAAAGTTCTGGTACAGAGGGCTCTTTTCACTCTGCTAATCTTTTTCGAAGCAGTTATAGGTGCTATCGGGATACCGTATAAGAGATCGCATCAAAAAGTGGGGGGAAACATGTCTACATAAATGTATACATGCATTATGATACCTAGTGGAAATAAAGTTATACAAAATTTTACACACTGTATGGCTGCTCATGAAATCTAACCCCTGATTCCCCATATACGTAATGGTTTGCCAACCGCGGGGTTTTTCAAAAATCTAACCCCAACAGTTGACAAGGGATACCTGAACTAGGATTTGAGCTTGACTGCAGGCTGCAATGGGATAGTCACACATCTTCCACTCGTGATAAGCTTTCAAAAGCCATTTATATGCTATGGAAATTGAAAATGCTGATTCCCACTGACTATCTATGAGCTGTTTATTTTAATTTTTTCCACTGTCATTTAAACTACAGCATTGAGATATGGGGTCAGGCCTCCACAGCAAAAGACTTGTCTATTATATGGAAAAGGGCTGTGAGGATCATTTCCAGTTCCCACTGAAGGGAACATTGTAAGCCACTCTTTAAGATGCTTGGCATCATGACATTGTATGGACAATATAGGTTTAAATGTCTATGTGATGTTAAAGAAAATCTCCATGTTCTTTAAACTGGCGCTAATGTCCATCAACACAATGCCAGGAGTAAAAATAATTTGGCATTGCCTCACTGAAGGCTTACAACTACCTCAAAATCATTTGATTCAGTTAAACTATACCTTTTCAATCACTTACCCCAGAAGGCTAGAGGTGTCGTCTTACTTAAGTTTAACCCTTCAGTAGGCGTGTGGACCACAGGGGTGGCCCACAGTGCTTCATTTGTGTGCCTTTTCTCATAGGATGGCTAAATATACTTTAAGTTTCACTAGCTGCACATTATTATGTTCTCAAAAGTCTCACATGGTCGTTTGTAATAAATTGTTGCAGGGTTAGTACCAAATAGTGTGCGAAAGGAAGCCCGCGTGACTGGGCCACAAATGTGGCCCACACGACTGTGTAACCTTTTTCTGTCGGCACTATCATATTATATATTATTTATAGAGTATTTATACATTATAATATTGTAATCAGTTCTATTAAAATTGTTGGATATTCTATATAAATATTGTCACAGTGAATGTTTGATGCTCACAATATTTCAAGATTTTTAAATGACTTTGGATTTTGTTCCACTAATGACTACAAATATATTTCATAGAGTAAAACACATAAGTAAACGATATATATTAGTAAATTTATTGCTTGTAAAAATATTTTACAAAAAAGTTGAAAATTTTAGGCAATAAAAACAAATGAATTTGGGCCACCGGTAATTGTGTAACAAAATTTTACGCTCCCACTGAAGGGTTAAACGGGCTCTCCACTCATGGCTCCAGGCATGGCTTATTCATCAGAGATGAATGCAGCACCTAATTCTGTCCCTACGGAATACTGGAAGGCTTGCTTCTCCTACCCAAGGCTGAAAGTATTAGCCAAAATGTTTCTAGCCATATCACCATCTGTGTGCAGTGAAAGACTTTCAGCAGAAAAATATGTGATGCAAAACGCAACAAACTTGATCCTGACAGAGTCAAGATGCTTTGCTTTCTGAGCAAAAATTTAAAATCTGTAAAGACTTTACAGAATCAATCAATCAGAAGAAAGAATCAATGGCATCAGAATTGATACAATTGGAATCGGTAGAATCTGAATCAAAATGTCAGGATCGGAATTGCTAAAACTTTGGAATCGACCAATCACAAACACAAATACAAGTGTTTGAGGTAGAATAAATATCACACTTTACCTGTCTCAGCTCTTGACTGTTCATGTCTGGAACAGAGGCCAACTGAGCGTACAGCTGAACCTCAGCAGCAGCCAGTGAAGCATCTAAACCAACTGCAGAAACAAGTCGAGCAACCAATAAACCAAGAGGAGGTCCTGAGGTACCAATACCACCAGCTCTTACTGGTATATTTCGGGCTGCTGTTGCCCTGGTGCCTCTAGGATCTGAAAAATCATCAAAAAATAATCCCTTACTGACTCAAAAACAATGTATTATGTTATTCAGTAAAGTGTAAACATCTGGGGGCTGCTTCTGTAAGTAAGGGGCTTAATACTACACTCACGAAATACAGCATCTGAAAATAACTGAACAATCATGTACCCAGCAGAAAAATCAGGCACTCAAATTAAAAAATCCTGTTGTGAGTTGGTGATGCCAACTGCTCCCATTATGAATGAACTATTTTTGTGGGGGGCCGGAGCGGGGGTAGATTCCTTCATCCAAAAAATAAATTTTTTTCCTGATCTGCTTCAAAAATGCCAATGAATAGTTCTGCAGGAAAATCATTCCAACATTCTCCTTGCTTGCACAGGCTTCAATATATTAACTTCAAAAAATACCAATTAATCTTAAGTGACACATTATCTAATGATAAAAGCACTAGCACAAATTTAAGCTAATTTGGGTAAAATTTTTGAGTAAAATATATTCAAGTTTATTAAATTTATGTTAGCATGCAACATATGCTATCTGTTCATATACATATGTGCATATAACAGTTGAAAGGCAGCAGTAATTTTGTATTTCTTTCTAGAATTATAAACAGGGTGGACGTAGATAAACCATGTTGTTTGCTGATTTCTGATTTATTGGAGATTTTTCTGTCACATTCCTGAATGGTTTTGAATTTCTTAGCCTAATCCAATGACTTTCTTTTCAATTGTTACACTCATTATAAAAAGCAGCGAACTTCAGGAAGTAGATCAGGGTCAAGCTTCCCTAAATAACTCTTGCGAAGCACTTCTGGCCACATTTTCTGTGGAATGGGGTGCAGCAAAACCCCTTTTCCTTACTATTCTCCCTCCTTCTCCCCCTTGAAGACCCGGGAGTCGCCATAATTTAATGTGTGGGCCCATACAAAAAACACTTTGGAGTTCTTTCGTTCAAGTTTGTTTTCCCATTCCAAGTGAAAAGTTATCGCGAATTACTGAAACTAAGTATACCTGCCATTTTCTCAAGGGCGACAAATGACCCCCGCAGGTTATGCATCCCAGACGACAATCACAGTGAAGCACACACTCGTAATAACCAACAAACTCTGTATACACTTAACATTGTGACCAACAATGGCCAAATAATCACTCGCTATAATGGCCCTCTCACTATAAGGTGCCCTCGTAATAACGGCCTTCTAGTGTAATAATTAGAGCTAGTATTTATTGGTCATTTTCGGGTTCTCCCTGCGTTGAACCATTTTTATGGTAGACAGTTTCGCCAGCATTTCAGAAAGCTTCATCTGGTTAGGACCAATAAAACAGAAAACCGTAGAAGCCTTTGTAGCAATTAGAGCTAGTATTTTGTGCTGTAGAAAGTATGACCAAAGCAAGTAGCATTATCTTTCTCTAAGAATCCAACTACTGCACTGGAAGTGGTTAGAATGGTAGTCATATTTCCAAGATAATATACCTCACAGAAAGTAAAAAGTAATTTTAATTTTTAAGCATTTTTGCAGGTATTTTATGATAACAAATTCTTGAAAAATGTAATTCTCTGGTATCAGACTTTGACCCAAGGACAAAATTTGACAATTAAGGTGGTAAAAATCTTACAGATGAATTCCTCCAAGTTACTGTCTTGATTCACTCCATCATGAATTTGGGCCTGCGCTATAATGTTGGAGTACAAGCCATTAACAGAAACAATATTCAAGTCATATGAGGAACAATTTTTACTCTCCTTTAAAATATCTGTAAGGGACAATATTTCAAGACACCAACATTTCCTCCAAATTACTATCTAGAATTTTAATAAACGAGCATTACCTATAAATTCAATACCTACGCCCAGTATAGTGTGTTTATCAACAAGAGGACCCAAGTACAAATGAACTATTATCTTTTCATCAGAAAACATGAGTTGGTCAAGAAGATGGAGATTTTACAGATAATTTATTGAGACTTGAGAATGGAGATTTGCCTGTCAATGCTTTAGAACAGATAGAAAATCCAGAAGATATTATCTCCAATAGTAATTGAATCGAAGAAGTTTTGGATAATTGTCTTGCCAACAATAGTTACGCAGAAATGAAATACTGAGCATCATTAGCTCCTCTAAAAAGAAAAATTTGCTAGGAGAAATCAAGGTTTACACCAGCTATGGCTCTATCAAAGACCAGCTCAAATGGGGTCTTCAATTTACATCAGAATTTTTGAATTCCATTGACCTTGCAGATTTGCCAGCTCACTAACTAAAACTGATAAAGAATGCTATAATTATGCTGATGAGACATTTAGATGTCTCCAAAGGTTTGCGTAATGGCTAGAGACAAATTGTTACTGATTTATGCAACAACATAATAAAAGCAAAAATTAGTACTTGTAAGCAACCAGGAAACGAAGCACACATTCCAAGAATTACTTTGGATTCTATTAAAGGTGAACTGGATGCACAATGCAAAGACACCAGTTTTCTGTAAATCAAGTCTTTCTCATAACAATTCACAATTCTGAAAGTCAGACATTTGAATATGAAGACATGGATTTGCAAAATTTGGTTTTTGTGTATGGTATGCTATATGTAGCATTTTACAGAATAGAGTGACTTTTTTATAAGTTTTTTAATCGAATAAAAATCCTCATCGCACAAAAAATATAGATGAGAAAGAAGTTCTGAAATAGTGTTTTTACTATGAACTCATTTTTTCACAATTTTTTCTTTACATTTATTCTTCAACCAAGAACCTTCACTATTTTATGGTTGATTGATAAAGACACTAAGGAAATACAAAAGTTTATTGGAATAAGGCCAGGTGTTATCTCTTAAGCCGAAGTCCCACAAAACTTTTGCACTGTATTTTGATACAAATTTGCGATAGCACATGTAGACCGTGCAACATATGCTGCAGTTGAAAAAACAATAGCTATTAGTCGAAGATGTTGCAATCAAAATAATTATGAACAAACCGATAGAACTTGCTCTGAATTTCCACTGAACTTTATGAAACCAACCAATATGCCACTTCCATATAAATGAACATTCCAATATGCAATGTTGGGAGTCACTCGAGTCGTTGGAAAATGCAAAATAAATAAAAATTGAAATAGCTTCAATTGCGCAACAAAAACCAAGCATGAAACCCTTCTGAGTATTCCAAAGCATAAAAATTTGACTGCTACGGCCAAGATGAGTTTGGTTCCTTAAGTAATCACATAAACCTTCCGAAACATCTCTATTTAAAAAAATAAATAAATAAAAATTCACACTCCCTATTCTAACACATTTCAGGTTGTCACGCAAATAACACTAAAATGTGAATAAAATTAAGATCATTCAGCAAATGTACATTGTTCAATAGCTTTGAGATACCTAGATAAAAGTATCTATCCTCATTTACCAATGGTTCCTAAACATTCCATGTTACAGAGTAAAGAAAGCCTAAAGTCAGACTATACACAAGTCAGGGGAAACTACATTTGACTGAAATATGAGCAGTTGGTTTATACAAAAGTCCTCTCTGACACAAGAATTCAAAGTATTTTGGAAAATAACAACAGTTCAAGAAACTATAAGAACATTATAACGATAAGTCAAGCTGGGCAATAGAATAACAATTGAGTTATATCATCTTTGAATAAATAAGAATGTCAATAGAAAGAAGAATCACCACACAGCCAAACATTACATTCCATTCCCTAAAAACCCACCTCCTGATGGTACAAGTTCTGCCCCAGATAAAGATGGGGAGAACACAATTCGACATTCCCTTGGATCAGCAGCACCTCCCGTCTCACCAACAGCACCATCAGGCACTGACAGACGACGTACATACAAGAGAAGATGAGCAGCTACTTTTAGGGAACACAAGGCAGTTTCTTCATCACCATGAACACCAGTTTTTCCACCTGGAACATCTTCTGGCAGTAGGAATCGAGGTAGTAGGGAGAACATTAATTTCCTCACTCTCCAGAGGGGGTCAGCAGGGACTGTTCCATGTTCTGGTCCAATAATGCCTGGGTGACGAGCTGCTGATGCAACAACTCCAGTAAGGCAGGCAATTTCTTGAAGGTGTGCCTAAAAATGACCAATCAATGATAAGAATCTAGAAATTAATTAAACCCCATTTCATCTAAGCATTGGTACATTAAGTTTCAGCAATGAGGCAAAAGGAAGAATCTTCAAATTATACAGAAATTCCAGCTTCCAAAATGCACAGGCAGGTTAGACACCCTTTTTTTAGTCATAGAATTTTTAAAAAGTATATAATCTTGATAAACCTTTGACACTGTTATTAGTGAGGTGAGATATGTTTAGATGAAATAAATTATACAATAATACAAATGGGCAGAGCTTATTTTTCTTCATTATTTTCCATTACACTGATCATAGTATCGTAGGCGGTGAACTACACCAACTTTTCAGTTATACCAGCAACTAAAAGGAAGGTTATCTAAACATGGGAAATAATGTGATTCCAGAAAATATTGAGCCCTGCAAATACTGGAACAGCAATGATCTACAGTACATATTTTCAATTACGTTATGCACACACTTTTTCTGATTTCTGCAGAATGTTTCATGCATTTCAGATTTTACACACACTTTGATTAACTTCACATACCTGGGAAGTAGTTCCAGAACGTGGGGCACCAGCTCCTCTCAAGGCGGCTCCAACAGCTTCCGAGTGACTAACTAAAAAGTGGGCTACTTGGCTGGCACAAGATTCATTCCTAGATCCTAAGGATATCAGCAAGGCATCACAAAGATGGAGAGCAGGCAGCCAAATCTGCAAATAACGTCCTGCCACAGGAGGGACAAAATCTCCATTTACTGTTCCATCAGTATGTGACCTGGGAAAATTAAGGGAGAATGGCTGGATATATTAATTAAGTTTACAAAGAGAGCATGACATGGTATAAAAAAAGACATTTCCACTTTGAGATTAGTAATCAACAACAAGAAAGGGAAACAAAATCCTACTTAAAGAGTAGAACAAAAAATTCAATGCTTTAGCCTCATTACTGACTAAATTAGAAACATTTCAAAGTACACCATTTTTCTATTGCTAACTCAAATGGCCATTTGAGATTTTTATAAGTGACTATGAGTTCACGAAAAATTAACAAAAAATAAATATTCATGGCAACTTTTTAAATGTCTCTTTCAGGTCTATCACGTATATTTATTTGAGAGAGAACTGTGATGGTCACCTGTCACCTCCATGATGTCACCAATTTTAGATGTCAGTAGACACCGAGCATGCTCCATGTCTACTGGTGAGGTATTTTTTAGGAGAGTGACTGAGGGAAGAGAGTGAAAAGACGAGACTGTAAGTTTGGAAATGAGAGTTCAACTCTCAGAACCATGGATTGATTCAACACCAAAATTCTAAGGCAAGTGAACCGCAAATACAAGGACTGCAGCTATGGAGGCTATGCTGAATAAACGATCACAGAGGTAAATTTGTTTCTGTAACATTAAAATAGCTCACGCGAGGGTTTTGGTTGGAAACTTGACATTGAGAGTAACAGGTATGAGAGTGAAATAAGGTTGTCTATACTCGTTGGTTTCAGGCTTGATGCAGTGGAATCGGAACATAACAAAGTATGAAAAAATAGGCAACTTCCACTGTGATCAAATTTATTCAGACCGGTTCCACTTTTTATAGCATCTTCAAGTAATTAACCCTTTCACATCGAATGTCAGCCATAGCCGACGCAGTTTTTCATATGCAAAAGAACGAATTTCGGCTCTAGCCGACGGGGATTTTTCTTCACAAACGAACGAATGCCAGCTATGGTCGATGGAGGGGATAGGAAGTGACCGCTGCCCAAGCAATAAGCTCAGGTATGCTGTTACCCTTCTAGACCCAGCTTAGGGATAGCCCAGACCCTTTCTCGGCAAGTGAGCTCGACCCTCCGCATCATTAGTAGCCCTCCTTGCTGCATGAATCCGTGGTTAATTTATTGTATTTGCAATGGTTTTTCGTGGCAATTATTTTTTTCACTCTACAATATTTTTAGCATTATGAAGTGAATTATTTTTTTTTGTTGAGTCTTAGCAAATTTCAAACAAAATTCTAGCATTGATAGTAACGGAGTTCTTGTGTTGAACTCTCAATAGTTTGCCCTAAACAAAACTCTAAATTTGTTAATATTAACGCTAGAATTTTATTTAAAATTATAAAACACTCAAAATAACATTAGGAATTCTTTTAAAGATATAAGTTTTTGAAGTATTCAGCGAAGAATTATTTTAAAAAACCCATCGCTAATGCAACAAACTTACAGCGGCCTCCTGCTGAGAGAGGGGCTGCTAAGGGTCGGGGGGTTAAGCAGAGTGCCCTGGAGAAGGGCACAGTGTCCCGCTGAGTGGGGTTCCAAAACGGTCGAAAGGCATACCTGAGTGATTCGTCGCCACGAGAGAGCTCCGTAGAGAGATGTACAGAAAATTCTCATGCTACTCGTAGCAGGGAAAGCATTTTCCTTAGAGAGACTTCGGTGCAAAAGGGTTAAAAGATGCTGTAAAAAGCAAAACCAGTCGGAATAAATTCTATCAGTGGAAGTTGACTATTTTTTCATACTTGGTTAAGGTTGTCAGCTATGTCAGTTGTCAATATGAATTCATTTAAAATGGGAAAAAAGGGTGGAAAGGGGAGAAAATCAGACATAAGAGCAGATATGGGGATCACTAAGATGCATTTCAATGTCTTTAAGGAACCATACAATTTGTAATTATGAAATGATACATGTTAATAATAGATAAAAAATTATTATATTAATACCACGAAATTTATAAAATAATTGTAAATATGCAAAAAATTTGTGAATTAATATTATTTAGCAGAATAAAAAATAATGCCCAACAGTGCCAATTAGATAGCCAAATGATACAACATATACAGCAAAATTAGCTAAATTAGGCATCGGGCTTATACCACGTACGATTTCTAAAAATCTGAAATGCCAAGGTAGTAATGACTGACCTTTCCTTAGAAGAAACACTAATTTCCATGAGATGAGAAACCAATGTAATGCAATCAATAACTAACCAGAATGGCCCATCAGGTCGTGCGTCAAAAACCTTCATCGCAGATAGGCAGCCCATGACTTTCCTTTCCAATAAAGCCTCAGCCCCACCACGAGAAGATCGTGCTATCCGGCATAAGGCAGCCATCTTTGACTCGTACACATAGAGAGGACGCAAGTCCAGTCCTCCGGAGCTATAATCCCCTCCTCCAGCATATCCTTCATCTTCTTCCAACACACCCTGAAGATAGCAAAATAAAATTGGTAATGCAATGCAAATACATAGTTCTTAGCTATTTTAGCTTAGCAAAATTATATACACACACATTCACTGATTTACTGAGCGTGAACCAAAAAAATGATCATTCCAAATCAATTTCAAAGTTGGAAAAAATAACCATTCACATGCTGAAAGGCTATTACAAGTAGGATATCACAAGAGATACTTCAGTAGAATGCTGCAAAACAAAACAATCAATCAATATATCCAAGACAAATGCAATTCTGCTGCTTGAACAAATTTTGAACAAGGAAAGGCATTCTTCAAAAGATCACTAATGATAACAAGTTCCTGAAAAGACAACACAGACCCTGATTTTAATGCCATCAAAATGGAAAAAAGCTTCAGCTTTTCTCTTCATCAGCGGTCAACAATTCAAAGACAGGTTTGCTGAAGCTCTCAACTGCACTCTCCAATCACATTAATGCGTATATCATTCCTTCATTGATTCAATTTAACATCTCTCTTAATGGCCCCAATGTATTTCATCCTAGGAGTTTCTTTCTACATCTGCATAATACCCTGCGAGCCGCCACATGGGCGTGTGGTAGGGGGTGTTAGGTCACCAGCCATGCAAAGATGTAAGTTTTTGGGAGCTGAAACGGTGACATGTATTATAGGAGTGTATTTTGTGGAGCTGAGTTTTTATTGTGGTCATTTATTGTTCGCGGAAAGAACAATTTTTTGTACCAATCTGTTCGGCAGTATATCTCTCATATTTTATCGCATCTGACAGAACTAGAGATGTAGTGAGGAGCCATGAAGCAAGTTGTCACAACACGAATGATAGGCAAAGACAAGTAGTAGTTAAAATTAACCAAGAAGTAAGACAAGGATGCAACCTCTCTCCAGCACAGTTCAACATGCACTTGGAGTAGGCAATAAGAGAAGCACAAGCAATTGGACTGAGTGGAATAAAGATAAACAGACAAGATATACACATGCTCCTTTTCGCAGATTATATCGCAGTCATAGCTGGAAATCACAATGATCTTCTACGGTTACTACACGCAATGGACCAGGTTCTCTAGGAAGACAATGTGAAAAAAAATAAGGCGAAGACTAAAATCCTTGTCTGCGGAAAAGAAAAGCTGAATTCAGAAGTCACACTGAGAGTGGAGAAACTAGAGCAAGTGGATTATTTCACCTGTCTCGGAAGTACCATCACGTGGAAAGAAAGAAGTACAATGGATATCAAGTAGAGTAGACATTCATGTTAAAAAGACAACTGCTGTGCTCAAAGAGGATAGGGCTAAAAACTAGGGAGCAATGTGTGAAAACTTTTGTGTGGAGCATGGGACTGTATGGATCGGAAGCATGGACCATTGGAAAAGCTGACCAGAACGACTATAAGCCTTTGAAACCTGGTGCTGGAGGAGAATGCTGAAGAATAAATGGTCAGACAAAATAAGAAATGATGAGGTGTACAGAAGAGTAGAAGAGGAAAGGATAATATGGAACACTAAACAGAAAAGAAGAACCAGATAGATTGGACACACCCTGAGAGACAATGGGTTTGTGAAGAACATAATTGAAGGCAAAATAGAGGGAAAAGTCCCCAGAGGAAGACTCAGGAGGGAGTGAAGGGAAACAGACTGTGACTAAATGAAGTCATTTATAAACTAAGTCAGCTCATCCTCTATCATTTCATTGCCAGTGAGCTGTGAGCCCAATATCAAAGCATTATTGGCATTGCAGATTTTTAGCAGTGGCTACGGGTGTTTGATGCAAGAATTGAAGGAAGAAACAGGAAAGTTATGGTGCTTGTGGAACGCTGTTCTGCACGTCGCACTGAGAACTTTGGAAGAGGTAGGGGTCATGGAAAAAATCTACTGCAGCTGAGGCTGAAACCTACCTCCTTTCTGTGGTAAAATCCTGATAACGACAATAAGTTTTCACAGATTAGTATTTCCGTAGTTAGATCCTTCTAGATGTTGGGTGATTTTGAAATAGAGCACATCAGGAACCAATTCATACCTATGCTGTGACATGTCTGAGTATTAAAATCCCAAGGACTCAAAGTTACTCATGCCATCACAATGAAATATGATTCAATTGGTTATTTATCTTGTGGAAATCAGGTATAGCAGTGATGATATATCAAATGTAATGTATCAAGGTCTGGCTACCCAACAAATTCACTGCAGTAATTAATGGATGAAAGTTGGTTCCAGTAAAATTTCATGAAGTTACCCCAACAACGTCTTGGAAATAAATTAAAGACAGGGTTTCTGTGGGGATTTTATTTTAAAGATATCAGTTTTCCATCTTACTTACGCGAAGAAATATACTTCATAGGACAATATTTCACAGACAATGGCTTCTTCGGATTGATGTGTCTTATCTAATAAATAAAAATGTTTGTTTGTTCAACTTCTATGCATTCGAATACCATTCCTCAGCTTGCGATGAAACTGGTGAGTTGCTGTGTGCGCATCCGCAAAGGTTTCTGAATTCTTAAAACCATTGTACACTAGGTAAAGCATGAGTCGCTTCAACAAATGAGTTTTGGCACGCGAGCTTCTCAAACAAGCGAGAAATGACAAGCACGCAACAAATCAGATCATTAATGAGTTGCTCAATCACGTCAATCAGAATCATATCAGTAAGATATAATTTGTGTTAAAAAGTACCTAATTTATTTGTAAGTGGAATAAGATTTGGTGCAGTGGTCTCTTTGTTTGCATTTTTATTTAATACTTGAGCTCGATTTTTGTATAGGTGTCGCTCTTTCCTATACCAGTTACCAGGGGAAAACCAGTTGTCCTATCACTGTGCATGAGTCATTAGGACTCAGTAAATTATGGCAGAAAGGGTCATTCTTAAGAATGGCCATCAGTGTCTTTTAGATCTGTGTGGAAACATACCGTAGCTGTGCCTCTTCGCACCAAATTTTCGGAGACGGAGTTGAGGATGGTTTTAAGCGCTATTTGTTTCTTTCATCGAGAAAATGAGAAATGTGTTGACAAAGTTGATGGGAAGTGGTTAAAAAATGCCTCTGGTTATACTTTGGTGAGGGTAGCAATTTTTATCGTTTACTTCAGTATGTTACTACGAGCGCACTAGTTTTCCCCCGCCGGTAAATGCTTGCAGTAGGCATTTCCTCACGCGTCTTATGGACAACCCTCTGACTGGTCAACATCGCACGCCTCTCCCTTTCTCTTCCGGGCTTGCTCAAGGCTTGCTCTGGGCTTGCTCCGGGCAGTACAGCGCGCTCTTTTTCCAAAATAAATGCTAATCGATATTGATTAACCGACGAATTTGTTTAAGATTTTATAAGTGGATTCATGATGATGAACTCGATAGCTTGAAGAAGATCCAAACGGCGGTTTTCAGGGATTCACGGAACGGAAAGTAACACAGTCTTGCAATTTCATCAATAACTAAAATACTAATACACTAAATAATATGAAACTTCGTATGATTGTTAAAATAGATCTTTGCTACAATATTTGTGAAGGAAAAAATCCGATTTCTTGATCTGTGCTGTTATTACAAAGCTGTAAATGCGATGCATCCATCTAGTACCTGGAAAATGCACTAAAATTCTGTTGTTAAGCACACACTGAAATAAATATAAACGGTAAAAATTTTGGTATAGAATCACTAAACACAGAAATAAACAAGCTTTGATTTGGTGTACTTTATTTTAAAATCGATTGAGCCATCTTTAAGATATTAGTCTTCAACCTCGGGTGACGGAATTTGCAACAGATATAGGTCTCAAATTCTTTTAGGGACCGATTTTGAACCCATAAAAAGCCATTGTAACGCATGCCGGGCACAGCTAGTACATTACAATGTTATATTGTTGAGCCACTCCCCCGACTGAGCTATCTTTTTCAAAATTATAAATTAACCATTTTAAATGCGAAATTATACCAATCGCTGGGACGGCTATACCCTCGTAAATTCTTGGAAACTTTTTTTTATTGTCTCATGAAATATGGACAATGGTGGGAGTAAATGCAGACTTATTCATAGTGAATCCATTGATTTAGGTATAGTGACTGCGACAGGTATCCCAGTCCTATTTCCCATCATTTAATCGCGTCACTTTCCGTTCAAGCGCTCAATAAATTAAAATTGCCACTAATAGCACATGGCAGTGAGTTGGTACGCAGTGACACACATAAGTTACAACCAAAACAGAATTGTTAACATCATGGAATCGCAGCTAACAGTTAAAACATAAATAAAATAAGGAAAATTTGCCTCAAGCTACCATTTTCCCCGTTACACGCTAAATTATCCATGACTAAAACTTGATAAATAACTGTGTGACTCAGGCACTTGTGAGAGATAAATGCACTAAAATTCACACATTATACACAATTGATAAATTATATTCAGCAACGCTGATTTGTTGGGTGTCTACGTCGGCAAATAGAGAGCTTTACTGACGCCATTTCCCCTCAACGTTCATAAAAACGAACTCAGTTTCTTTGAGGGGACTGGGTCCGAGGTTCGTACTTTAAAAAATTTCCTATTTGCAAAACTTCGTATTTTTGAATAGAGCCATGTATTTAGTATAGGCTTTTTATCGGGACCAACAGCTTTGCTTCGTAAAATCGAAACTTCGTATTATCGTGCTTAGTATTATCGAGTTGCTACTGTATATGTATGTATACAAGGGAAGCGATCAAGCTGTTAATTCACTCGGAAGATGGCTCAAGAGGAAGGGATGAGGTGACCATCAATCAACCTGGGTGATATTTAAGGAGTAATGAGTCTGCGTGGCCCATTTGTGGGTTTCCTGTGCATGAAAGAGGACCAACAGTCACTCATCTGTACGTGCACCTGGAAAACTGTCAGCGGGTCAACTACAACAAACACAATATACAAGATAGGTAAATAATGCCTCAAATGACCATGCTGACAGTATTCTTCAGGCTTTGTGGTTTTCTTATAAAACAAGTTAAATGTTTTTCACACTCGTTGAATTTCAATGGGTAACTTCCGCTAGTAATCTATAAAAATCTTGTACTCGTTCCAACAGAATGCCACTTCCTGATCCACAATGCT
Source organism: Ceriagrion tenellum (assembly GCA_963169105.1). NCBI lineage: Eukaryota > Metazoa > Arthropoda > Insecta > Odonata > Coenagrionidae > Ceriagrion > Ceriagrion tenellum. The sequence goes on along the minus strand of OY720634.1, from coordinate 158,446,131 downwards.
AAGAAATGCCTAATGGCAGAGACCATGATAAATGGCAAAGTTTATTAATAAAATTAAACTAACAAACTTTTAAGTATAATTTGATATATCTGACCTGAAGAGTGCGATCTGAAGCGAGAAGTGAATCCACAAGGTGGCAGAGAAACCCCCTAGCGCACAAAAGTGATAAGGTTGAGGCAGGGCCAGTAGATCCATCCAGTACAACAAGTGTCTCCAGGCAGGAGAGGGCCAGCATCTGAATAAGAAATCAGAAATTAGTAGCTTTGCCTATGTATGGCATGCATTATGATTTATGAACAGTATGCAAATGAATTATGATTAGCATACTTGGTAGGATGTCAATCTTAAAAATATTTAAGAGCTTGAATTCAAGAGGTGTGCATCACTGAATCTCTAGACAAATGAATAATTTATAACTTTAATTCAATTTATTAAGCATGTATAAAAAAGTTTCGCACTCATTAGTCTAATGGAAAATATGTGAAGCTCACCAACAAAGAGAAACATTTAGACTTAGGGGCACACAATTAGTCATTTGAAGATGCCACAATTTTACCCACTACTTTATGATGACAAGAAGAAATCAAACCAAAAATAGCCAAGTCAAATAAATTATAAATTCCTTTAAATCTATCAACTTGGTCTGTACACAGCCTTCCTCTGAATATAGACACAAAAGTTTTTATCTCCATTTCTGGTGAAACTTAATTTCCATCATGGCCAAAATGTCCTCACATTGCTTGAAATTCCAATGAAAATAAGTTAAAAACCGAAAGGAATCAATTTTCCCTTTTCAGTCAGCTATAAAAAGGTTTGCTCTTTTATCACGCTTCTTTTATCACACAGCCGTCAGAATGAAATATCCCATGGAAAAGACTTCCTGCACATCATATCAGGCACATAATCACATACCTTGCAGGAGTTCAAGAAAAAATGGTGGTTAACCACCTCAGAACTCCTTGTTTCCATTTAAATTGGGAATTTAGCTCAACTCTAAACGAGTCGCGCCTCTGTTCAATCACGAGCCATCTCGAGTCATCTCTCAGATTATCTCCACAATTTTTCAAATTTGAACATTCAGTCAAATCGTTTCTAGTCTCTTCTGGTCTGGTTTTCCCATGGTCAATGATTCTGATCCATAGGGCTACGCTCCACACAAATGTATTCACATATTGTAATCTCCTTTGAGCACAGCAGTTGTCTTTTACCATGAATACCATCTTAGCTTGGGCTATTCATTGTTTGATGTCCATAATACTTCTTCCATTCCACGAGATGGTACTCCCGAATCCACTTGCTCTAATTTCTCTCCACTCTGAGTGACAGCTACATTCAGCTACTCTCTTCCACATACCAGGATTTTGGTCATCGTCTTACTTATTTTCACTTGTTATTCTTGGAGACCTTGGTCCATTACGTTTATTGAGCTTTGAAGATCATGGAAAATTTCAGCTATGAATGCAACATCACCTGCGAAGCAGAGCATGTCTATTTCTTCTCCATTTCTCGTTATTCCGTTCAGTCCAATTTCTTGTGCTTCTCTTATTGCCTCCTCCAAGTACATGTTGAACAGTGCAGGTGAAAGGTCACATCATTGTCTCCTTCTTTGTTAATTATAGCTCTTATCTGACTGCCATCTCTCATTCCCATTGTGACTGATCTTATTAAATAATTGACTTACAACACAATTATATAAGTATAAATAACTTTTACTAAAGAAGAATAATATGACAAAAGACTTTTTGTCTGAGCAAAAAAGGAAAACAAATCTTTAACTTATACTGAATACTGGATTCAACCATAATAGTAAGGCTTGCAACGAAAATATATGAACAATTGAAGTCATTATGTTTTACATCCATTCTTTTATGCTTTTGAAGTAAGAGGTAACCCAGAGGATGACAAAATAGAAACAAAAAATGAAAGCTCACTCAGTGCCTGGGTCTTAAGGTTCTTGAGCTAGAGAGCACATACAAAGCTCTACACACTTTGCACACACCAGATTAGTGAGACTGAGGCAGATATCACATCCTGTTCTTAAACTCTGGACTATGCACAGCTGTGTTTTACGATATGTCGTGCAGCTAGACTTCTTTCCTTACCATTCCTCTCCTACTAATTGTCCCCCTCGAAGACCCGGAGGGCACTATAACAATATGTCCGAGCCCATACAAAAAACTTAGGAAATTTTCCATTCAAGATTATTCCACTCCATTCAAGGAGGCAGTCAGACAGATTGTTGAGAATCACTGAAACTTAATATACCTGTCCTCTTCTCACACACGACAAATGACCCCCACAGATTATGCATCCCGGATGACAATCATGGGGAAACAAGACTAGTTATGGCAGTCAGGCAGAAATGGTCGCTCGTAATAACCAGCAAGCTCTGTATACGTTTTACATTGTGACCAACAATGGCCAAATAATCACTTGCTACAGTGGCCTTCTCGCTGTAAGCCGCTCTCCTAATAATGGCCTTCTACTGTACATCCCGCCATTACACCTGAATCATATGAGTTGATATTTAAAAACATGGTCAAGAGTTATTGGATCTGTTTAAAGATGATTAATAGAAATAGCTGTGGAAGAAACCGGAATAGGATGGCCAATCTTAAATCAGATTAAATCGTTGACTGCATACTCATATCAGCCTTCTCTATTGCTTGTGATACCTTGTCAAGAAGATAGTTTAAGCCCTCTATGCACATCCAAAGAAAGCTTTTACAAGTGTTTCCATCTTTAGCAGCCCACTTGCAAATCAACATTTTGTAGGCACCAATGTCAATTCTTTTTAATAGCTACTCACTCGTGGATCTTAGTTTATTTTTTAGGTGTTTCCTCTATCTTTTTACAGCTAAAATTGAAGCCACTAAAGCTGTCGCCGAACAGGAGGGCATATAAATGTGATTTCCTTTTTTATATAGCACATATTCATAGATTTTTGTAGATTTTAACACACTTAACCATTGTTTTCAGCTTTGTTGAGGTAGAAGCGAATCTGCAGTTGTGCTCTTCGAAGCTGGCGTGCTTCTGAAACACTGCTGGCTGCGGCGACACTGACAAAAAAATCCAGACTGCTGGATATCGGAGTTTTGTGGCCGGAGGCAGTGTGTTGCGGCCGGTCTTATCGAGACAGTCACAACAAGAAACTGTGGCAAAGACACTAGTGTCACGACACATCCATGTGAGTGTTGCAACATAGCTCTCAGAGCCATCTTAACTGAGACACTTGGAGTCTGACATCAAGTGTCCCACTTTTTAAGTCCCATTAAGATCCAGCTTTAGTCTGCCCAGTATTTTTAATTTCATAGGGCAAAGTAAAAAAGAATGCAAATGAATAAAATGAACTAAATGCATGTATTTCCTCATGGGAAGCGCATTTGTGGACACATAGACTTTGCCTTTTGTAAAATGAAATTTTGGGAAAATGAAGCAAATTTCAAAATCAGCTTTTGTTCGGGCTGGGACAGACCTAATATTAATTTTTCGTTTATTTACCCTTAAACCTCCCTAACTTTTAAACTCCCGCCTTGCGTTTTGTGTTTCGTTTGTTTTTGACCCGTTCGTTGAGCGCAAGAGGGCGCTAGTTTTTCTTTTGTTTGCGTGTGTGTGTCTGTGCTTCGCCGGGAGATTGGAGTCTGTGAAAATTCACCGCAGAAGTCAGTCGGAATTCACCGAAGTGCAGCAACTCCCATCGGCAGTGGGCGAGCCAACGCCAATCGGTGAGGGGAAAAGAATGTGGTTCTTTGTTGGTGTGGGGCGGCGGGAGTAAGTCTTCCCTTTTATTTGAGTTATATTCTTTGGCCCTTTTTCCTATTCTACCCCCTTCGATTTTCCTGTTCCCTGTTATTTAATTTATTATTTTGTTATCGTACATCCACGTAAGGTCTGTCCCGACCCATTTAAATTTATTACGTTTGTTCGGAGTCGGGGTGTCAGCCCCGTTAGAGTACAGCTTTATTTGCTTTCCTTACGAGTCCATCATGAAATTACGAGGAATTTCTTAAGTCTCGTCAAGTTCAAGACTTCCCACATTTTTCAAGGTTGCAACTCCAAGGAGTTTTTTAATGTCCTTTTCAAGGAACCAACGGAAGGGAGGCCACTCAGCATTGTGACTCCAATAAAATGTGTACATATAAATATTAGAATAACAGAGGCACAACGGAAATAGTGAATTACCTTGCAAACATCATGTCCTCTCGTTGAGTCATGACAGAGGACATCCACCAATCCCTCACCAAATCCTAGCATCACTTCAAGACAAGCTAGCCTTTGGCTTCTTTCTTCCTCCGTGGGCTGACTGCGCACTACACAAAAGGAAAATTTCAACTTTTATTATGTCTCTCCACAATGGATTTCCTCACAAGGGTTGATAATGAATGCCCTGACATGCATTTGACTCTTCACACCATGCTCTTTTGACCAGTTTTTGTCTTATGGCAGTGGTTTTACAATGTTACCATGTTACCAATCTGAGAGTCTACTGTAGAACTTTGGAGATATAAATTTAATACCATAACAGATAGTAGCTCGGTAGCTTTTCTATCATTGACATATATCTCTGCTAACTTCTGTAGTTTAGCCTCCTAATCAGCTATACTCATGGTTTTAATTTCAGTGTACTCAACTATCAGTGATGCTATAACCAAGGTAGTATGCAGTCTTTTCTTTTAGAAAATACCTCAACTAAATTCTACCATGCCCTTGCAACTGGTGGAAACAAAAATAAAACAGCACTACATATATTGAAAGTGAACATAAAATGTTAATTTTATAGACACAGTTGCTAGAACTTAACAAAGTCACGAGCAAAATAATCATCTAGCTCAAAAAAATTTCAATTTTCAGTGCACATATGGCATTCACTATAGCTACAAGAACCAGGATGTTATGATGAATTACAAGGAATTAAAAAAAAAACAATCATAAACATCTACATATAACCCTGGAAGCCACCAAGAGGGTGTGAGGCAAGGGGTGTGCTATCAACACTATTTACTATAAAGTGCAATAATAATGCAACTCTAGCTTAATGCATCAGCAAGAACCTACAACAACTTGTCAAAAGGGTAACTTTTGCTGACATGCACTACACAATAGGTATTGTACCAACACTATAGAAACTATTTGTATTAATGCATTTTTAGCTACATTAACAAAATACAAGAGCCTCACAGCAGGAATGCAAAACGCGATGTTGGGAATAAGTTCCAGACTAAGAAACAGGCATTAGGGAGAAAATGAACTAATCAGCTACACTACCAGTCAACTAACCTACTGCTAAGTCTCATTGGCAGCCATTATGGTCTCCTGTTGAATGAGGTACAAAAAATGACATTTTAAACCTGTCTGTTCTGCAGCCTATTTCCCTAATTTTACTCTCATGACCTGGGGGCTGTTTCTCATATCTAAAAGTCTACAAGTTACGAGTCACATGACTATTTTCACAAGGTGGATGTGTAACACAGATATACCAAACTGAAGACTGAAGTACTTGTCCAAAGAAATGGCGGGCCTAATGAAGACCATTCATAACTTGTATTTTGATGATTACGATACATTTTGGGCGTACACCTTGCAATATTACGAATTAAAAAGTTGGTGCGATGTTTCTGTGTGAATACAAATGATTGAATATGAGCTGAAAAGTAATTTGATGTCCCAACTAACCTTAAAAGATCCCAAGCGAATGTGAGTTTTCGGGTAAACCTAGCATCATAAGATATAATCCTTAATTTCGCCATATTTCATGAAGGATGAGTTCTAATTAGTAGTTATTAATAAACCTTACAGTTCAAGATATCATGTTGAGTTGGTTTTATCTTTATTGAACCACTATTAATGGATGTATTACGAATAACGAAACTTCATGATAAAATACCCTATGTTGATGTTAGGAATATTTTTGGGAACTTACAGTTCATATTTCCACTTATTTATGATCGTATTACTTAATAGAAACTAATTGACACATAGTAGTTAATTATTTATAAACAAAAGAGAGAGTATATTTGAATATATAATATGAGACATCAGTATATTTAATTTTTTTCTCTCGACTGCTGTGTCGTCGTGAATTTCACTCAAAATCCAAGTCACCAAGATCAACAAAATAGCGAGTTGACTTTCATTTGAATAACAAATAAAAAATGAATTGCGACGTTTAAGTCATATTTAACTTTGGACATGATGGACAAAAGCAGGGTGGAGGGAGCCACCGCAGGGGCTTGCGGGGTAGCATGTAGATGGAGATGTGGGATATTTGTGGCCGATAAATCAAGAATGTTGTCACTTCTGATAGGCATCATAGCTCTCTGATGTAGTACATTTGAGGGAAACAAGTACAGCAGGGACTCTCAGACGTCTTTGTCTCTCCCTCTAGTTATGAAAATGAAGGTCCTCCCACCTGTAGAGGGGGCACTGAAATTTCCACCAGTAATGAAATTTCTTTTGCAAATGCTGGGCGTGACACAATTACTGTGTTTCTAATGCTAAAACTGAAGTGACATACAATGAATCTAATACAAGGAAATCAGTGAGAGGTTCCTAAAAGTCAGCATGTCAGCAACAAGGAGACATTGCATGATGGATGTTAAGGATGCAAACGAAACAATTTTCATTTGAAACTGGAGTAAAGAGGGCATCTATCCAACATGCTATGTCTTCTTTTAAGTGATGAGTCTTTTACACTATAAGTACCTTGAAACAATTTTTCATTCATTACTAACAAATTTGCATATATAGACCATACACATCATTTCCTGTCATTTCAAAGTAAATGTGATCATATCAAGGGTTTTTAAGTAGATGGTAGTGTGTTAGATTCATGCATACATACATACATGAATATCATTCATTAATTTACCTTTATTTCCTGAACCATAGGCTGGTGATCCAAGGGTTGTTCTAAAAGACTCTGATAAAGAACCACTTGAAAAGTTGACAGCAGATGGAATACCAACATTCCATTCATCTCTTTCTGTACAAGTCACATGTAGGAAGTTTAACAACGCTCCATACAAATTGATGCGTAGTTTCTGCGAAGGAGGAGCTGCTTGGAGAGAAGAAAAAAGCTACATGCCAGTTAGCCATTCCCTGATAGCTATAGGTCTCACAATATTCCTAAATACATGGCACATAAAATAGTAACAGTGGACAACAGATTCAATTCCAGAAAAAAATTTTGAGGAACATTTATGGAATTTCAATAAATGTTGAAATACATACAAAAAAGTTGATCATAACATAGCAAATGCCACAGTTTGACAAGATTGATAACAATTTTTATTACAAAATTCAATAACATTTATCTAAAGCTCCAATATTTTCATTGGCAATTTTGGCAAAATGAGAACTAAAAACTGCCATCCTCCTATGATTAACAACACACTCTTCCTTCAAGCATATCACGGAGTCAACTGAGTGAAGGGTTCCCAATTGCTTACAGATCATCAACTGCTACAGTATCATAAACAGATTGAAGAAAGTTCAATAACCATTATCTTAAACATATCCTAGATTTCTACTGGCTTTATGTTATTTGCACGATCAATCCTTAAAAATAAGCTACCAGTTGATTACATGCACCTCTAGAAAGTTCAAATGTTATTCTTTGAAGGTTTAAACCAGAGGAGGGCAACGATAATGGCGAGACATGGTAGGCTATTTCGAATCAAACAAGGAAGAAGTTCAAAGCACTGTTCCCAGAGGTGCTACTAGTATTGAAAGTTAATGACATAGTTTTACTTTTACCTACTAGATGTGGACATTGCAGGGGTAGGTGGGGGGCAGTCTTCCGAATTTTCATAGAGTACTCCTGAAAAGACGGGAAGATTGCTTCGTGTGTATGGCAGGGCAAGGATGTCATGGCAAAAAGGAATTGGAAGGACCCACTTCAGACAGCACGGAAAGGATAATCCATTGCACACTCACTCTTTGGATGAAGAAAGGTACGTTATCCAGTTTTTCACTAGCACAATGTTTAAGCTAATCTATTTATTAAGTGTCTCACTCCTTTCAATGTGGGTTGGTTTGTGACACATATATGCTATAGAAGACTATCCATTTTACGTGTGTCATCTATAATGTTTTTTAAACAAATGTCAATGCTTGATCATTTTATTCAGTTGTAATGATTAGCCTGTGTAAAAGTTTCGTGAGTGAGAGTGCAAAACTAATGCATGAGTAAACTACAGTTACTGACGAGCATTTCAGTTACATTTCCTTAAATACTTTATTTTTATTTAATTTATTCATAAGCATATTCAAAAGTGCATTTAAAGTGATATTCTGTGTTGATTCGAAATATTCGGATTGGCCATCTTGTCCTTTCTTACCTCCCTAAAATAACTGTTGAAGGAGTACAACTTGATTATGTTGATGAAGTGAACGATCTCGGTGTTGTTATAAATAGAACCTTGACTTGGAACTCACATGTCCATAGTATTTCTAATAAAGTTTCGAAAACACTTTATCAGCTGAAGCAATTCAGACAACTAATACCTTTTTCGCTACGCCAAAAGCTGGTAACCTCTTTAGTTTTACCACACATAGATTACTGCTCGCTGGTGTTCACCAATATATCAAAAGAACAAATTGCCATTCTACAAAGATTACAGAATTGTTGTATACGATATATATATATGATATCTCACGCGATGAACATGTCAGCCCGTATTATGAGATGTTAAATTGGTTAAAAATTGAAGAAAGACGTATGCTGCAAATGGGTATTTATTTTTAAATGTAAAGATTCCATTGTATTTATATGACCAATATGTATTTAATAAGGACAAAAAAAGCGAATGACTAGAAATAATTTGAACTTAATAATACCATGCCATAGAACAACTACTTATAATAAATCATTTTATGTATCATCGTGTAAATTGTGGAATTCTCTTCCTCAGAATATAAAGACGTTGACATCAGTGTTTGCATTCAAGAAAGCTCTGAAAGAGTATTTATGTTCTAAATATTAGTATATAAAATGAAACATTTACTTATCTCTTTGCTTTATTTTTTGTAAATTGTGCAATATTAGTGGCTGTTTATACAAAGCATTGTAAGTTTCATGCCTTTCATCTTTTTATGTCATTTTTCCAGAGACAATACCAACCTCTAATATTATGTCTCCTGCATGTTATTATGTAGCAATTACTATATTAATTTACGTTGTTTGTAAATCTTATCAGCAGCTTAAAATATAAATAAATGTAAATGCCGTGTACTTGTGCTCCATGGGATTATATGGTCCCAGAGTAAATAAACTTTATCTTATCTTATCTTCTTAGTCGGACCCACCCAGTGCATTTCTAGGAATTACCGAGGGCAATTAACCACATGTGTGTCCTGTTTGCCCTCCCAGGCCGGCCACCAAAGCATACCATGGGGGCAGTGGTAGCTCACTGCCTGGAAGTCTAATGGCTCACTCTGTGTCTGGCTCATCGTACAACTCAGAAAATTGGCCAAAACTATCATCTTGTGACATAACTGCATATGGTGATTACTGTTTCCTAGGGTATCAACATAATTTACATTGCAGCATTAGTCTGTGTATTGCAAAAAACATTACGGTTACGTTTTGTATTATCCTTGTTAAGCGTTGAATTTTTGATTTGATGTTAATAAAAATGTAAGAGTGCCTAATTTCTGTCTTATTATAGCTCTTATAGAACTTTCTTGTCGATCCCAAAAATGTGTCGCATTTTTCACTTTGGTGCAATGTAATTTTTTTTTGGCAAGGTTTCGGATAAATTAAAATTGGATTGAGTAAAAGGAAAGCAGGGGCCAGGGATGGCGGGGAAATTCAAATTTCCACGTGGCATTACCTGGCGGCCCAAATTTGAACTTTTTGTGTCTCTCACCGACTACAGTGCTTCTGGGAACAGTTCTTTTAACTTCTACCCAAAGGCAAAAAGCCTACCACAGATTTAGCATGCAGATACCCTAACCTGGGTTAAACTTTGAAAGGAAATATTTTTTGAGGTCTTACCTGAGCTGACAATCCACTGCAAAATTCCAGAAAGAATGACTTTCAGAGCAGCAGAATTGGCCTGAAGTGTTGCCTCTGCACCAAGAGAAGGGGTATTCCTTCCAGAAATGTGGGAGGTAACAGGTGTGTCCACTTGGGAACCTGGCATTGGTGTTTTGCCAGCACCCACCTTCTGAGGAAGGCATCTTAGCCTTGCTTCCCGCACTGCCACTAAATGCAAATTCCGCAGATTGACCAGAAGAAGAAGGATGACATCAGATGACATTGTGGCCAAATCTGGAGTGACATCAGTGGCAAGGGACTGGAAAAGAACCAACAATCAATTATTCTCATTTGATGCCAGTGACTTCATCATCATACAGCTGAATCTTGTTAAAATGTAAAGGCAAGGGGGCATTAAATGTGCCTTAACACTAGAACCAATTACGTAGCAACAAGATATAAAAATAATTTTCAGTTGGGATATCTTGAAGGCATGGAAGCATAGGCAGGTGTGTTCTACAGGTTTAGAGACGTTCTAATGACATACCAGGAAGCTGATTATCAATTAGTACATTCCACTAAAACTCTATTTGTCTAACTCAGCTTCTTTCTTGAAGATGCCATACTTTCTTTCACTTCCATGAAACCTTAGTTACTAATACTTTATTTTCTACCTCCTAGCCTACAAAAATTTTCCCATACATCATGGTCTTCAATATGCATCATCTCTTGCAACTTCCCTCCATCTGCCCACACCTGAATTGTTTCAATAACTAACTTCCTTCCTTTACCATTCCCATAGCCATGATATTGTAATTTTTTACATATGCCTACGCTTAGTTTGTCTTTTGTTTTTGTATTCTGGGAACTCTCCCTGTAACCACCTGCTATTACTGAATAAACATTCATGAGAACATGACATGGCGCAGTTGGGTTAGCATTCGGTTGCGATCGTAGTCTCAGACGATTAGCGTGTTATGAGCTCAGTTAAAAGCACAGTAGAACCTCCTTTTACACACCTTGATTTTACGTAATTCGCGATTTTACACTGTGACAGCCTGGTCTGGCCGGAAACTATAAGGAATTTCAATGGTGTACCCTTGATTTCACATAGTTTCTCGATTTTATGCAGTTTTTTGATTTTACGCAGTAATACTTCAGTCCTTAGGAGGAAAATGCCCTCGATTTTACGTAGACTGCACAGTATTTCAACGCATAGGACTCCCATAACTTAGGAATATAAGAGCAAATTCCATTATGTGAACAAACATACCAATAAACTGCGTGGCCCTGCCATCTACTGACCAATTATGTCACCAGACATCCAGTTTCAACAGATGTTTCTTGATTAAAAGCCGTTCACCTGAATAAAATTTAATTGTGAGTTCAAATCATTAACTTGTAATTTAATGACTGAAACCTTCCACACTGAATAAAAATTTTCAATATTTAATGAACGACTGCGTGCGCTGTAACTTCAATTTCCCTTTAATTTTCTGGTAAAAGTTTGTTTATATCTCATCCTTTCAAGTTACATCACAGAAAATGGGTGATAATTCTTGAATATTTCCATCGAGATATCACATCTACTCTGAAAGCCGCCTTAGGAGTACATGTAAATACTTAAGATGCTTAAGAATGCAAAGAAAAGCTTTATGGCATCTCAATTATAAAATGATGATTACTACCCCAATTCTTAAATGTGAAATGAAGTAGTAACACACAATTAATGTAATTTTCACCAATGCATCAATTCTGCGAATGACCGTGGGACTCAGTAGTGTACAAAATCAATCCCAACTTCAAGCGATTTTCTAAATAAATAGTTGCCATTGACTTCAGCCGCTGGATGAAGGAATTATCCAAAACTTCACAGTATTGAACCATAGGAAAATGGTGCTCTACTACTAGTGCTGCATCAGTATGTATATGCATCTCATTTCCAGTTATCATTTTTTTTCAATAATTCATCTTACTCATGTTTTCTTTCCTAAGTTACATTATAACCACCCAACTCCATCCATCACATTCAGGAATGGGGCTAGATATAAAGGGTATACCCAAATGGACTATTTTGCACACAATCCAAGCAGTAGGGGAGTCATAGAGTGAGGTATCCTCAAAAACAATTATTAATTGCTGGAGAGCGGCAGGATTCCCTCTCCAAGCACCTGATTATCCTGTTCCTGAGGTTAGTCTTCAATAAAACTACCTTAATTGTGAATAAATTCGTGTTAGTGTCAGCAACGAATAATTATTTGTCAATTTTAATATTTTGGAAGAGGTACACTATGAAATGACTATTGAGATATGAGGTTTGGCAAGTGATTTCCAAAATTACTTGTCCCAAGTTGGCAGTTGAAAGGCTGCAAACCCCAGCAATTATATGTCGATAGATGATGCAAGTCTCCAATCATGTGAAGATCGAACCCTACAGCCGGCATCGGAAGAGCCAGTGGTAGGGCCCAGTTAGGATAGCAGCGACGAAGAAGAAAATGACCAAGTCCTGATCTCTATTGAAAATAATGAAGTTTTGCTTGCTCTCGATACAGTACATCGATACCAAATTATTAATGATGTCGACTCCCAGTTCACTTTGCATTTATCCAATTGAAAGGCCTTAGTGGAAGCAACTATGGAGCCTAGCAATGAACGAAAACAAATGATACATTATTTTGCTAAATTAGTGATTCTGTCAACAGAAGAACTGTAGTATATTTATAATTAACATTCATTCGTACTTCCTCTCAACTTATTATACTCTGATTCCCTTTTCTGAGATCGTCGGAATGGATTAGAAATTAAACCAAGGCCCCAACCATTAAACCTTAAATCTTGGTTGCAAATAATTTAAAAAATCAAAAGAAGAAACCTCAGCATTGATTCCAAGTAAAATAGGGGCTCATTTTTTGGGCCTTTGCAGCCCTAAGTGCAATGGATTTCTCGTACCCGAAAAGTATATGTACTGACATTCAGGAGAATTGGTTTGGTAGTTTTCAAGAAAATATTTACATACCGATATATGTATAAACATACATATTACAAGAATTGCTTGTTTAATAGCATAAGATGATGACATGAATTTAGCCTCAGCATTTTCCAGGGTTTAATTTTACTGAAGTTGTCACCGTGCACCATCCTTTTAGAGGATAATGGACATTTTTTCTTGACACCATCTAAACTAACATTCCCATCATTAGCATCAATGCAATTATTTTTATGCATTTCTCAGTGGCCTCAGTGAATTTTTACACCAATTTTTTTCCATAATGTGAGCTATCTTTGGTTATTATGTACTCTGAAAATAATATTGCATCATTTACTAACAAGCCAAAGAAAAATATATTATATGTTACGAAATAGTGATGCTTTCCAAATTTGTAAAATATTACCGATTGTATGAAGTAATGAGAATGCCTCATTAAGCAATCAACATATATCTGCAGTCACGGAAAAATACACTGCAGGTACGCACATGAATTTTTGTATGCAACGAATGCAGTTTGATCAATATATTAATGTGCATTACCAATAGAACTTAAAAAATACTATGTATGTGGTTTACAGTCTGATCCAGAATTAATGTCTTTTTTTCTACATTAGCTGTGACACCCTCCTGCAAAAATTTTGACGATTTCAACAGCATTACTCACCATAGCATCGTCGGGTAAAATCTATTATCAGGGAAAAAGCTTGTGTATAATCATTGTGGGGATACATATGTATATAGTACCAAGAACATGAAATATCTTCATGTTAATATGTACAATATCTATGTACATCTTCAAGTGAATCCTTGAGCACCATCAACCTAGTGACAATTAATGGCAAAGATAATCATCATTAATGTTTTAGGGTAATCATTTTATCTACTTAATCACGAAAAAACGTTAAAACAGACAAAAAAGCTTGTGTGGGCAAAAAGTTAATGATTTAGAATGTGGAAAGACACACAATGCAAAAATGTTAAATAAGGATAACTTTTACATTGTTTTAATATGGAATGAAACGGGACCTCAAAAAATGAACAATACATCTGAATAAATGCTGAATTCGAAGACATTAATTCTAGATCAGACTGTAAACCACAAACATAGCATTTTTTTAAATTCAATTGGTAATGCACATTAGTATATTGACATAATTAGATACTAGAAAATAATCATACCTTCTTCAAAATGACTTGAAGAACATCAAGCAGCAGTTGAAGATGGAGAGAGGGAGCCAAAGCCTCCGATGGAGTGGTTGCAAACAGGACTTCGGTCACCTGGCACCAACCTTCCATGCATCGTCCCACTCCCCATGCCCTTGCCCTTCGATGATTGTATTGTTTTGAGTATTTTAACACCTCCTGTGGATTGACATTAATTTAAAATAGAATAATTAAGCAGAGTAAATTTGCAGCTTTTCAGATAGATTTACAATGATTCTATACTTAATGCTGTTGCTTTTTACTTCATTGCACTTGTGAAAATCATCACCTCCACCAACACTTTTCAATTCAACAATTATCCTATGTTCCAGCCGAACTGTTTTTACCCAAACTGGATTTCAAAAGCTCTCAATTTTTTTCATTTCCAGCATGTGCATTATTAACAAATTTTGAAGGTGCTGTGACTAGCCACCGCATTACCTTTAATGAGTCACCGGTAAGTGTCCATAAGTGTGAAATTCCACAGAAAAATCATTTACATTGACCAGGATAAAAACAAGGTTCCCTCCATTCCTGGATGAGTGCTTTTGGCAGTTTAGCTTTTAAGGCATGCTCTTCTCCAGTGGATTTTTGTGGGTGTTAAAGAAACAAGGAACTCCGAACTGCAGGACATACAATGTACTGAGAAGTCCAAGACATGCACTTGGCACCACTGTCCATGAGGTTAAAGCCAAATTTTTTTACCACAAAAGTTGTTTACTCTTTTTAACAAATTTCGAGGATACTCGTTATAGACACAGCATTACCTTTACTGAGTCACTCGCAAGTACACATTGGAGTTTAGACTAAATGCAACACTACAATTACTTAAAGAACTCATATTCCAAAAGTGTCAGGGTGACTCAATGGATATTATTAAAACTCCACACAATCATTTTCATAACTTATAGAAGGAACACAATAACAGATACTCTGCCAAACTGATAAGTACAAAATTTCATTCTTGCCATGCACCATTACTGACTATGACAAAAACAGGGTGAGACATAAGAGTGTCCAATATAATAGTACAATTGACAGAAACAGAGCCGATCAATGAACACATCCGATGCCATTTTGGGGAAGAGAATCATGTTAACAAAAAATCTATGATGACAGCCTTAGTTAAAGCCATATGATTATGACAAAACTGTTAACTTTTCTTTATAAGCCAAATCAGAATAATTCAGCAGTGCTTACATCATGGATGAACTCTATGATATCAATCATTATGCAGTTCACTTTTGCCTTTACTCTCTCCTGATTCTTTTCTCCAATTCATGCCTTTTTCATGGCTGAGGTCTCAATATTCTCATCAAACGCCATTGCATTGGCTTGCACGGTGATATATAGATGCAGTTATAATTATGGCTTACCTGTAGCTATACATATATTTACTGACAACATGCACACAACATGATAAATGACCACAAGTAAAACCACTTATTAAATTACTAAGGTTACAACCATTGTACAGTGAATATAAATAATATGTACTGCAAAATAACATGATACTAAAATTACAAGTAAATATGAGGAGCCATACCTTCATCTCTGCCAAGATGGCCTGTCTCTGTGAGACTTGTATTGACTGAAGTTCATCCACGAGAGTGCGTCGGAGGGAATCAAGTTGAACAAGGCGAAGTGGTGGGCAAGATGGAGCAACATGAGGCCAACTATCACCACCAGGAGCAACTGAAACCTCACAATTACGAAGAACCTAAACAGAAAGAAACACTTTCTTACCAATTATCTGTCAATTTGAGTCTACTTCATTTCTGACAATTTACAGAAAACATTGAGGGTAAAAATCTCTTTTGTCTATTTTATTCTTAAACCCAGATTCATGGAGCAAAAACCAATCATCCATATTCATATTCTTGAATGATAGCACATACTTCCATACATATACTCCTGAGTTCCCATTTTCAATTTGTAATTCCAATTATAAGACCTCAAGTGATAGGGAGAGAGCTTAAGCCATAATTTCTCCCAAATCAAGAGTATTTCTCTTTTGACTTAGCAGCAATGCCATAATGAAAACATTTATCTTTTTTTAAAACTCACCTGCAGCACCACATACCATACTTGCTGTCAAACACTCAGATGGGTAGCAGTAAAAATTCTCATGCGTGCTCAGGCACAGAAATATGATAAACTAAAATCATGGAAAATAGGACAGGAATATCTGTTGTACCCACTGACTCTAGGAACCTGGTTTAACAGGCATGGACCTTAGCTAAAGAAGAGAAGGAACCATCAGCTCTAACCATGAACTTTCCTCTGATCTTCTACTCATCACCCCATATCCCAGCCTGGGAGATCTCTGTTTTGCATCATCAAAATACAAGTTATGTATAGTCTTGATTAGGCTCGCCATTTTTTTGGACTAGTACAAGTTTTTGATTAAGTATATCTGAGTAACCCATCCACCTTGTGAAAATAGTCATGTGACTTGTAACTTGTAGACTTGTAGCTCCGAGAAACAGACCCCAGGTGGAAAAAGTTTTGCGTTACCTGTCAAATGGAAAAATTTTAGAAGTGATTGAAACCTATTTCTTGAAAACATTTTTCCCAACCAAGGGGATAAGTGAGAATTCGTGGACCAATATGAAAAAATGGATGATCAACTTGTGATTCCCATTTCCATAAAAACTGCAATATAAGCCTTCACCTCCACCGTGGTGACTGGACACTATTTCTGTATACTCGAATTTTGTGAGAATGCATAGTGAGAAGCCAAAAACTTTTCAGCGTACCTGTTGGTCTCCTTCACAACCATGGTCCAGAATACGTTGGTAAAAAAGAGGTTGAAGTACATGATTGGAGGAGAGTTTGGTGGTGGTAGATGTTTGGAACCAGGAGTTTCCAAGAATCATAGAAGAAACCTAGCATCTTTTTGTTATGGTCATCACTTGTTCGTGGAACGTACGAGAATGCGATGTGCATCATAGTGAATAAAATGTTTCAAAGCAGTTGAAAAAATAAGAACATAAAAAAAATAATACCTCCGACATAAATACAAACTACAGAATATAAGAAGAAAGTCAATCAGTTTTAGGCTACCAAACAATGTAGTTTCTAAAGTGTCGCACCAGAAAGAGTTTCATAAGAACCAAATGTGGCTCTCAGAAAATTCAATCCGACATATAGTTATTTAAATTACCAAAGCTGTTGATCTTTTCAAGTAACAATGAAAATTATAGTGCCATGTAGTAGCAGTCCTGCCAGTGAAACTGTTGTCCCACAAACAACTGACACGGAAGAAATCCCAGAAAACATGGAGAGATCTACATTCCAGCTCTGTGGAAACCTGAGAACCAACATGAGAAAAACATTGTTTAAACAGGTCTCCTCATAGACGACGATATATCATCGTTGGCACTTCTGGCATTATGCAAACGATGCCATATTGCTGCGTGGCATCAAAGGGTGTACTGACTGTTGAGCTGGCTGATGACTAGGAAAAACTTGGTGCCATCCTGGTTAACTCCACTTAAATGGTGTTTGTTTTTATTCAAATCATCTTTTCCAACAAGAAGCTTTCCTGTTATCCCTCAATGATACCTTGTATATTGTTGCTCTATACCCCATGAGGATGCTTGAAAGATTTGGCCTATAGGAACTATGCCATCAATGCAATCAAAAACTCAGCACAACTTGATACCATCTTCCTAGACTGTCTTAAAGCTTTTGACTCCCTCAATCATCACCTACTTCTTCATATATTGTGCGCAGTTCAACATCCATTGTTATTTCCTCATACTCTTATCCAACTTTGTTTGTAACAGGAAGAATCAGGTGGATTCAGAGCACTGTTATGAATGCATCTTAGTTCTCTGCCAATTGCATAGACCAATTCTGTTATGACCACACCCTGATGGTTCTATTCTCTTCTTTTCAGTCCCCTGTTAAGTGAGGACTACTCCAATGCAGTGTCCTCTTACCATGTCTTTTTCATTTACTTTTCAATGACCTTGGCCCCCACCTGTAAACTTCCCAAGTTGATACCCTTCTTCATGCCTTGCCAGATTTTTCAATCAATGATGAATTAATTTGCTCATCCAAGCCACCCTAATATTTCGTGACTTCATAAGGTGAACATCATAACAAAAAAAGATGTTTCCAACTGCCGGCATAGAGAAGTAGTGCTTATAGAGGCAGATTTTCAAACAATTTCCGATAATTTTGAAAAAGGCAGCAAACAGTGTATGAGAAGCAAGCAGGGGAAAGGAATACCTAATGCTACCATTCATCAGTGAAATATTTACACCAGATTATAAATTCATGAGGAAAAAATTATGAGAGAAAATACAGCCAATAAACAAAAATCTTTTGCTATTACGCAGTGTTATAATATGAAGCAAGTGCAAAAATGGTAAATGATCAATATCTGGTATACACAAGACACGAAGCTTTTGGGAATCACAATATTTCCAGCATTCATATAGTTTTCCCAGAAGTAGGCAGTATGACTAAAAATGCTGTAGTCACTCATCCTGAAGATATTACTACCAATGATAGCATAAGTAATGTGAATAATGATCATTTATATTTCCACAAAGTTTTTTAACATAAAATATTTGAACCATTTCCATTTGAGATGTTACCAGCGAAGGCAGTCACAGCAAAAAATATTATACACATCTATAAATGAAATCCATGGGGTTGAGACAGAAAGCCAAACAATGCTTTAAGGTGGCTTTGTCAACTACCAAACAGCTGTCATTGCCATGGCACAACATAAAAATTGAGGTTTGCAAAACTCTGGAAAACCTTCCATTATTTAGGTATTTCCATTGTTTAGAATACTGGGTTACCAATTTTCAAACGTATCATTTTTAAGAATTTTACAATTAGCCTTAACTTAAATTTGTCTTGAGACAGGGCCTAATTTGTTCCTTATGTTTCCTGAAGATGATTTGCCTTATCAGCTTCTGTAGGCATATTAAATTTTGCATATTAAAAAAGGAAAATTATTGCAAAAAAGGACATTTTCCCATTAGGTATTCATAAACATTTAAGGAGAAACTGTTTCCTACAATTGTAATAGGGTTGATATGACAAAAATGTTTTGATTTTCACTCTCCACTTCAAATACAATTAAGGTAATTGTATTACCCAATTGGAAAATATCATAAAAATATGAATACGTTAAAATAAGTAACCATTAGCAAAACAGAAATTTGAGAGGAGAGGAACAATTACTAGGATAGTTATGTTGATACCTCGTTAATTCGAACCCGCTTAATTCAAAATACTGCTTAATTCGAAGTTATGAGCTGTCCCCAGCAAACGGTATAGGGAATTGCATGCTAGATGGTACGGATAATTCGAAATACCGCTTATAAGTAATTCGAAGTCCCATTTCGCCCCGATGACTTCCGATTTTATCAGTTAATTTGAAGTCATCCTCAGTGGCGGCGCACTTTACTAGGTTGGAAGTGCTTATTTTGAAGTGATTAACGTTGTCCTGCTCTTGAAAACCAACCTTTACGACATATCTATTTGGAATTAAGCTGTTCTCCCCATATCACATATCTCATGAGTAGGTACTTCCGTTTGGAAGGGTCGTAGACTGTGAGAGCGTCTCCTAACCATACCTATGCCAGGAATAGAACTTGAGTCATACCCCTTCAAAGTCTTCTTTTCACTTCCCCCTGCATAACACGATACCGTTGCAGCTGCAACCCTTAGTAATTTAGCCGGCTCATTTTTTCCCTGAATATTAAGTTACAAATGTCAGTTAATTCTAGTCGAGAGAGGAGGCTCTCCATCACCCCTCCCTCCACCGACAAGGGATGAAGCCTCAGCGTGACGATACAGACGACTCTGGGAACTACATCAGATGCCACGGGCTGCGAATAGAGGCATCTGTTGAGAGAAGGCTGCGAAAAGCTTCCTATCCTGCCTGCTCTTAAGGGTCGCCAGCCGTCCCCTCTCTTGCCCTAGCCCAATAGTCTGTTGCCTTCCCCTCTCTCACTCTGGTGCCTCCCTTCTCTCCGAACTGTCAAGGCAGATGATTGGAGGTCATAATCCTTGACGACCCTGGCTGAAGGGTTCTGCACCTGACGACTTGACCATCTCCAAGGAAGTCAAGTTGACCTCTTGACTTATCAGGTGAAAGGAAAAGTAAGCATATTTATCCACTTCTGCAGAGACGAGTATTGACCAGGTGCAGTAATTTTAGCATTAAATATTTTAATAATCCGCTGTCATGTCATGTTAATGTTAGCGGCACTTGTATCGAATGTGAGAAACTTAATAATGTGGTGATAATGATAAAGCCCAAAACTGTTATTCTCTGTTGAATTGTTTTATTCACCTAAGAAAATATTTTAGCTTAATTCTCACGAATAGTCATGCATTTATTCCTCCATTGTAGGCTTAAATAGCTTTGACGATTGCCCTCATTGACGAAAGACCGGAGCAGAAATGTCTTTGAAAAGAAAACACAACGCACAGACTCTTACGGAGAAGATGAATATTCTTCGTGAGGCGGATACTGAGGTGACAACAAAAACAGAAATTGCAAAGCAATACGATATTCCGCAATCAACGCTGTTGAATTACATTAAAAATCGCGATGCAATTATATCTCTAGCAGAAAGCAGAAAGGATGACGGCAGGAAGAAAAGAAATCGGGGAGCCAAGCACGAAAAGGTAGAGAGTGAGTTGTTGGATTGGTTCTTCCAATGTAGGGCAAATAATATCCCTCTGACTGGTCCCTCAGTAAAAGAGAAGGCCGAAATGATCGCTCTTAAATTAGGCAAAGAATTTAAGTGCTCTAATGAGTGGCTGCAGAGATTCGAGAAGAGGAATAAAATTGTGTCTTTGTGCGTGTCTAGAGAAGGCACATCAGTGGACGTAGGTGCTGCTGAAAGGAGGCGAGAAAATGTCAAACATTTTTCAGGACTATGCTCCAAAAGATATTTTTAATATGGGTGAGAGTGGAATCTTCTATAACATCCTGCCGGATAGGAAGCTCGCCGCGAAAGGAGACAAGATGCCATGGAGGGAAGAAAAGTAAGGAAAGGCTGACTGTCGCACTGTGTTGCAACTCCGATGGCACCGAAAAACTTCAGCCTATGGTGTTAGGAAAATACGCCCACCCTAGGTGTTTCAAAGGAATTCAAACTCTTCTTTGCGGTTATAGTGCCAATAAAAATGCTTGGATGACCGCAGCTTTATTTTGTGAGTGGCTTACAAGTTTTGAGAGAAGAATGGCTGGCCAGAATCGAAAAATTCCGCTTTTAATAGATCAGTGCACTGCTCACAGCATTGAAGGGCTCAATCTAAATAATATTAGAGTCGTTTTCCTTCCCGCAAACACCACTAGCTACATGCAGCCTCTTGATCAGGGCATTATTTATTGCCTCAAGGGATCATATAGAAAGAACTTGGTGAGGTACATGATCAGGGAGACCGCAAGAAATATTCCCGTTCAACACATCAGGAAGTTGAACGTGCTGGATGCGATGAGGAATATCTGTGCATCTTGGAATGAAGTTTCCTCATCTGTTATTGCAAACTGCTTCCGTAAAGCTGGTTTTGGGGGAAATGGCTTTAAACATAAGTGACTCAAGTGAAGATATCGACTGGCCTGAAATTCATGGTGAAATTAAGTGTCCAACTAATTTTCTGGAATACGTCCATTGCGATGACAATGTGATCACCACTTTCGAAGAATGCCCCGCTGAAGATACCACGGTTGCTAAGTCAAATGAATGGAGACTCGATGGCGACAGATGCAGGATAGAAGTAAGTGATTTGGATGGAGAAGAGGATGCTGAAGAGCAGTTGATAAATATGCAAGTGACTCGTAAAGAGGCATTTTCTGCTATCTCGATGGTGGAAATGGCACTACGAGAAAGACTAAATTCCGATGAAAATCTTTCCCAAGCCTTGAGCATTCTGTGTAAACATGTGCACAAACTCTACGAAAAGAAAAGTAAACAAACGACTATAGATCCATTTTTTTCCAAAAAATAACTTTTGTGATGTGTTTGTATGTAGCTGGTAGCTAGAATGGTCATTCAAACATATATAACCATTTTCATTTCCAATAAAACTTTACCAAAAAAATCTTCAATATATTCTTTGGAAATATGACGAAGTTTTTTGCAAAATCATAAATGCCATTTTTGACAGAATATCGAACTCAATCTTTGGGATTCTACTGGAATTTTTCGCTGACTTACAACATATGTATTATCTTACGGACAAGGTAAAATTATTCATTCCATTCATCTGAAATAGACGTGGTGGAGTAGTCCAGAGAGATGATCTTGATCTGTTTTCCTGGTTAAGCATGTGCATTATCGGAAAACCACCTCTCTAACTTACTTCACTTTGATCCTCAGATTCCTGTGTCTTCCCCTGGTCGCTGGAGAGCTTTACTTGCCAACTTTCTCTGTATTCTTCTAATCATATAGTTGCTCTTCCCCCGCACTTCTTGTGAATCACTAGGTACGGTAGGGAGAAGGGACTGCTTATGTGGGGTGAGATTCCAAAACTGCATCATAATTTTTTCCTGGGTTTCCCCGTGCTCTAGGAGGGAGGGGAGACCCAAGCTGACCTTCAGTCGATTCTCTACCGTTCTCTCCATCCAAAAGGGAAGAACACGTAATGCATTCTCGGAAAGCATGGGCACTTTCTTGACCGATTGAGACCCGGTACAGGTCCATGGAGCATCATACCGATGGTAGGGACGGATAAGCTGTGCTATTAGGTCGATGCACGGTGCTCCTTTTGCCAAGAACTTGGATTATGAAGCATGAAACGTGGGCGCAGAAGATTGCCTCTTCTGTACGTTGAAAAATTATCTCGTCCAATTTACCCAAGCTGACTGTACCCGCGGTTCAATTTGTGTGAAGATTGAGGTGATTGATGGGTGAAAAATTCAGTGAGGCAGGAAATTGTCGTAATGAACCTACGTGGCAGGCGTTTCAATATCTGTGGGCTGACACAACATACAGCACCATTGCTGGATGTTGGAAACAATTGATAGGTGAATCACCGCATGCAGATTCAAGCCCAAAGATCATTTTTTTCGTGCAATCACGACTAAAAAAAGCGTATTACTCCAAATTATCCTAAGTTGGATAACCTCGAAATATTTCATTCTCACGAAACTGAAGAATTGTGGTCATCAACTACTCCAAATAGAGTGTATTCTGTACCTACCTGTTGATAAAAAATGTAGTTTAACGATGATTTTATGGAATTGGAATATATTTGTTTGTTTTCTGAAAGTACGTTTAATTCGAGGTTTTACTGTAATAAGTTTAGTCCTATGGTTAGTGCTGAACTAGTATGGTTAGAAGAGAAAGAGTGCATCTTGCCGCAAAAAACACCAAGTAATCTGGACTGAGTTCTGAGAATTGAATGTCAGTCTGGTATCAAAAGAATAAGAGCAAATTAAATACTTTTATTGGATTCAGTATTTACTTGAACCACTATTCAACTTTGATTTTAAGGACCAAATAATAAAAAGTGAATAAATACACTCAAAAGTACCATAAGTACAAAAACGTTCGATAAAATTTACTACCAGAGGGAACTTATCAACTTCACTGAGGGTCTAATGACATTTATATACTTAATATATTACAAAAATGATGAAGCCCAAAGTTGTTAAATACTGACCTGCTGTATTTGAGAAGGCTCGAAGAACTCCCAATTGGGGGAAGGTGTTTGCTCTGGAGAAAAATTAAGAGATTCAAGTACTCGAATAAGAAGACGATCATGAGGTCTCGCACCGCTGGGTGGCACTGGAAAGAGGAACAAAAGAAAAATACAGTGAAACTTCCCAGAATAAAGGGGCTACATTCCATAACAATAATGTCTCATGAATCCATTTTGGAGGAAGTAATACTTTTTTCTTTATATACACCACAACAGCACAGTCTTACACCCCTGGTATCCCTATTCTTCTCACCCAACTTCCTATTCCAAGAAAGAATCCTGTTCTTTCAACCCCTTTGACTGTAATCAATCTCTTAGATGCCTCTTCCTTTTCACTCACCACAGTTTTCACACCTTCATTCCATTGCACATCTTTTCCCAACAACCTAAGTTTGAGTGATGGCGCAAATTTCCTATTTTTCCTAGTGAATGCTAAGAACCACTTGACGTGTCTTATTTTAGGTGATGTGGAAGCCCAGACGGAAGGACATTTGTCAACGGCCCAAAAGGTCTCAGGCTCAAATTTTAGTGAGACCTCTTCAAACACTTTTACACTAAATGTATGTGATGTGACTTCACTTTTGTCATAACTTGAATATGCGGAATGGCCAGGGTATAGATATTGTCCTCAATCTTGAGTGGGTGATTTTTACACACATTTGGGCTATACAAAGGGATAAGGTCTCCTCTATAGTCAATTGAGATAATATACTTTCCTCTCTTGGGAACTAGGCCCCACCTCAGCTTCTTATAGTATACATACATTGAATAACAGTGGGGATGAGGTGCAGCCCTGACGTAGCCACTTTGTTATTAGAAACCAGGGATGTTAAACGAAACTAAGTCATAGTTCCGCAATAGTTCAGAGTGGGTCCAGATAATGTTTCGGTTTACTGAACCAAGTTGGACGTAGGAACAAAAATCTCTGAACGAAAGTGGTTCTGGAACAAAAGTGGAATGAAAATATTTTGAACGAAAACCCACAGGAACAAAAGAGGAACCGTTCCAATTTCGGTTCAGGATAGGAAATGTTTCATTTCCACCTTCCCTCCTGTTGTTCCGACTTTCATTCCGAGTAAATATTAGAGCATACATTGTTTCTTCAAAATGACCTGCCTCCATGTATGACACTTTGGGTATAGTTTGGGGAGCTAGTGAAGGTGTTTCATCATGTTTGGTAAAAATGGAAGACAAAAGAAAGAAACCAGAATTTTTATTCAATTAATGGCAAAAAATTTCAGCCTAACACATTGACTGCAGACCACGTCTATCGACATGTTTGAGCACTACTGTCTGTGGCAGAACACGTCGATTGATGTGCAGAGTCACTCGCAAAAGAAATGGTACCTGGTGGGATCAGAGTTTTTGGTACCCAGTTATCTATTACTCAGCCTCTTCTCCACAACTATGGCAATTAAGATACACATCCGTTTATTTGAGCATCACTTTTATTTCAAGTTATGTTAAAACAAACTTCGACTTACTAAAATCATTTTTCGAGGTATAATGTGGTTATTTTGCATTATAAACTAAGGTTTTAAAAGTAATTGTTGCATTTATCACCAATGAGATATTATGGAAATTAAATTTTTGATTTACAATATCAAATAATTTTCTATAATAATTTAATACCTTGTGATGTGCACGTATTTCACAAAGATGAAAGGGTGAGCATTTATAGGTGCCAAAAAATTCTTCTCTTTCCTTTTACCGGCATGCATATTTTTCGGTCTCCTTGCATTCATAAATAGGTTATCACTTTGGCAGATTCTCCATTCCTAGGTTTTACATTTAAATGTATCTACATGATTTGTAATTCTACGGAAGATTTAAAAAATTGCTCTTCTTGTTCCGAGGAGCCTTCATTGTAAATAGAATATGACTTTTTCTTTGTTGTGTATGTACCTGAGTATGCTAAGCTTCTTTTCTTGGCTGCAGAATGAATACCAAGTTTTGACTGAGTTCCCTCCAAAACGACAAAGTTTTAGAAAAAATTCAATCTGGGAATATTTTTAGGCATGAATTGGTAAGATGAGATTGACAGCATTGGAATGAATACAATCTTAAGGATACCTTCCTATATGGTCACCATACAATGTAAAAGGAAATACTAGTGCCAGTGTCATTATCTGTATCGTCATCAAGTAAGTGCCATCAGATGAAAACAACTTTGTGTGACAATTGATGTTCATGAAACCTCCTTTTCAATGAGAATCATACCAGTGGCATTGTGATACTTTGATACAATGACCGTTACTGCACCGTACGAAAATAAGGATAGGATCGGAGTGTCGAATACAAATTAGAGGTAGACGTGGTGAAAAGAGGTTCTCACATCAGGCATTGAAACTTCATAGGTTTAAACTGTGATAACATGGGGAAAGGAAGACATCAGGGAACAATATTTTCTCCTACTCTGGGTAAGTTTATAATTAAAGTACACTCGTAATTTATTAATACTCACTGCTAAATTTCCCCTATACTTACATAGCATTTTCTATTCCCTTCTGCAAAGATCCCATCAAATCTAAAGGAGTACGCAACTTCGGTTTTCAAGTCCTATGTGTGAATCAATTCCTCACTCCCAAAGTTATTCATTTTATTTTCTATTCTTTTGCTTTATACATTGCTCAAAAACATCGCTTTTCCAAAATATCTTTTGTTGTAATTTTAAGGTCGCTGTTTTGGACACCTGGTTTTTTGGTGGTGTACTCTGCATCTGCCTAGCACCCCTCTTTAAAATATACATTTTATCTGAAGAGCTTCAACTCCTACCCTACTCTACACCTTCATAAAGAGCAATTACATACCATAGCAACACAGTGACAAAACTTAGCTGTATCCTACACTTACTTCAGCCAACAGACAGCAGATGTGACCTGCTGAGCTGGAGGCCAGCCCTTAAAAATAATTCTTATTTTGCACTAGTGCAGAAGCTGGGCAAAGCTTTTCCTGGGTAGACTTGCTAACTATCCAAGGAGGCGTCACAAGTAACAGAAATTACTATTTTTCTCAGCTTTTGTCCATGACATATGACACTTTCGTTCTGATACTGCTGTAAGATTGGAGGCCCATTACATTAGGTTAAGGAAAAATAAGGAGAAGGTAAGTTAGACAGGATGAGGACAACCAGAGGAGTATCACGAATGGTAGAGGAAGGAAGTAAGTCACTGAAACCATTCAGGAGGGGGCAGATAGTGTAAGTTACAAGAAATGATGGATATTGAAGACCATGATGTGGGGGAAAGTTTTCATAAACTATGAGGTAGAGAAGAAAGGATGAGTAAAGAAGTTGTCATTCAATTGAAAGGAATAATGTCATAGAAAAGAAAGAAGAAGATTAAGACAAATAGTTTTTCAGTAGAGTCTATTCATTGATAAACAGCTTCCTGGCATTTCATTATAACCCCTATAAACCTGTAGAACAAACCTACTGATACTTCCACACATACAAAGTATCTCAACTGAAAATTATACTTATATCTAGTTATAATATAACTTGATAAAGTATTAGGGCTAATTTCATGCCCCACAGCATTTACAATATAACAAGATTCTACTGTATTTGTCCCATTTTCTCTGCTTCATGGATAGCATATGCTCCAGCACACATCCATATGGTAGCAACTCACAGTCTGACACCCTCTCCCTTTTTTACCGTTTTATGCCAACTTGCACCACTCTACCTCACATCTCACTTTCATTGCAGATTCACTCCGGACATAACAAAAAAGTGGTCTGTTCCACATTTGCTACCTCACGACCAATACATTCCACACTAACTCTGTCAATCTCTTAACATAAAAAAGAAAATCACTCACTCTTAATATTGCCCCTTTGAGATGTATTCATAGGATTTTTCTTATGTTTTAACCATTTAATCTTGAGAAGCAGTCCCATTTCAAAGCACTTAGTAAGTATTTTCATTCACAACAGAGACAACAAATGACCCAACCACTTTGAATCAAATCCCCTCCAACACTAACCCAACCAATTATGTCACCTAGCACAATTCTTCTTTCATCGGAGAGGCAGTTATTCAAAAACCTCTCTGATTTCCTATTAACTATCGTTTCACTCTACCAGTTATTCCCTTTTCCAAGAGAAAGGAAAAAGCTGAGAAAAATAATATGTAAAATTCTAATTCACTTCACAGCCATGGATTCCGAGGCATTTCAAAATATTATGAGAAAATATTACAGGGCTTCAATCTGTGATGATTATTTCCTTCCATACTAGAGATAGAAATGATATAACTACATATTTCCATTCTGTATAGTCTTTGCATTTTCAAAAATGGTCTGTATTATGAGACTGTTTCTAAAGCCAATACTTACCATAGCAACACAAAGACAAAACTTTGTTGTATCCTTCACTTACATGAGCCAACAGGCAACAGATGTGACCTGCTGAGCTGGAGGGTGGTCTCTTCGTCCTTTCCTTCTTCTTCTCCTCCTCCTCCTCCCAATCGACTCCCATCAACTGACAATTCGGAAGTATCCACTGCTCGGCCAGGCCATCCCGGCCCCAGAGTTCTCATTGTGTTTCCTAATGCTTGTGAACCAGGAACAGAACAAGGCGTAGACAACAGAGTTCGCAGGAGAGTGGTTAGCTGCAAATGATGCCGGTTGGCTGCAAGTGCCTTCAACTCCACAGCCACTGTTCTCAACAGCCATGATGTTTGACCAAGAGCATTAACTGAAGATGAATAAAAAAATAAGGAAAGGCCATAAACAAAGACAGTAATTTAGGAAATTAATCAAAATAAGGAACCAGATGATTCATTTTCATGACCACATATGATGAACTCAATCAAAAGTTTATGTAAAAAAACATTTCCTGCAAGAGGTTTCCACACCGCTCAATGGAAGACCATTATACAGCCTTAGGATGTTCCTTAATAGCACGTTTTCCTCATTTGTATGTTCATTTCCTCTGGTCCGTGTCACAGTGCATGTAAATAATTATGGTTAGCACGTTTGGAGGACCAAACCAAATTTGTCCTAGGAAAAATCTCATATGTTAATCAGACAACGGATATACCTCAAGAAGTTTACTTCTCACATTAAAAAAGATCCTGATCGCTTACAATAATACTTTGATAGGCATATGACGGTAAAAAAGTGTTTATGAAGTAAGAAAAATAGCAATCTCAAACATTGGAATAACCTATTCAATGCATGACAAGGACCCCACAAGCAACGCCTTTTATTGTGATATTCGTTTGTTTTATCGTTGTCGCCTGTGAGATCAAAAATGTGTGAGCAACAGTGCTTGTGACCTTCATCTATGTACTTAGTGATCAAGGTGATATTAAAAGAGAGAATCTAGTGCTGAGAATCAGCCATGGAAAAGCGGGCGGTAAAAAGACAAATATCGACGATTGAAAAACTCAACCTCCTCCAGGAGGTAGACAAAAATCCACATATGAAGCGTGTCGAAATAGTGGCAAAAATGAAAATTCCACCATCGACCTTAAACTCCATTATTAAAATTAGGGAAAAATTGAAAACTCAGCTCAAGGAGGTATGAGTCAGAACAGAAAAAGGGTCCAAGGAGGAAAATTTTGTGAGTTGGAGGATGTCCTACTGCAGTGGTTCAAACAAGCACGCGCATCCAATTAGATGGTGTATTAGTACGTGAAAAGGCCTCACATTTAGCTGATAAAATGGACATTATTGACTTTAAGGCTTCGAATTGTTGGGTTGAGAGATTTAATAAACACCATGGTCATAAAATAGCAATAACCACACTAATCATCAAAACAAATGCAGATGCCAACCTTCACATCTCTTCTGCGAACTTCCACCGCCTTCCCCAAGAGTGATTATGGGAATGGAAAGAAGGTGCCTGGTGAGGTAGTGACCCCCTGCAACACCACCAGCAGAAGATGAAGAACGCAGAAAACGAAGGACAGGTTCTGAGGTGCGAGGATCAGCACACAGGGCGTAAAGGAGACGGTATCCAAGATCCAGAAGGGCCGAATGTGGGGCACGAGGTCTAAGAGCAGTGACATCCAGTGCAGTAGACTGGGTGGTGTTTGCAGAAACGGCCTGCATACTGCTGGTCAATCCATGGTCCAAAAGGGCCAGCAAGGCATGCAAACATGTCCTAGGGAACCCTAAGATTCCTGAAATTAAGAAATAGGAAATAGAATTACTATTGATAGACAATGCTTAAAAATTCATTGACTACGATGTACACTAGCATTTAAATGAATGAGTAGGGGCCATATTCACAATCAGGTCGAAAGTCATCAGTTGAGACCATCTTGATCAAGATCATCTTACCGAATTGCATCAGAATTTTAGAACAAGATCATGACAAAGATGATCTTATATGAGCCACGGTTTCATAGTCACTAAATTAGATGGTCTTGACATAATTTATGACACTGTAAAGGTGATTAGGAGCATATTTCCAAAATAATATCCTGGACTTGAGCTTTTACTTTTGAGTGATAAGTAAAGTAAACTGTCAGCCCTAGGAAACTGGCTCATGTTTAAGAAATCCCATCATGGTGCCTTGACATTGACATTATAATCATATTTTCATTTCCCCAAATGGTAGCAACACAAAATAAAGTTTGTGAGGCTTTACAATGTTACAACGGTACAATAATGGGTTAACTTATGCATTTAAGACTGATAGAATATCTCATAATTATGGTGGCAGAACAATGCATGCCTCTTTAGCAAGAAATCCACCTTCTAACTGTGATGAGGATAGCTCTGATGAGTGTACAGAGACTACAATTGTAGAACTAAAAAAGAGTTCACGGTGCTGTTTGACTTTTGAAAAACAGCACAGTATGATTAATTTTTATATGTACACACAAGGTGAGGTTTACAGTAGAAACTTGAAATTACGAATCTCGAAATTATGATATTTCGATTTTACGAAGCAAAATCCTCGGTCCCGACCAAAAGGGTATCTATATGCATGTAACAGTACACGATATTATGAAATAATGAAGTTTTGAAATTATGAATCTCGGGTTTTGGTCCCGATACGAAAAAGTTACTCATTTTTAAGAATGGTGATGGGTCTCAGCAGCATTTTTTAGGCGATTCTTGTCAGAGTTAAGACATTGACCAGCACTGCCGAATACATTATGCACTGAATGTGACTTTTACAAACAATAACACGCTGTTCAATGCTGCAATAGAAAGGACAACTTTCAATAAAAGGCATAAGAGTTCATAAAATGACACCAATCGGACCAAAATGCGTTCAGCTTTGTGACCACGAGTCCTGATATGAGTAGAAAGTTAGTCGAGTAAGAACATACTTGCCCACGAGAGACTCATTGCTACTACAAGCATTTTATTCTCATTATCCCAGGCATTTTTTCGTACCCATTTTTCCCAGACATAAATCCATGATAAGTATTCCTATTACAGAAATCGCTTGCTGTGCACGTGCTCAAAAAACTTTGACAGGATTCGGAGATGATGCCATGGCGTTCGAGTGGTAAATTCAGTCGTGCATATCACCCAAGGAAGCTTTTTTCTCACAATTTCAGACTGATTACACTCAACTTACTCCAAGGCATACTTAGTAAAGCTGGCAATAGTTAACATCGAAAGACTCAGGTTTAATTAACAAACTTAATTGAAAGATTGATGTATTCGTCAAGCAAGGCTCTTCGTAAGCATTGCCCTTCCCTTCTTTAGTTGCCAACAGCCCAGAAAACCAGAGAAATATGAGTTCGCTTGGTTCATATGATCACTTAGATTGGCGCACAGCCATTCTAATGGATGACTAGTTTTGGGTGCATGTAACAGGAAAAAACCCTCAAGCACCCATTTATATTAATATCGGAAAATAGTGTACCCTCCTCCCCTTTCGCTCCAACCCAGCGATCGAAAAAAATATCCTGAAGAGCTCAGCAGCGTTTCTGCAGATTGATAAAGAATCTGATAAGTGATTTATAGCATTCATCCTTGTTAGAGATATAAATAAGAAGAGGATAAGTGAAACCATCCTATAAGACACCGAAAGTCATGCCGCAGGAGAGGGAGCAGAAAGCCCCATCAGCATCCTAGCCAATTGGAGGCGCATTCATCGCACTCATGGAGGAGCTACCTTGGGTTATCGGATGATACCTCCCAGAGGACATCGGGGGAGAGGGTTAGTCAGTACCTAGCCAGTGCAGAAGCAGGATACCAATTGGCCAGAATCTTTGGGTATGGGCATAGAGGAAAGGAGTCCCAAGTGTTATGATGGTCATGGACATGGAACCATCACAACTAAAGAGAAAAAGAAGGGGAATATCGTTGGAGGAGAAGGTGAAAATGATTCAAGAAGTTGAATCAAATAAGTTAAGTTTAAGTGTTATTGTGGATAGGTCAATGCTTTCCACAACCATTGCCAACCACACTAATATTCTAGAGAAAGTGGAAAAGGCGGTATCACCGAAAAGGAAAAATGTACATGGCACTAAGTTCACTGAAATTGAAAATGTTCTTTATACCTTCTTCTACAAGTGTCGTGAGCAGAATATTCCAGTTAGTGGCCTGATCATTCAACAAAAGGTGGAAGAAATTGCTTTATGCCAGAAAATCGAAGATTTAAATAGTTCTGTAGGCTGGACGTGCAATTTCGAATCCTGATTATCATAGTGTCGCTGAAGAAATGTGGAGAAGGGAGTCATGGAATGAGTTATCCTCAAAAACAATTATTAATGGTTGGAGAGCGGCAGGATTCCCTTTCCCAGCACCTGATTATCCTGTTCTTATGGTTCCTCTTTGATAAAGCTTCCTAAATTGTGAATGAATTCCTGTTAGTGCCTGAAACGAATATTTATTTATCAATTTTAACGTTTAGGAAGAGGCACAGGATGAAATGCCTATCTAGATAAGAGGTTTGGCAAGTTGTTTCCAAAATTACTTGTTGCAAGTTGGCAGTTAATTGTTTGCAATTTCCAGTGATTATATATCGATAGATGACGATCTCCAAACTTAGGTAGATACAACACACCAGCCCGCAACAGAAGAGCCTGCGACAGGGCCCAGTAAGGAAAGCAGCTACGAAGACGAAAATGACAAAGTCCTCGTCTCTACCAAAAAGAATGAAGTTAGCTCGCTCTTGACACATTACATCGATTCCAAATTATTAACGATGCCCACTCCCAGTTCAGTTCGCATTTATCCTAATTAGCAGCCTTACTGGAAACGACTATGGAGCGTAGCAAAGTGAATAAAAAATAACTCATTTTTTGTTAAGTAAGTGATTCTGTCAACATAAGAACTGAAGTATAATTATAATGAACATTCCTTCGTTTTTCCTCTTGACCTATTATTCACCGATTCCTTTTTCTCAGATTGTCGGATCGGATATTAAGGAAATGCCCGCCCATTCCCATATTCTTTTTCCCCATCCGGCAATCCCCACAAGGAAAATTCACCCAGCTTTCCAATTCCATTGCTCCAAAACCCCAGCATACTCTCCCCCATCACCTTTCATTCTCACTTGCGGCAAACTTATCAAACACTTCCCTTCCCCCCACACACTGGTCATATTTCGCTCTCAAGTGACCCTCCATGTACCCCTTTCCTGCTGGAGCCCACCCACTCTACGGGAGGGCACGAACCATCCCCCTCACACTAAAGCCCCCCCATGCTGGCCTTCAGAAGATCAGTCCCTTTCGTGTCACCCCCCTCCCACCCGCTCAATACTAGATCAGGGTGCGATGTCCCCTGCTGACTCTGCAGACCCCTCTATACCAACTCTTGGGACCTTTAAGAAGTCCACCCTCACTCTCAAGGAATCTGCATGTCAATGGGTCTAACACAGCCAAAATATTGTTTTGTGGGTGTATCTTGATTCATATTTAAAGCCCCCACTCTCCAGAGTCATGTCCTCCCTCTCCGCAGACGCAGCTCTTTGAGGTATGGGAGGAGGAAGACAAGATGCGACTATTCGGCATTAAGCCGATGATTCACTCGATGTTTATTCTTTGCGCACATCCCTTGGCCTTGACTCCTAGCTAGATCAACCTCCCTAGTGACGTAAGATACTCCAGAGGCCATGGGTCTTGCAGCTGTTTTTGTGATAGGGTATATGGAGTAACCCCCACAGCAACAACTCCAAAGTGGAAAGGAGGGCAAGACAGCAGATTCCGGCTTGGCGCATGGCCTGACCTGGAGCTGAAATACTTAGACAAAAATCTCCTTAATCGATCGTAAAAATAGGAAAAACTATAATA
The DNA here is from genome assembly GCA_963169105.1 of Ceriagrion tenellum. Taxonomy (NCBI): domain Eukaryota; kingdom Metazoa; phylum Arthropoda; class Insecta; order Odonata; family Coenagrionidae; genus Ceriagrion; species Ceriagrion tenellum. Next base: position 158,412,063 of record OY720634.1, on the reverse strand, counting down.
AAAAATACCCCACATGTTAATTCCATATCGAATCTTTATATGAAGTCAGAGATGTATTGAATGAAGATCAGGCAACCTAATCTGAACAGAACCACAACTGAAGCTTTCACATAGTAGAGTGAAAAACAAAAATAGTTGATTTTTAATGTTAGCATCGTTAGAAGCAGATTAGCAGATAAGAGTAAAAGTGTGCGAAATTCCATAAAGAAAAAATCATCCGCCTTGACCTTAAGTGTAAAAGGAACTATCTCACCTCCATCGTGGAAGTGTGTGACTTGTACAATATACTTTTGAAAGGAGGTACACATTAAGCTGGACTCTTCTATAAGCTCTTCTTTCAGCTCCATCATTTCGGAAATAACCACGCACTAATAAGCTGAATCCAGGGGAAAGTAATGATTGTTATTTCGCAAAATTAATGGGCATGTCATTGTTTGTGCAAAATACATAACATGCATCCATGGCATAGCATCCACGACAGATTCTTCTTTTCACTGTCTTACCTAAATATAGGTTCATATATTATGCCTGGCACAGAGCATATGATCTTCTTCTAAAGAAAACTTATTCCTCTAATTTCTATATCCGGTGTAAATGATCATGCAAGTCACACACTTCCTTGGTGTATGCATAAATCAATATTAATATATATGGTATTAATATGGTATCGTAATACATGGCTCACACCAGAGTTGTGAGTTCTCTAGTTAAGAAATGACATAGAACAATTTGCTTCAAAACTTCATAGGCTTTGTCCAAACAGCACAAAAAATTTTCAAAGACACTTAATTGCCTAATCTCTCACTCATTGAAAAACACGAAAAGTCTGTTGTTTACATGTAGATTTCTGTGGGGCAAGGATGGAGGTTGATTCTTCCAATTTTACATACATTACAATTTCCTCATTCATATGACATTCAATATTACGAAGTGCCGATTTTTCCAGTCCCATCGACTTTGTAATTTCAAGTTTCTACTGTACATGCTTCCTTCAATAATGCTTTTCTCCTCTACATGCCTTTGCCACTATACCCATTTTCTTCCAGTGTACCACACAAGTAAGTATAGCATTTTAATAATTGGCAGTGCACTGGAAGAAATTGGACATACATAGTAGTAAAGACATGAGGAGGAGAATATCAATAACAAAGTAAGCATTTAGTAATAGAAGAGAGATGATGATGAACTCTTGAATAAGGATGTGAAGAGACAAGTGAAGAGCTTGATGATATGAAGTGTAGCATTTTATCAGGCAGAAAGGCCATGTAGAAGGGAGGATGTTAGAGAAGGGGGAGAAAGTGAATAGGTTGTATGGATGGGTTGAAGGAGGACAGGATGCACGCAGAGATTAATGAAAAAATAATGGAGGAAGATAAGGCCCTTTATTTCGGACTTTCAATTAAACCTACCTTAAACTGGTAGATAACTCCAGCACTAATAATGATATCATGAAATCAATGAAATGAAATCAATAAAATCATTTTTAACATTTTTACTATGCTGGGCAATTTATTTGATGAGGAGCCAGAAAGACTAAGAGCTTGAAAATTATTTTAGAGCATCTTATTTTCCATTCTCACCTAGTATTGGATTTATTTTGTGACATGATTCATACGTTATTACAATTTATAAGAGGTGTTTTTTTATCGATTGTTGTACTGACAATTAGAATTACATAACTTAAGATTTATATCCAAGAAAACAAGCATCCTAACACATTCAAGATCTATTTAAAATGTAAAAATGTTAGTTTTACTACAAGACTGCAGAAAATTTTAATGCACCTTCAAGTTTTGTTCAGCATAGAATCGAACTCAAGAGTAGAGGCAATGAAATAATCAACTTTTTGAAAAAGATGAAACTCACCATAATTAACTAAAAATTCAAAAGACCATGTTAATACTAATGTGAAAATTTTGCACATAAATTACTCACATTTCAGTAAAGAACTAGGTCATAGTAAGATAGCCAGGTAGTTTACCCAGCACAACCAGATTTTATTTCAATTCAAGATGGCAACTGTGGTTGTTCAGCCTCTGTGTAGCTCCTGCAATAATTCTGTTGATATGGCAGACAAACTAGTTGACTGAGTTTTGTGAGCGTAGTTTTCATTCTAATGATTTGACACTTAAGGCTCTCCAAGAGTGCAGAAACATCTTCTGGAAATGTTTTTCCTGTAGATCTCCTAAGTTCTCGCTAGCCAATATGGCGGCAGACATCGATTGCCTCAAGCAAGATTTGTTACTCTTTGTCACTATTATTTGTGACAAGATTGTTAAAAAATCCAGGCGTTACTGTCTCATCAAATCAAAGTAAGAGTGTTTCCTTCAACGGAGCCGTGAAAGTGATTCCAGCCGGTGGAATAATCTCCAAGCCACCTACCCAGCTCACAGCAGAATACTCCCCGCCAACTGACTCCGGGAAACAGACAACACAACGTCCAAGTTTGCCGAGGAAAGCTAAAAAGGAGGTAGTGAATTCTACCCCAACTGATTCTAGTCCAACAGAGGCCCAACTATGGGATGTCACCAATGAAATTCTCGTCGGATGTGACGAAGACCGAGAGCAGGGTGATGGATATACGGTAGTGCAAAATAAACGCAAACGCCGCAACCTACTGGCCGTAGGAACCTCCGAGAAAAAGTGTGCCCTGGTTGGGATCCCTAGTCATTCCAACCTCCATGTATGGAATTTTCAGCCTGATACGCCTGCCAAATCCATAATGGAGTTCATTGAATCTGAAGTTCCACACCTCGATCCGGCGCAGGAGATTGAAATTGAAAAGCTTAACGTGACCCGGGGGAACTATTCCTCGTTCAGAATTTCAGTGAACAGTGTGTTTCGTGATACCCTTATTAATTCTTCTTCCTGGCCCAAATTTGTGAAAGTGAACAATTATTCTTTTCGGAAACTGTGCCAAGACTCCCAAGCAGGATAACGAATTACCTTAAAGTTAGGCAAGTAAATATTCAGTGTATGCGCAACAAGTTTTCAGATTTTGAGGTTTTAGTGAGAGAACATAAGAGATCATACATTTAGTGAGAGAACATAAGAGCCTTCAGCTCTTGGACTCCTGTGGTAATATTATTTCAGATTATTCTCAAATTGCATTGACTTTAAACAGCTTCTATCTATCCCATCAGACAACCACAAATGCAGTAAATCCTGACTTTACTCACATAATCCCAGTTCATGCAATTCTTTATATCTTAATCCTTGCACTGAAATGGAACTGACTAGAATTGCTAATAGCTTACCTAATAAAAACAGTTCAGGTTTAGATGGTATTCCAGCTACTGTCATAAAGAAATCAATCTTTACTATTAGTGATCATACGTTATTTCTCATTAATGAGTCACTACGACTTAGGATTTTCCCTGCAGCACTTAAAATAGCCAAAGTCATACCTGTCTATAAAGCCAAAGGTCCTAAGCATGATAAGAATTCCTACAGGCCTATTTCTCTATTGAACCAAATCGGTAAGTTATTTGAAAAAGTTTTCTTTGTCCAGTTGACCTCATATCTTGAAAAACACAACCTGCTGCATACCTCTCAAAATGGGTTTAGAAAATCAAGATCAACATCCTTGGCCACTTATTACATGGTGAACCAGATTCTATCAAACCTATATAATAGAACAGAGACACTAGGCTTATTTTTTGATTTCTCATAGGTGTTTGATCTTGTAAACCACCAGATACTACTGATTAAACTGGAAAGATATGGGATAAGAGGTATTCCTTACTTGTGGATCAAATCATACCTGAGCGAACGCTGTCAACATGTCATTCTGTCAAAAAAAGGCTCACAGTTCATCTCCCCTGGAAAATCAGTCACCATTGATGTACCCCAGGGTTCCATTCTAGGCCCTATTTTGTTTTTAATATATATCAATGACTCACCTGGAATTGTGAAATCAGTGCCCGGCATTGAACCTGTACTATATGCAGATGACACCAACATTATTTTATCTGCCCCTTCAGTTAATATCTTATCTCAGAGGGCGGATAGTGTCACAACCATACTGTCCAATTGGTGCCACCAAAGTCTTTTGTGTGTCAGTTAAGAATAATTTAGCAGACTATGTGACAAATAACGGTATTCATGGTTACAACACCAGAAGGCACATGGACCTCCACCCAAACTTTGTTAGGACCACCATCGCTAAGCATGGACCAATGTCCATGGATTTAAAGATTTATAATCACTTACCATTGGATCTCAAATCCAAGATTGGCATTGAAGTATTTAGAAAAAATGTATTGAAGTTTTATCACTCCAGAATGTTTTATTCTTTGAAAAAATTTTTTAACACAAATTTTTTAAAAAACCCATACATTTGAGTATATACTGTGACAAACAGAGTGTTTGGGTAATGTGTTATGATTAATGACATAAATGTGACGTGCCTTACATCTTGTACATACTGAATGTAATAAGATCTCTGGGCAAATAAATGATTATTATTATTATTATAACCACTCAGAAACATTTACATTAAAGTCATTAGCCAATTGCAAACATACTCCAGATATTGTAGAAATAATGCTTTGTCATTTTCCTAAATTGAAGAAGACAAAGCAGAGGAAAGGAAAAGTTTTTATTCATAAACGAAGCTTGTACCGGGAAGCAACCATCAACGATGTGTACCCTTGCCTTCAACTTAGCTAGACAAGAAGTGCATACTGAATTACTTTGGCACAGGGGTGAGATTCTCTTGCAATAATACTATCATAGAATTAATCAGGGGATGATAGAATGATGAACAAAAACTGCACAAAAATACAAGTGTTTACCAAATGGAACATTGTTCTTGCTGTGCATTCGATAGTTTGATGTAATTAGTTCATCAACTTGCCAGATGTAGTGCCACGGTTGGCGTGTGGCACAATATTCAAGGTATTCAAATTTCACCCCACGGTAAATTTATTTAGATAATGATTAATTTCCAGTATTCAAGTACTCATGGGTAGCATTCACTCATCGCTAACAGCAACCATGCCTTTTCATATTTTTATCCAATTTTAGGCAATGATTATATATACAATGTTACATTTTTGAAGACATCATCCTCACCTGGTTGTTGGAAAACTGTTTTCCTCAAATCTTTGGAAAGATGGAAGCCAAGAAAGAAATGTGCCAAGTTAGGAGCAGGTGACTGAGGAAGCCACTGTAGAAGAAGTCTCAAAACCATTTCTTTTGCTCTTCCTCGTATGCTGAGACCCTTAAAAGGTTCACTTGAATTTGGTGAGGATCCCTCAGATGGCTACAAAAAAGACAAATTACTTTACTAAATGATAACATAAAAATGTTTACCAGAACTAAATTATAACCCTTTACAGTAAATAATAGGTATGAAAATTGAAAAAAAAAAAAAAATCTTGGATCAAATATTTTTGAACAGACTCCATTGCATTCGGATCAAGAAAATTCTAATTATGCACAGAGATGAGCAACAGTGGTGAAATACAGGACTTGGTAATGGCAACATTCAATGAGACCTAGGGGTAATGAATGCTGTCATTACATGTGCGTTTTAACCTCCACTAGATAATCCCAACTGAATAATTGTGCAATAACAAGAATTTGACCACCAATGGCTTGACACTTATGACCTGCAAATAGAATAGACAAAAAAAATCCCCTCTGAGAATTGTGAACAAGATCATTTTCAATTAGGCAAACCCTTATGAACAAGATCACATGGTTCAAAGAATGTCCAAATGTCAAGCCATTGGTGATTGTAGCTCATTGCTCCTTAATTACCCAGCTAACTTCATAATTATTTTTTATTTCACAGGATAGAAAAAAATCTGAGGGGGAGACTGATGCTTTGATAGCTTAACAGTTCCAAGTGAAACACCAAAAGGACCACAGTTCAAGCTACAGTCAAGGTTGATGATTTATTCCCTGTGGTATTCCGCATATAACTCCATAAACTCTATCATGTATTTTCCTTTGGCCCACACAATATGTCAAAGTTTAGTATTAACCTCAAACTGCATTTGAAGGAATACAATTGATGGATAAGCAAACCAATCATACTTGATGACACATGAAAGATTACCGAAGTAGTAATTAAGTGTTTTTCGAGAAGAAATTAATGATGCCATACATGTAGTTTAACTATATTCTTATATGCACACATCATTGGTATGTTTTTTATGACAAAGAAAATGCTTCCATGATTCAAAAGTTGAAGGTTTCACTTGGTGGAAGGGCGACATAGTAGTAAATCAAACTTTGTGACTTTGTATTCATAATAATTAAACTGCAGAAATCACAAAGTTTGATTAACTAATAGAGTGCTCACACCTTGACCAGTGGCAATGATCCAATCCCCTTAAACAAAATAATCCTAAGTCTACTTCACAGTAAATTTTATGCAATTACCTAATGATAACGTGAAACATATTATCATCAATGAATGTTCAAAAATTGACCCATGCAAGATAAATAAGCCAGTAGACGACTTAATGTTGCTTGCTAAGAGCTAGAGTGCATGCAAGGGACAATGTTTGTATACTATATGAGCAAAGTCTGTCCATGCCCATCAGATCACTCTGCATCTGCTTCATTTTCTTGCTCATTTTCACAGCCCACACATTGTTTTCACTTTTTTGCCAGAATACCATGCTTTCAAATATCTTGGTAGTTGCAGTGGCCCTTACTGTGGAAATATCCACTTCTGTAATGTAGAGAGGGATATTTCCACAATGGATTTTGGAGAAGATTTGGATTTCACCCGCTTTGACTCGGAGGATATGGACATTGAAGACTCCGGTTATGACTCGAGCCCAGAGTTGTGCAAATGCTTCGAAATCAAATCGAATCAGGCATAATTCGATTCGATTCGCCTGCGAATCGGGATGCTTCGAGCGCGAATGATTCGTAATAATCGAATCTGATAGATTGGTCTTCGCATCGTTACATGCATTCAAACATGGCACTCATCCCCGAATTGTGTGCCATCCGTTTAGAAGATGTTTCCCTCACGCGAAACAAAAATTTAAACAACCACACGTTATTGTGCTATTCTTTGTGCCACTATGCATGTATAAACTAATTTAAGGCCCAGAAATATCGTGAAAAACTATATCACTTGACTCTGCATACATTTTTGTATTTTATTTAGAATTCCAATTCAATTCGCAAGCGAATTTTTTTAGGGTGATTCGATTTGCTAACAAATATTTTTTAAAAATCGTTTCGATTCGATTCTAAATTTATGTGGGAAATTTGATTCAGTTCGTTTCAAAATGAAAATCTCTGATTCGCACAGCACTACTCGAGCCTTTCTGGGGAAATAAGCTCTGACTCGGAAGATGCAGCGACACCGTTGCTAGTAGGATCGTGGGGTAAAATGTCGGCAACAAATCCTCCTCCAGCACTGCCAAGGTTTTGTTTTGAAGGGAATTACTCAATGAACTTCGATCTGGACTCCAAGTGAGGTGCTTTGAAATATTTTGAACTTTTTGGATGATGAACTCATTATGTTTGTAGCAAGTGAAACCAGTCGTTTTGCTAGTCTCATTGGAAAATAATGCGTGACCAAGTACATCAACAAAATACCGAGCAAGCTGCCCTAGGGTGTGTGGCACAGGGTAATTCCAAACCAGGCATGCAGCACTCATCCCAGCTGAAATCAGAATCGTGCCCCTTCTCCCGGCCTTTGCCGGCCTAAAGCAGTCAGGATAATGATGCACAGTCAGATCAGAAACAAAGACGGGTTGATGCATGGTCAGACCAGAGAAATGTGTTTTTGGCTCCAGTAATATTACAGAGCATTGTGCAAAATCCACATAGGGAGTATTATTAGTTGATGCGATTAATGCTTTCACCTCCATTTTTTGGCCTGACAATGTCATATTGGAGATTTGTAAAAATAAGACAGCATATGTAGTTTGTTTATAATGCCGATTACGATCCCCAAACCCGCCCGACCTCAAAACTGGACAAAATCTGGGAGGTTCACTAGGAATTTGAGCGGAAGTTTAAGGCATTCAATACCCCAGAGAGGGATGTTACCATTGATGAAAGACTTTCTAAGGGTGGATTGGGATGGCATCAGTTCATGCTGGTGAAGCAGACTCGCTTTGGCATCAAGTTTTATGTATTATGCAAGACGGAGTGTGGAATGTGCATTCGAGTGTGATATATATGGGGATAAGAGCTGTTCTCGATAAGGACTTCAGCCATAATCCCATGTCATCAAAGTTGTAATGTCATTGATGAAGCCAATACTCCACAAAGGATATTGCTTGACCAAGGACAATTTCTATGTCTCCTGCATTAGCCAAGTTGTTGGTTTCCCAATCCACAGATACCAACACTGATGGAAACCAGGCACTGATGAAAATCAGGCGAGGGATACTAACGGTGCTGAAAGGAAAAAATGAAAAGGGGGGAAGTGGCAGCCTTCTCGAAAAGAAAGCTAATGGAGATTTAGCAAAAAGACAAGGTGGTGTCACTGGTGTTATCAGTGCGTAATTGTGTCATGGAAAGCGTGGTAAAGAGAGGGAAAATAAATGAATAACCAATAGTTGATGTGGACCATAATGACTTGTAACCAAATAAAATCCTACCATAAACAAATTCGAAAATAAAATCGCAATTCAAATTAATAGCCATAAATCATAATAGAACAGCACATAACAATAGATAACTAGGGATGCCAAACATAAATCAATATTTACATCGGGGAGTTCAGGACTATGCAAAAATAATAAACAGGTAACAATAAGTAATGGTAAATAAGTAAATAAGCCGAGAGAGTTGGAGTGTGGAGGACGCGATCTAAAGGACGCAAAGTGGGGTAAAAGTTCGAAAGTCGGAGAATAAAAATGGCAGGGAGCGGATACAAAGCGGCATAGAGGTGACGAGAGAGAAACCATGGATTTATAAAGAGGCCAGGAAGGAATCGGGAAGGAAACCCAAGATAGAAACCGTACGGCCCAGAATTCTGGAAATAAGGAAGGAGGACGACCGCGAAACCATATCTGCAGCCACATAAGAGAGACGAGCAGCCCCAGCGTCTGATAAGTCTAACTTTAAGGATAATAAAGCCAAAAAAAAACAATAACCTCCATTTATAAAAATATTGCTGTCTAAAATAACGTAAATGTATAAAATTGGAGCATAAAAGAGTAACATTGTAAATTGGATCCAATACATTTTAAACAGCTCTAAATATTGGTGTTGTTATAACCAAATCAATTTTTTTCAATAAAAGAAAGTATTATACTATTTAATTAATTGAGCAAAATGTTTTTATTAATATGTTGTATAATGTTAACCATTAATCCCTTCAACAAGGAGGTAAGATTTTAAGCGTTTGGGTAATTGCGAAGGTTGATCGAATTGGTTTCAATAGGAAAGAAAAACGTGACCGGACCAAGGTTACAGACTCAATGGGAGGAGTGGACCGTGTGGACCAACACTTGGCTGATTACTACATACTCCATAAAAGGGATATAAAACACAAAAAGGGCTTGCTTCATCTGCAAGAACTTTCCATATGGAACACTTTTCTTCTTTTATGTAACACTAGCAGAAGAAAAGTGCATTAAGACCTCTATCTTAGGCTGAGTGAGCAGCAAATAGATGCGTATCGCTCCAGTGTTGTACCCCCACGAGTGTATAGGCCACCTGCGATAAACACACACAATGCCTCACGGAGAGGGATTTTTCCAAAGCATTTCCTCCAAACAGAAAAGTAACCCCACCAAAAAGTGTTTCCAATGTTACCAAAAGAGATATGCCAGAGGAAGAAAACTCATAAAGGAAACAAACTCTCACTATCCCCATTGTGAACTGATTCTTGGCATAGCTTCTTGTTTTAGAATTTTACATATGGCAAAAAACGTTTGAGGACTATATTTTTTGAAGTGCAGGTATTTTATCAGCATAAAATAAAAGTTTTTTGGTATCTTAGATCACAACAATAAACAAACATTTTTACTTCGAAAAATAAAAGAGATATTATGTCCACAGCACAAATAGTGTGTAAATACTGGTAAAATTCAATACATTTTAAAGTTAAACAAAAAATATTTGCAAAAAGGTTTCGGAGTGCTATTATTAGCACAGGTTACTTAGTATATGAATAAATAGCAAAAATCTTATATAAAAAGTGATGTTTTTTGGACCACACACGCCAAAGTAATTCGACAGGGGAGTAGTTAATACTGTTTTTTGAGTTGTTTGTTGAGTTGATACAAAATAAAAAGAGAATCTTTTGGCAGCTTCAAATAATTAGGCAAATTCATGACACCAAGAGCTAAATTCAAAGTGACCAAATAGAAGCTGTTACACATGTGTTAAGTAAGATCGAAGGCTTTCCCGGCGTATGGTATCGAGGAAGTCAATGCGGGTTTTCCACCGGGTCAGGTTGTCCATGTCTGCCGACGTTTCGATGACCGAGTTGCTCATCGTCTTCAGGGCATGTCAATTTTCGGAAGTGGTCCACATTATATAGGGTCCATTTGGCGCGTCAAACTGGGCAGGTGTCACCTGATTGGCTGGATTTTTCCCGCCTTTTTTCTCGGGCTTCTCGGATGCTTCTCAGTACTGGCTTCCAAGAATTACTGAGTGAGTATCCCGCGTCTCGGTTCATAGTTGTTTCTCTCATCCTGATTTCGATCGCTTCCCTCGTCAGCCTTTGCCAAAACTTGTCGATGCGGGAAAGAACTTTCGTTTCTTCCCAGCAGATGACATGGTTTCGGGAGATGCTGTGTTCGGCCACGGCGGACTTTTCCGGTTGGCAGAGTCTGAAGTGCCGTTGGTGTTCTTTGATCCTTGTGGCGATGGTCCTCCCTGTCTCTCCCACATACACAAGGCCGCATGTGCACGGTATCTCGTATATCCCGGGGGTCTGGAAGCCGCAAGGGTCCTTGGCCGTCACAAGTTGGTTCCTAAGCTTGGAGGGAGGGCGAAAATATGCGTCAATGTTATATCTCCTCAGTATTCGGCTGATTTTTCCCGAAATTGTGGAAACAAAAGGTAGTTCGGCCCTGGCCAGTGGTTTCTGGCAATCTTCCTTTTCCTTTGTCTTATCGTCACGGGTAGTGAAGGCCCTTTTCAGGGCCATGGAAATTTCCTTGCCGTTGTATCCGTTGTGTTGGAACGTCTTCTTGAGGTACCTTATCTCCTTGGGAAGACTCTCCGAGTCGGAAATGGTTTTCGCCCGGTGGATGAGTGTCGACAAAACTGCCGATCTCTGAGAGGGGTGGTGATGGCTTCGTCCATTCAGATAGAGGTCTGTGTGCGTTGGCTTCCTGTAGACGCTATGGCCCAAGCTTCCATCTTCCTTGCGGTGGATGAGGATGTCCAGGAAAGGAATCTTTTTGTCCCTCTCCGTCTCCATGGTGAATTGGATGTTTGAATTAAGGCCGTTCATGTGGTCAAGAAAGAGGCTGAGGGTAGCAGCTCCATGAGGCCACACAATGAAGGTATCGTCCACATACCGGTAGAAGCACCTGGGTCGTAGAGGAGCCGAGGAGAGAGCTTTTTCTTCAAAGTCTTCCATGAAGAAATTAGCTATCACCGGAGAGAGCGGGGAGCCCATGGCCACACCATCGGTCTGTTCATAGAATTCTCCATCGTACTTGAAATACGTGGTGGTCAAAGCATGGTGAAAAAGTCTCACCGTGTCGGGGTCGAATTTCTCACTCAGGAGTTTCAGAGTTTCGTTCAGCGGCACACGGGTGAAAAGGGACACCACGTCGAGGCTGATCATTATGTCCTCCTTTTCCAGGTGGATGTCTTTAAGTTTCTTCACGAACTCTGAAGAATTCTTAATATGGTGTTCGCAGCGTCCAACATGTGGCTGTAAGATCCCTGTGAGAAATTTGGCCAGGTTGTATGTTGGTGAACCAATGGCACTCACAATCGGTCTCAGGGGGACGCCTTCCTTATGAATCTTTGGTAGACCATACAGCCTAGGGGGAGCTGGTGCTGGAGGTAGTAGATTCTTGGCTATGTCTGATGGAAGGCTCGAGCTCTTGATCAAGGTGATGGTTTTCCTCGTAACGGCGTCCGTTGGATCTTTAGAAATTCGCCGATAAGCTTGGTCTTGGAGAATATCTCGAATCTTCTGGCCGTATCCTATAGTGTTCATAAGAACGGTGGCGTTTCCTTTGTCCGCTGGAAGTACTTTGATCGCTTTGTTGTTGCGCAGCGAACGTATGGCAGCTTGCTCGGCCCTAGAGATATTAGGGCGGGGAGGGACGGCCCTTTTAAGGGCCATGGAAATTTCCGCCCTGGCTTCCTCTGCCAAGTCAATCGGGAGTTTCCGTACGGCTGGTTCAATCCCACTGATGAAGTCAGTGTGAGGAATGGTCCTAGGAGCTGGAGCGAAGTTGAGACCCCTGGAAAGAACGGTGATTGTGGGATCGTCGAGGTTCAAGTCGCTCAGGTTAATCACCAGTTTTTGGGGGTCTAGTGATTGAGTGGCCGTCTTGGTGGATGATAGACGGTCGAATTTCTGTTTCAGTCTCTCCGTCTCCTTGGTGAGAAGTAACTCCTCAAGTGCGGCCGTGGCGCGGTCAATGCCAATTCCGAAAATTGACATGCCCTGAAGACGATGAGCAACTCGGTCATCGAAACGTCGGCAGACATGGACAACCTGACCCGGTGGAAAACCCGCATTGACTTCCTCGATGTGTTAAGTAATTTATTTCTGCTATAATACAAGTTAGCACAGAAAATGCTATGCCTTCAGAGGTAAGCAAACACTAACTTTTGATGTTATACTTATAAATCATGGAATTTTTCTCTCTCTTACAGCTTGGTATAATGAAACCTGGACGTAAGATTATCAGAATTAATATTCTACTGTACTCTTTTAGGTGATACCACTAGTTCAGCTGTTGGAGCATGAGCTTAAAAAATCAGGTCCTTGTGATAGCAGTAGTTTCCAGGGGATGAAAAACGACCTTGCCTCATTAAAGAAGAGTTGGTGACATATATATGAGACAAGTTTGCATTGCTTTGCCACTTATTAGATCCCTGTCTCAAAAACTTGCCATTCAAAGCTAAAAACCTGGTGAAGTACGCAAAAAAAACTTCTGCTGAGGAAAGCCAAAAAAGAATATACATTCTGATGTTAGTTATCCAGGTAAATTTATATTATATGCAGTGGGGAAAACTTGCTTTACAAACAACTCTGACCAAAATTGTTAATACTTTCTTTCGTTAGGACTCTCATCAAATGACCATTGGAAAAGGAGCAAGTGTGAGTGGAGCAGAGCAGCCTACAAATGGATTGCTTCTCTGGGTTCATTTCTGTATAGATGGAGCTGCTGAAGGTGTAGACAAAGAATTGGAAATCTATTTTAGTGAACTTGTTCTACCAAGGGTCAGAGTACAGGTAGACCAAGGCCTCACTTCCAACCCTCCAGAGGCTGGCAAAAAAGTATCTTTGTAACCCTAGCTACTCTTGCCAGTGAGAGGGCCCTTGGCACTACTGGCTTAATATGTGATACCAAATGAAACCAGTTACAGATCCCTAGTGCACAAAGGTATTAGTGCTTTTAACCTTTATTTTCTGAGCGTGTCTCTCCGGCACAAAAATTGTGCCCCTAGAGTGGCAAGCGTGTTTGTTTGACAAATTGAGTGGACATTTAAAAAACTGAGAACATTCAAAAAACCCCTGGCCAGCAAGGCTTACGGCTGCAGGAAAACCCAGTAAGATAAGGGTTAAAGAAAAAATTGACAGCAATCACAGTACTAAAATGAACGTGGCATAGAAAAACCAGGGTTTTCGTTAATCCTAAAGAGCTAACTTTAGTAATGATGTGGTGTTTAAGTTTATCATTTGAACAAAGGTTATAAATGTGTACAATGAAAGAAATATCATTGCTTTTATGGTATGTGCTCAAAAGAATCTTGATTACTTTTCTAGGACTATTTTACAGCATTCTATTAAAAATACATGGAGATCCAAAAATATCCAAAGGATCTGATACCATAATTCAAGGATCTAGACAGGATATGAAAAAAATTCTGGATCTCAAATTATAATGCTATCCTTAGCTGGAACGGAGTCCAGTTGTATCGTCTAACGATAATTTCTGTTGCAACCTATATTTGCACAATAAGTAGCAATGCCTGAACATAAAATGGTAAGGAGGTATAACAATACATATGAAATTCCATTATGGAATAATAACCATGGGAAAAACACTATGGCATATATGGTACCAAACTTCTTCAATAAGTTGCCCCTTTCGTTAAGAAAATTAAATTCCATAGCACAAGTAAAAAGGAAGTTAAAAGAATATTTTGTATGTAATAAGTGACGATAATGATGTTTCATCAATATTAATATTGAATAGGGAAATTTTTTTTTGTGATTTTGTATGATTGATAGAATATGCATTTTAGGCACCTCCTGATGAGTTCGGCTTGCGCACTCAGGAGGACATTAAGGAGTTTCATGTTGTTCTTTTCTGTTTCATATATGTACTCCTGTTTCTTTCTTTCCCCTTGTAGACAGTTATATTTTTTTCAAAATTTATCATTCTAAGTTCATTTCATGTATCCTGTAATTAAAAAATTGAAAAATAAATCTGTATTTTATAAAATCTGTATGAAGTAGCATCCTGAAATCAAGACCTTCAATTGAGACTGCGGCACTAAGGAGAGTAATTTACCACAGTTTCGTGAGAATCTCCTGGTACATAGGCGATAAAGTAATGGAGAGTATTAGCAATTATCGTGATATAAAAGCAATTCAGAATTTAGAGGTTTTGAAATCTAGATTGCCTGCATCCAGTAATGCCCCCTATTAAAATTCTACTTTTAACATTTTTGGACCTCTATGCAACAATTAGACACTAGACCCAAAAGCCAAAATATACAAAAACCAAAATATGCAAAGGTGTCACCATATTTCTCACAACATAAGAGCAATGAGGACATTGCCACATGTTCTCACTTTGAGCTTCAATTAAGTGCAAAGAAATCATAACTACGATATGAGATTTCCTCTTCCTCTTCAAAACAGTGCTGGATACCTATACCGCAGGGTATCTCAGTCCCTCCGAGACCTGTGTTGTATCCAGATTTTACTGTAGTACTTTCACATAAAAAATCAGTGGAAGGCAGTTGTAGTGAACATTATCATGAGACAAACAGAGTCACTTAATTACCTCAAGCAAAGATTCTCCAAGGGCATTTCCATCTTCTTCATCACCCTCATCAGAACCAATATCTTTATCTTCTTCAAACCCCACCAATTCATCTTCCTCAGCTTCCATGCATTCCACAAAAGCATGACGCACTTGTGCAGTTGCTTGTGGAGAGGAGGTAAGAAGGGATAACAGGTGCACTTGAGCGGCAGAGGATGGAGACCGTGGGCAAGCAGTAGCAAGTGCCAATATCCCCAACGCAGCTGGAGCATGTTTTGGGAGCCACCCAGCCTGGCTAACATACCTGAAATCATGGGTTGTGGGCATTGAAATAAACAATAAGATTATACTACATAGCTTATTTATCCATAGAAATAAAATTTATCTGATAAACTGCTGACAACCAACCACTATACAATGGAATACTACAGTAATTCCAAAATAGGGTTCAACTATTAACCACCAAACCTATTGATAATTTGACTACCACCAAATTTATGAAATCCCACCACAATACAATGAAATATACTTGACCAGCTAAAAATAGAGGTATAGTATTGGCCAACAAACCTATATCCTGGTCTATTAATACAGAAGTTCATACAATATTTAACCAGCTACCCATACCTGTTCATACCGGGCTACCCATACCTGTAAACAATCACGCATTTCAGCATTAACAGAAAAATGCACCATCACATTCAAATGTGTAGTGGAAAAAACACACTACTCATCCGTAACATTTCATATCAAATACAACATTATTTTGATTACCTTGAAATACAACCATGAAGTGGTGAAAGGCTTGCGCATTCCAAAAGTGGACTGCTGGGAGCAATTTTCATTACTCCCAGAAGAGGCCAGCCATCCCAGACAGCTCAAAGGGCAGGATGCACAATTAAGCAACGTCTTCTTTTGACAGTTTGAGATTTTAACTAGATAATCCTTTCTTTATAATAAATGAAGGTATGGATTTTGGCCACAATCATAGTTTCTTATTTCTATATCTAGCTTCGATTTTGGATCTTGATAGACTTCCTTTAAATTTAAGTGACTGTAAATACCATCTTTACTCGTAGGAATCATTTTAAGACATATTTCTATTTATTATGTACTTAACCCTTTGAGTGTGGCATGACATGATATCACCTCATGGTTGTCTCTATGCTGGTGCTGATGACGAGATATGGCACCGTGAGTGTTCCAGTTTTCACTATGGGGCCTAGTGAAAGTTTCCTTTAAATTTTTAAATCACTCATGGTACCCCTGATGTGATATCACGTCATCAGCACCAGCATTAAGACAACCATGACGTAATATCACGACATGCCACGCTCAAAGGGTTGAAATGCTGTTCATATGAAAATATTCAAACATGGCGGGTGAATTTTTTTGGAGAAATTACCATGGGAAAAAAAAGTTGCCATGTATCCACCAAAATTGCTATGGGAATTAGGAAGCCTGGATAGCGCAGTGGTCTGCACATTGGTACGGCAAACCAAAGGTCTGCTGTTCATACTTTAAGTGTCATATTTTTCCAGGTTTCACCACCGTACTTAAATGCAATTTTTACAGAAATAACTTCAGGCCAGGCATTTCACCAAATAAGGGCTATACCTCACGTCCACACAAATGAGTTAAGTAGCCATTACTTAGTCCACTGCGAAAGTCATGAGGGTCATTTTGCGGGGACTCTTTAGCATCAAACTACAAACATAACATAATTAAATCATATTGTAAGGCCATAAAGAGGAGTAATTAAAATCTAATACTAAAACCTGAGCAATACAGTAAAGCCTAGATTTTTATTCACCTCGATTTTAAATAGTTCTGAGGCATTACATAGTGAGAGATAAGTCCTGCTGGGAACTACTGGGAATTTCAAAGGGAGACACTTGATTTTATGTAGTATCTCAAATTTTTATTTTACAAAGAATTTTCAGTATTTCAATGCAAAATGATCGCAGGTCTTAGGAAGGAAAGAGCCAACCCCATCATGTCGACAAATATACCAATAAACTTCATATCCCTGCCATCTATTAGCCAAATATGGAACTAAATCTCTGGTATCGATGGGAGTTTCTGGATAAAAAACCATTAACCACTCAAACCATTTATTAATTAAGTTTTAAGATTAAAAACCATTAATTAATTAAGGGGATGGAGACTCTTCTGATCTCAAGACAGGATTTGTTGTGCTGAAACTTGTTTCTATTCCTTTCATCTTAGCAATCACAACTTCGGGGGCAAGTCTGTGAAGTACTTTGACTACTAGTTTATATCAAGAGAATTGTCCAAATGTACTGGTTTTTAAATGCTATACATGTGTTGTGTATTTTATGTACTATTGCGTGATAAGAGCAGAAGCCCTTTACTAAGAGTGTATAACAAAGTGATGAGTATACGACAAATTTAATTATGACTTTTGACGAAACTTTGCAACAATGTATTTGCCTTCAGTGAATGAAGAAATTATTATTACACTAGAACCTCTTAATAACAGAATTCAAAGGACCGAAATTTTGTCAGTTTGTAAATCGGGAGTTCGTAATGCAGAGGTGATTTGCACGTTGCAATGCACCAGGGGCAAATTAAATATCCCGGTGTTATGCCGTAATTTTCTGGGGAAGTTGTTTGCAAAACTTAATTAGGTAAAATATCCGCAGAGGACCGCAAACAATTATCTCCTCCGTTCTCTTAGAAATAAATTCGAGGAATCAAAGCCCAGATTACGATTGGTGTCAACATTAACTTCAAATCCGAAGTCAAGAAGAATATACAGGTTGTAATCAATGCTTTAACAATTGCGTGAGTGTCCACCGCTTACTTTGACTGAGAACGAGGGAGTTCAACCACGCTCAACTTAAACGTTTACAGTTGACTGTTTGAAGTATTAGTGTGATATGGGCAGAAGCCCTTTAGTAAGTGTATATTAAAAATTGATGAGTTTACAACAAATTTATTTATGACTTTTGATAAAACTATGCAACATTGTATTTGCACCGTGCATGCGCAGTTTCTTATTTGCCTGCAGCATACCACTTCGCCGCATAGCCATGGAGGTAATCCTTCCATACTCACTAAGAACCTTTTAGCAGTCCTTTCGCTAAGCCAGAAATAAGCTGCGCACATTATTATTATGTGATTGTTCTGAAATTCCGTTTAAGTAATTTGTATAGCAACAAACCGCAGGACGAACGACAGTTGACTGCCCATGGGTGGCAGGGCCACCACTGTAGCAGCCACAGTGGATGGGTTGTTAGTGTTTCACCGTTCTTCCGTGAGAGGTCGCCTTGTGGCCACTACGGAAAATGACATGATAGAAAGTCTGGACTAATTAAGCGCTAGAGATTTTTATCATCACTGAGCCCGAAAGGATCGTCACCGGTGTTTTTAAATATTATTTGTATGAGTTTGCGTTAGGATAGATGCCGAAAATAGTGCAGTTAACCCCGTAAGTGTGCGCGCCTCCTCTTTTGGCCTGAGTTATCGGCCCTGTGATTTGTCCTGTTAGAGGGGCAATTCCAATTAAGTTGAGTTAACCAGGATGCTGTGAAGTTTTTTCTCGTCATCAGCCAACTCGACAGTTAGTATGTGGCAGAGGACAAAGTTATTAACCCACCGGAGGAAGGAAAGTACACGAAAGTTACAGAGGAACTTATGAGGCTTTCCGCGTCACGCAAGTAGAGAATTTGGCAGCTCCTCGAACATGAGGAAATAGAGAGAGGCGGACACAATATCTCCACCACCTCCAAATCCTAGGGTTTCATAAAATCTTAATGAGGGGATTTTCAGCATAAGACTTTTCTGACTCTTCCTATCTAATAACGATACACAATGAATTCATAATAGTATGAATGCAATGCATACATGCATATGTCCATGCACTGCAAACTTTGTCACACAGCAAATTGTACTGAGGCTGGAAGTTGTGAATTATTTAATATGAACTAAAATGTAATCTGAACTAAATTGGAAATTACCTGGCTATGTTTAACAAATGATCATGTTTTCCAGATCGAGGGTTGGCAGCAAGGAGTAAACGATCGAGACCGGTAAGCAGAAGGGGGTCTTCAGATGAAGCAGAGAGTAAGGCAGTAAATCGACCTTGAAGCATGAGGGCTCGTCTGAGAACACGAAGGCAGCCCAAGGCACAACCCTCCATTAGCCTCCTCTCTTTCTTGCCCTCAGGGGTTCCAGGACCGGTTTCCTCCAGACAACCAGCTACCTCATCAATAATGCTAAGTATCTAAAAAAGAAAGAATATATCAAAAACAAAATAGGCATCAAGAAATATTTATTGAAAATCATATAGCTAGCAAGTAGAAATTCATAATACAATCCTAATACAAAAAAGAATCAAAAATTGAAAAGTAAAACCACACTCAGGACTTGAGCTCTCAAAAGCATGTTTCTGTTGCATTATTTTTCATAACATGATCTTTGGAAATAAATCTTTACCTAAGTATAAATTGGATATCGTCTAGTATGTTAGACTTAAGGTAAAAGCAGAAGTACATTAAAGGTCAGGCCAGATAGAATTGGGGATTTCAATGAAAAACTCTTGATCTTACATGGTTACTCAATCTTATCTCGCTTCTTGTATTTGAGCAGTCATTCTTCAGTCCCTAACGCCAAAATGTCCTCATTTCTACAACGTATTTTCAATTCTTTTTACCAACTGTTAAACTATTAAACATGAAAGCAAACCCAAAACACAAACAAGCATAACCAACTATATACTGCATTTAACTGCAACCTACACAAAAGATAAGACACTTAAAATACTTGGGCAATGGCTTTCATGGTCACATTACTTTGAGCCCTGTTAAATAGTCCATTTCATTTGAGCATTCTACTAACACACAGGTAGGTTTTTGGACAGTTATCTAACTGACAAGTTGCTTTTTTCTGATTCAAGGATGTATTTAAATTCCTAAATATGTAAAAGCAACTTACATGCTGCATTTCAAGTCACTACCATGATAACATCGAGGTCGGCAGTCTCAAACAAAATACCCAGTGAGAAGGGCAGGTTTGGAATGAACAATGGAAGAGACTGGGAGTCTCTCCAAAGTGGCAAAGCCACTCAAGAGCATGGGGGGTTTAATGTCCTCTGCCATTGACATTCTATGGCCCATTTTACATGGGGCACATAATTGCACAATCTGATGTATGCACAAACATGCTATTCCAATGGCATCCTGCAAAGCAGAGAATTGCAAGAACACATGCCTGAATGCATGAGCATGAGATGGAAAAATACCCCAAACTCAAATTCAATAATTATAGCATACCAGATTGAGAAAAACATTCAGTTTCAAATTGTGCCATTTCATAACCTTTGAAAAATGGGCTTCATAATAAATCCTGGGTCTTCTCCAATTAGTTCCACTGAGTGCTGGGCTTAGTTGGAGTAGTAGGGGGAAGGGTATGACAAAAGGTGTCTTCTTGGATGCAAGGGTTCACTTGACACAGTCCTTAACTTGAAATAAGAAACCCAGTCTTCAACTTCCCGCTTGAGTGGGTCAGTGCTGAAGTAGTACTGGTAAGGGTGGGAGGAAAAACACAGGTTCCAGGGCACATTGGTCAAGAGGTGAAAAGGTTGGAAAACATGAGTTCTAGGCATTTTCCCCTGGGCACTTTGACTCTTAAAAGTGGCACACGTCAATTCTTTCAAAGACAGTACAATGAAACCTCGCTTTTAACCCCTGGAATTTGTTTTCCCGGGATTTACAAAATTTTGTTTATGTCCTAACAATTTTTGTATCCTTATAATGTAACTGTATTCCACAATTTGCACTTTAAAATTTTGAAATATCCCACAATTTATGACATCTGGCCAGGAACAAGATGGCAGCCAGTGCAGTGAACATGTACCAATTGAAGACCAACCCCAAGTTTGAAACCAAATATAAAAAGACTGTCTGGGTCAATTGTAATGAAACGAATGTCCACACGTAGCCGGTTTTATTTCCTGTAGAATAATCTCAATTAACACATTTCTATTGCAGTCAGAATTCTGTTACTGGCATGAAAATAAAAAAAAGAGCTTATTTATCGAAATTCCGAAATAAATATTTTTTTTAATCTCCCACCAAGGCCGGCAATCGAAGAGTTGCTGCAATAATTTTTTTAACTTTAATTTTTTCTGAAATTTCTGATACTATTCAGTGACCCATCACCTGTTAGCTATTAACCCTTAACTGGAGATGCGTGGTCTGACAGACAGCTGCAATTTTTCAATTTTGACTATTTTCAAACAGTCATTTTCAAAGAGTTATTTTCAAAATGTCTGTAATTCTTGTAACCATCATATTTTTGTCTAATAAGCATGTAGCCTCCTCAAAATTTTATAAATTTATCCTGCATTTCTATAAAATGGCACTTGAATTTAATGAGTGGTCTGTGTGTATAAAATTAATGTGATTTCCCTTGATTTACGATTTCTCATGTTTATAACTTTTTTCTTCAAAAGTGTAAAAGAGAGGTTTCACTGTATTTAGTGGTCGAAAACATTAGGAATGTAAGTGTATTGTTAGTACCAAACAGAAGGCACGAGAGACCATACGGAAGGCACAAGAGACCATTCAGGCGTGAGAACGATGCTGAGAGGTGCACTTTCTGGACAGAGTAAGAGAGGAGCCATTCAGATTGTGCACTATCTCGTCTCCCATTGCCCAAAGAGGAAGAGAGGAGCAAATTAGGTCATGCACTATCTCGTCTCCCATTGCGGACTGAGGAAGAGAAGAGTATTAAGATTGACGCAATAATGGGTAATGTGAATGGCGTCAGCACTTGGCGGCCAATGAGTTGGAAGGAGTGTGGTCCCGTGATGATGCCCTCTGAGGGAGCATGGGTGTGGGAGTAGCACACCTCGAGGAGTCTCGCGGGGACCTTGGTGCTGTGTAGAGGCAGAAGGTGAAATAAAGTCTGTGTCAACCGAGCTTTCGACTTGCTCCCTGATTCATTTCCCCCCGAACCCACAATCATCACGGCGGATACACTTAACAGGAATCTGTTTGGCACTGCCTGTATTTTGTATGCTGGAAGAAAGGTTAAAATTGTATACATTTTGCATATATTCCTCTCCATACATGAATGAAACTAATTAATGTTCACGTATGAAGAAAATAATTGAAAAAAATCTCCCATACCATGGTTGGTTCTGGAAAAATCCCTTGAATCCCTTCCCTTCAAGTAACTTTAAAAAACAAGAGCCGTAGATGACAACTTCATGGACGTTTCTCCATTTAAAGCTCACCCATAAGCAAATGCAAGCCTGCCAACCCCTCTCCACGTATATAATCCCTGGGCAGGTCAACTTCTTCATACAACCATTGGACAATTCTTCCCAGTCCCTAACCAGAATCAGGGAGGAAAGGTCATTCTTTCTGTCCAAGAGCTATTTGCTCTCCCATGGCAGGTTGTGGCCCAGCTGTATTGTCACACTGATGTCAAGTCGGGGCTAAGAAAAAATTTCTTTCACAACGTGGTAAGAATATTTGGCCGAAACTGTAGGTCAAGTCCCCTTTTTTCACATTTGGAAACAGTTCAATAATCAATTATAAAAACAACCAGAGGTTTAAACGACACATTAGAAGTTGGCCTGAACTTACAATTCTCAGGAGCTCTGACTTGGAATGCAACTGGATCATCAGGTGAAAGCCAGGTGGAGGAGCCACAGTAGTGGTAGTAACAACTGAGCTACCTGTGACAGTGCTGTTAGCCTCACGGACTTCAACAACACGAGTAGTAAAATCTTCACTCGAAGGTTCATAGTGGCGTAAAAACTTTAAGAATAACCTCAGGCAAAGGCGACACACCAGCCACTGGAAATAAAACAAGAATTCTTAAAATTAACAATTATCACATCCACTTATCAAGTTCACTGTTAGGCAAAACAAAACCAGGCCCATTGAGGGTAAAGGAACAAAGCACCCCACTGTCGCTACCTGCAGGCCAGAAAGATCCTGATATGCAACAAAAGCAGTTAGCAGTGAACATGTTAAACAAAATAAGTCCCATATTTCAAACAAATTAGATACTTTTCAAACACTTAACGCAAAAACAGTAATTGATTACAAAGGTGGGATGCATGTCTTTTATTTGTAATTATTTTACACAAGCCATCAAGTTCAACAGAGGTCAGTAACATGTAGAATTGAACAGCTAACCCAATTATAAACAAGCATACCTAAGCACCACGTTTTCCATTTGATTATGTCATGCAACACAATGACATTTATTCCAGTTCAATGGAGTTCAAGGTACATGCAAGTTTCTACTGTAACAAGATTCTATTAAGTCATGATTTTACTCCATACATGGAAAATTAATATATCTCCAAAATAACTTAAATATGCCACAGTTCATATGGTCATGCCCTAAATTAAAAATATTAAACATTAAAGGGATACTTCATTAGAATCAATTGGCCATCACAATCATTTTACCTTTTCCTCCATGTTTCTATACGAGCGTGTGGCAAATGGCAGGAAAACAGTGTTGATAACATAATTAAGATAAGGATCAAGTCCAGGAACTCTCGTGCCCATGCCAAGTAACGGTGGTACAGTAGAGACTTTTGATGAAGAAGATGATGGACCAACAGGTCCTGTGAGGGCATCTAAAAGATGCAACATTGCTCTGGTTAAAGGGTACTCTTCATTGCGTGATTCCACTTCTTCCAATTCAGTCTAACGGGAAAGAGACATAAGTATTCATTAAGTTTCAAAAGATACAAGACAAATACAAAAGTTGAATGACAAGTATGAAAGTATCAGTTTAACAATTACAAAACATTTGTTTGGTAGAATGATGCCCAATTTCAAATACAGCAATGATTTCTTCCATTACTAGCCTCTCTTTACTTTGGATCAGATTTCTTCAGAAACTGAGGTTATCCTCCCACTCCCCAAGTCTCTTCATTTTCCATTCCAAAATCAGAAGTTTTCACTCCTAGGCTTCATATTTAAGTGTGTACATAACAATGTTATGCATATGTATGAATAAAAGCAGAAGCCTAGTTATATAATAGATTCTTTGGTTTACTATTCATTGCTTTCATGATTCTTAAAATTCTTTCTTCGCTTCCTACAAGCACTAGCAAATAGATTAACCCCCTCACATAAATGACCATTTCACAGTGCGCCAGAAGATTACTCAGAGGCTATTCAAGCATATGAATTGTGAAAAACCTCTCAAAAGCAAGGTTATTAATAAGCCACCTATAGCAATAGCCCTACATTTTCCAATGATGATCAATAGAATCACCTATGATCTTTAAAAAGAGAGTATACACTCAATTCAAGGGGTCAAATTCATACTCTTGGCAGCAATACCAGAGCAGTAAATAGCATAAACACTTACTTGAACACCGCGAGGCTGGTAGCAGCTTGTTGTGGGAATGGTGAGTAAAATTTGTGAAGCTTCCAAGTGGTGCCACACCAGAGTTGTTACGGAAGATTCAACTGAGCGCTCTGATGCAGATGAAGAGGGCGTAGCCAAAGCAGCTAATGCATGAACAAGGCGAGCTTTCAAAGGAATTGGGACAGGACAGGTGACTAGGCCTAGTAGGGATGGTATGGCACCCCATGACGGATTTTCTGCTAAAGCCAGGCGTGAAGATTCATCTTTTTCTGCAAACAAAACAATTCTCCTAAGTATAATGTGACCAAGATAAATATTTTAATTCATCTCACAAACCTGAGATTAGGAATTGAAAGAAACATGCCACCCAAAAAATAATGATTCTCCATTTGTTTCTTTAAATTCACCAAGCCCAGTTTTATAATCTCTAGTTAATGTTAAGCCCCAGGCGACATAGCCTAAGGCTTAGTATATTACATTAGACTAGACATGAGCAAAATAAGTCACCATCATAAATCTCCTCAAATAGATCACATAAGTCAAGCAAACTGGCAGACAGATTGTGTCTATCATTTACCTAGCTCCCCCTCCTCCCATCTCCAGTCTATTGTAAACAAACATCAAATGCAGCTCAGAAGTATCCCATGACAATGCTTATAAGAATCATTGGTCCAGAAAGTACTTTTTTCCACAGCAAAACTAAGCATACAGCCACAAACAAAATTAGGTAACAGGAACAAAACGAATGTTTCCCTACACTTGATATTTCAAAACAGCACATAGTGACAGAAATGCCCAATATTTTGAATCAAAGCACTGAGGACATCCTGTTTTATGGGCATTTCAAATAAATATTTTACATTTAAAATCTATAATGTTTTCAATACTCAATAAGATAATCATAATATGTTACTTATAATATCACTAACAAGTTTATAAGCATTATGAATAGCTATTTTAAGTATTGATTGAGATACCTCATAAAAAATTTCGTTGACCACTGAAAAGCACATGACTCTAGATCAAGGAATTGGAGGATATAAGATCATAAGGAATGGCCTTAAGCTGACAAGCTGACTCATAGGGCAAACAATTAGGGGACTGAGATCAGAATTAAAGCTGTAGCTGGAAAGGCTTTCCTTATCTAAATTAACCACTTCCCTGATGCATTAATTTGGGGTGTATGGTCTAAAGAACATCATATTTTTTATTTAAGATTATTGAAATATATTCACATTCAAAATAACATGTGTGAATAATAGCGCTTTACAACAATTTTTCAAATGTTTTTTGTTTAACTTTAAAATTTATTGAATTTTACCAATATTTACACCCTATTTGTGCTAGTAGGCATGGCGGCATTTAATGATTTTAAAACAATTTAATACCCTAAGTGAAATAAATGAATGAAAAAATGTTGATTTATCATTTCAGTGACTACTCATGTCATGATTTTGCAAGTACTTGATATTTTCTTGCCGTGATAAAATTATCATTAACTTTATTTCCTTCTGTCATGGCAAACTTTTCTATTTCTGGATTTTCCCGATACAAACTCTTCGGGGTTAACTTGAGCAAGTTTGCATGAATCCTGCTGCTGCAAAGTTGTTCATAAGGTGTGGAGATTTTTACAGCAGCAGACTATGGGACATAAATATAGCCTAAATAGTTGGAGCGCGTAGATTTATCATCAGTGTCCCATAGGTATCTGTGGATCGGGAACCCAACAGCTCCGCTAACGCGGGAGACAGAAATTGCCCGTGGTCAAGTAATATCCTTTGTCGAGTAGTGACTTTATCAGTGACACCACAACTTGTGACAACATGGATTATGGCTGAAGTCCTTAATGAGAACAGCCCCCTTCCCATACAATAAATGGTAACATCCCTCTCTGGGGTGTAGGGTGCCTTGAACTTCCCCTCAAATTTTCGGTGACCCTCCCAGATTTAATGACCACCTCTGCCGAAGAATAACTTCTTGTTAGAGCATGTTGCCTACCATTGATTTGAAAGAATTCCCGCTGTCGTGAGATGATGAATCACATCCATGAAATTAGTTAAGTTACATCGTAATATTACCCAAAGAATGATAGGGATGTATGTAATGGCATACCTAAATTTGCATCGAAATTAATGCTCCTTATGATTGAATGCACCAAGTAATCAAGAGAATCTTCATCACACTGCCATCTGAGGTCACTGAGGTCCTCTACCATTGTGTAAAAAAAGATCACAGTTTTGAGTCTTCCATGAAAAGTGTGACATGTTAATTAGTCACTAGATTAGGAACCGTCATGGATCACATCCTTAGGTTGGTAAATACCACCTTGAGGTTTAGTAATCTTTGTTTGATTTTATTCAGATCCTTTGTCATTATGATTTGTATCCTGAAGACTATTCCTTGATTGAATATTATTTTGTTTGTATGTTAGAAACTATCTCTGATTGATTTTTTTTGTCAGCAATGGTTACCGATACTTGTTTTGCTTTCTGGGTACAGTTTGGGCTGGAGGTTCCACAACAAGCCACATCATTCCTCATTATTCCATTTTATGACATTGCCTTTCTTTTCTGTAATTTATGGATGTTTTTTCAGCTCCGATCCTGTGTACAACCAACAACTGGACATCACTACTGCCGCATCGTGATGTTTGTTTTTATGCGGGCTGGGCAGAAATGCTTGCTTGCTGGGGGGCATCGGATTGGCCAGCCTTCACCACCCCACGATTGTGGGGCCGTGTAAAGGAGTATAGTAGGGCCCTTACCCCTAAATGATGCGGACCACCTCAGCCTTGACCACTCAAGGGCATGGAGAGGTACTTCATTGCCTTGACTGAGGGGACTGCAGAGTTTCCTCATCGAACGGGAATCATCTGGGCCAAAGCATCAAAACCAGAGACAATTGCCTCAGGAAGCGAAGAAGTCTGCTCAGGCATCTTACACCTTTTCACATGCGCAAAGAAGTATGTATTGCGACAAGAGGAGCTGAGAAGAGGAGGCTTGCAGGAAGTAATACCAGCCTGATCGCCAACTGTGACAGACCTTCTCATCTAATACTTGCTTTCCTTATCACCTGTGTATATTCTTGGGTATGGACCTGTTACCGACTTGTTCATTTTTGTAAGTTATGTGGCATGATTTCTATTGTGTTGGGGTTATCACAGGGATTTGGCAAGGATATGTTATTCCTTCCTATTTTTATTCACTTCTGAATTTCGTTGTTAAGTGCACATATATCTTATCATGGAGAATGGCCATGCGCCTCTTGGGATAAGTGCTAATGCAATATTTCCTATGTTGTGGGACCTGCCATTTAGTAAAGTAGATATTTTATTGGTTTGCTAAAGTATTGTAGCTGTTGGTACTGATTTCCTAGGAGTTTAATAGTTGAATTTATTCCATTTATTCCCAGCTGGGCAGTGATGCTTTCAAAGCTTATTGCTAAGCTGTTATAATTTTTTTTCCTTCTTGTTCACTTTGATGGTTTCTGCGCGTTTTGTCGCCCTCTTCGCTGCATCTGCACTGCATCTTTTCCCCTCTCCCATCCTGGTTCAATAGACAGCACTAAGTATTATTCTGCTACTATTACTAGGACTACTGTTGAACTAGGTATGCATGGTTGGGAATTGGAAATCCTAGTCATTTTCTAACCAACCTGTCATACCCAGGATTTAAATGTTTGTTAAGTCATTATGGCACTTTGTATGGGTATTTATTTTGAAGCATAAAATAGTGTAGTTAACTTTACTTGGT
Organism: Ceriagrion tenellum; assembly: GCA_963169105.1. Lineage (NCBI taxonomy): Eukaryota > Metazoa > Arthropoda > Insecta > Odonata > Coenagrionidae > Ceriagrion > Ceriagrion tenellum. The sequence goes on along the minus strand of OY720634.1, from coordinate 158,383,808 downwards.
TGATCCTAAGAATTATTTCCTCCCACCCCCTGGACATTTGTCTCCACTGCCACAATCCGAGGCAAAGGTGGGTTAACCCAATCCTACACTTTATCTGTCGGTCATGGTGACCTGGCACCTGAACTTGGCATTTCATTCCAACTTCACCTTTCTTAGTGGCGCGCTAAATGGTGTCGCAAAGGCTATTGCCAACTAAGGGCATACTTTGTGCAGAGAATTACTGTCTCCCTTCTAACCGCATAAACAATTTTGAAAACTAAAATCACCAGAGGTTAATGGATTGTTTTGGCTTCAGTTGAACCACAGGGATTGAGGTTGATTGAAATGATATTGAGGTGCTCATCAATGGCCACAGGAGAGTGCTGACCACAAGGGAGCTCCAATAACTTGAGGAAATAATTGAAGGAAGAAGCTGCATAGAGGACAAAGCTAATAATGGCAATACGGTGACTATTAGGGATAATAAAGAATTACCTGCTGCTTAGGACTCATTGAAAAGGATAGTTAAGAAATATTCTGAAAAAGAATGGATTGAACTTTCATTGTGTGGCAAATGAAAATAAATTAAAAGGACAGTTATAAAGATTTAATCTAGATAGGGTTTGACAAACCATGTTACATCAGTTTAGGAAAAATTAAATATTTAATACGTGTATATCATCATAGCAAGGGAGGTTGTTATTGAAAGTTCAACTTGCTCTTAATGAAGCTTCCACCAAGATTGCTTCGTCCTCAAGAGTAATTCATAAGTGTTCTGTGTTTTTGCACAAGGTGCATGGATTTGACTAAGAAGGTTGTGGGTTCCTGACGTAAAAAAACCAGGCCCTCGTAAGTTTCAACCACAAAGGATCAGTTCAGCTGCTCTGAGAAAAGGTTTCGAGTTTCTCCCCTCTGCTGTTTTCTTGATCGTTAATTGACTGTTGGATCACCAAGGGATAACCTAGACCGAATGATATCAATGATAGAATGCAGAATGCAACGAAAAGTGATATCAATGCAGCTAGCTTGGCATTTAAAGAATGATCTTGGGAAGTGGCAGAAAGGAAAGCGATGATAGCGAAGTGCAAGTAAATTATTACCTGTAGAAAGGCTATTGATTATTTATCCATATGTCATCTATGTACTACAATAAGCTACTTCTCACTCACCTAGGGCATATTTCTATTAAAGCTCAATACCTAACTTTGAGTGCACACTTTTGATATGCTCACATTGCCACTTCCTACAGACACGTTTCTTCAGTTATTGTAAAGGTAATTGCAATGTAGATACGAAGGTGTGAGACCAAAAGAAAGATGTCCAATTGACGCAGAGTGGTAAGCTGAAGTATAAGGTGATTTGAATAATTTTTAGTCCACATCCTCTTCCCATTGCTTGAAAATGCAATAAAATATTAAGTTGCCGATATTAGTTAGATCGCAAATATGGGGGTTAGGTGTTACATCTTGCATATTAATTCAAAGAAATTCAATGCATAGATAATTTACTGTTTCTCATGTTAACTTAAAATATTGGTCAAATAACATTTTAGTTTTAGTTCATTTGATTCCAGCATATTTCACACTTATATTCAATTGTGTACCACCGCAAATTGGTGTTGATGTACTTAAGCCGATCCCTCATCTGGTATTATGCTAGTTCACTTCACCACAGAACCGATTAATATCGTTAAGTGGGGGTCAATAGTACTACTTTAATTTATTGAGAAAGAAATTTATATGATTATGATCAAATGGTTAAGGAGTCACATATATATAGCAGGGAAGATCAATCTTGAAAAAATTCAAACGCAAAACTGGACAACTTTTCTCATTGAAATGTAAATTAGAGCTTCATTATGATGACAATGAGCCCTAAAATGTAACACCAATCACACCAAGCAATACTACCCCTGTACAGCACAATAAGCTAATCATAATTAAAATTAAATCAATAATGAAATTAGACCCAAATTTCGGCAAATTATCAACAAATGATAAGACAATACCTCCATACTGCAAAAAACATTAGAAATAACAAACCTGCAATAGTAGTCAAAAGGGCTAGAACAGAATGCAGTCCTTCCAATTCCAAAGGGGTTATTCCCCTTGATATGAGAGGAACACCAGAGCCACCAGTACTACGTTGACTATAAACAGTATCAGAAGGTGGAAGATCCACTCTGAGGTTACATAAATACCTGAAAAAAATTCACATGTTAAATTAAAAACTAGAAAGAAATATAACAGCACTTACAAAACATATAAAAAATATGCTTCTGTATTAATGACTTCAAGATAAAAGCCATCCATCCTCAAAACCATTAGGATTCATAAAAAAATGTCGTAATCAACCTTTCCGGAAGACAATTGTAGGTAGATGATGGGTTCATCCAAAATAAGGTTATTTCACAGTTACAACACAAGTAGACCCAGAAGAAATAAGAAGCAACATCAAGGAAGCCATCACAACAAGGATTCACATGGTACATTCGAGGTGTGTCCTAACCAGAGCAAAGTAGCACCTTTCATATACTCTTTCATCCAAGGACCTTCCTATTACGCGCTTGATAAATCCTAGTTTCTTTAGTTCTGTGTCGCATTAATTTAGTGTATGTGTTCTCCCTGACATTTCTGAAGTTATGGTAATTCCAAGGTATTTGAATTTTTCTGAGGACTTAATGTTTACTCCACTCATTGTGTAAACATGGCATTGGTGTAAAGACTTCTGTTAGAAATGTTCTATTGAGCATTTACTAAGATTTATGATGATAAATTGTAACTATGTGATTCCACATATCTTTATTTGGAACGACCCGTGACATTCAACGTCATATTCCTGAAGATGACGTTGAAAATGATGTTGAACATTGAAAAATGGGTCTTTCCAAATAAAGATGTGTGGAATCAAAGTTACCAGTTATCATTATGATGTTAACAATTTCCACCAAGTTACACCTGACACTACCAATTATACTGACGTTTAGTTCTAGCCCCCACTCCTGGTACCACAAATGAATGTTGTATAGGTTTGATGATAGATTCTGAGTCTCCATCTTCGCTAATTTCCCGGTAGATGACCGTATCATCTACAATTAATCTTAGTTTACTGCTAACTCTAGAACTCAGATCATACATATAAATAATGAGGAAGTGACGGCTGATCATGCTTCCTTGTTGAACACCGGATGAGACAATAATCATATCAGAGCTAATACCATCAATAACTACTCTTTGTTTGCGATCACTGAGAAAGTCCCACATCCAATTCACTATTTTTTTCATTTACTCCCCATTATTGCAATTTTTCTAAGAGTTTTTTGTGAGAAATTTTGTTGAATGCTTTCTTGAAATCAGTAATATCTATGCAAAATGTAAAATTAACACCCAGAGATATTTTACTAAGTTTTGATGGGGTGGCATTGTTCACAAAGAAAATGACACAGGCAGCCTATGACGTTGTTTCTGAGAAATTTTACAACAAGATGGCCAATCTCGCCAAAGTTCGATTCGCAGACTAGTTCAAGGGGAAGAGAAACTTCTATAGAAAGACGGAGTTAATGAGGCCTCCCGTTTCCCTAACTTAGCCAATTGCTACATGAAGTACTTTGAGATGAAAGCTATTAGCAGAGACAAGTGAAGGCACAAGTAATGTCCTACATCTAAGGAAAATAATTTAGTGATTTTGATGCATGGATGAGAGAAACTCAAATAAGTAAACACAGAAGTAATAACTTTCAACACATCAAATCAAATGGGGTCAATGACAAAATAAAGTTGGTATTAGAAATGGAGCAGAATGGCAAATTCTCATTCCTTGTCATTTCAATCATCAAGTGAGACAATGGCCAGTTGGGACACACCATTTAAAGAAAACCTACCAACAAAGATAAATATTTAAAGGCCAAACTGTATCATCACCCAAGACAAATCAACAGCATTCTCCAGTCACTGATCCACAAATCATTTCTTTAGACAGATCGTGAACATCAGGTGAAAGAGCTGGCCAAACTATGAACAGCAGGGCTAAATAATATAGATACAAAAGAAGTGACATTAACCCTCTTACTGCGGCGGACCCATGTATTGGCTATTGCATTTCCAGCGAAAAGTGCGGCGGGCCTACATCTTGGCTCATGTGCAAAAATTGCTCAACTTTAGTACACTTTAGATTATTACAATTATTTTTTAGATGACATTACAGTCTTTTATGACTATTATTTAATTCAATTTACACAAGATAAAAAAAACCACACATGGATATTTTAAACAATGACATCATAATTTTTTTTTCTCAAAAGATACGATCTGTATACATTATTTCTCAAAGGTGTTTTTTAGTGGATAGGCCATAACTCCCATAATTCTTCATCAAAATTAATGATTCAATAATCATTTTAAAGCTTATGTTCCCCGCTTTTGAAGAAAAATAAAAAAGTTTATAATTCATGTATTTGTTTAAAAAATTGATAATCATATATATTACTTCGATCCCTGAGGTTCGGCAACTAACTCATCTGTACTGATATGCGGGTTGCGTGAGAAGGGTAGTCGTTCCTCCAGAATCCGTACATATTATTTCTCAAAGATTTTTTTTTGTCTCAATGCCATGACTTCCATAATTATTCATCAAAATTAATGATTCAAACATCGTTTTAAAGCTTATGTTCCCCGATATTGACAAAAAATAGACAAATTATTTATAAATAAAATTTTTGTTAAAAAAATGATACAATGCCATCTGCTGACAATATAATCACCTAATATGTTGACAATGGTTATGTGCTTAAAAGGCAGTAGGAGGCGCCATCTATTAACACATCGTTTAGATTGTTTACATTCTACATGCAATCAGTGTGACCATTTCCTGTTTACGTTATGTATCTCTAACACAAACATAAATAACATATAATTGTCCATGGGAAGAAAGAGGTAAAAGAACAGGAAGAAAGAAGGAAGTAACAGGAAGAGAGAAGGAAGTAACAGGAAGAAGCTGCCTATTGTGCGAAATATTAGACAGGTAGAAGAACAGGAAGAAAGAAGGAAGAAGCTGCATACTGTGCAAAATATTCGCTTGGGTCATCTAGTTCATTTAATTACCTTACATATTTTTCGCTGGCTACCACTGGCAGGAGTCACCCCTAAGAGGGTTAAGGAGATTCCAAAAGTGAAGAAAAAGCCAAAACAAACTTTAGATAGAAAAATTTGCCACCAAAATACAGAAGTAAAAAAAGAGAGCATTATTACAATTGATCAAAGGCAACACTGTGAGACTTCTTAAAAATACAAAATTACATAAAAACTACAGCTAAGCTATAAGGGTGAGACTTGCTAAAGCACACCTAATAAGGGGTGCCTTTAGAAAGCTAAGGTTAGAATAGTTTCTCGTGATACATGCAATCAATGTTACATCAGGTAGACCAGGAGGAACGTCAAAACCAGGATTGTATGGCATAAGAGTGCTATTAGATAAGAACACCTTGAATTCCCCAACATTGCTATACACACCACTGGAGGGGGCACAACACAAGGATCTGGCAAAAGCAAGATTACTCAGAAAATGGCCCATCTCTGAGGCAACCAAAATGCATCATTTCAACCACAGCCAAGGATTCAGAGAAACAAAGCATTCCGTATTTTTAGAGGAATTCCAACCACCCAACCCACTCCCACCTTCACCCCTCTCTAGAAGTCCACCATCACACTTATAGAGAAGCCTTTGGCATTAGAGGTGAATCGTTGGAATTTAAGCAACCTTAAAAATTGAAATTCTACCGAAACTATCATTTTAATCAATCAGTTACATGGTACACCTAGGTTTAATCAGATATCCTGTGAAGTATTAAGGCTGGTATTCATAGATGGGATATATAATCAATGACTGGTGAATCTACGATTATTCGTCAATCATTGATTATTTGGATCAAGTATTCATAGATGGTAAGCAATCTTCAATTCATGAATCTTTAACTATTTAGGCTAATCTGTAATTGGTGGATGACAGATTGAAAGTTTGCTTATTTTAGGGTGGTATGAGAAATTGAAGCAACAACAAATCTTGTGGTTAGCGATCACTTTTCATTCAAGTCAACTATATAATTTTGTTAATTGCAAGTCAGAAAAGAAAATTAAAAAACTGATTGGTCATGTTTCTTTGATAGCAATGAATAAACTGTGCCTTCATTAGCATTATTTCTTTTGATCACTCAAGTTTAATGAAGGCACTACTAGGGAAAAATCAACAAACAGTAATCTTGTATTTCGGCAAGTGTTGATGATGTAGCATGTGCTGTTTAACGTTAGGGATTGCCCGCTCATCGCTATGGTCTCCTCTCTTTACTATGTAGTTCCATAGAGAGACAAATATTTCTTATCTAATCTGAACTGAATATGAACATTTTAAGATGTAGGCATTCTGATGGTGTAACTGTTTGGACGGTTAAAAGATTAGTTACGCGTTTCACAGTTCGGAACACCGTTGGCTGCGAAACAGAACTAGCATTACGGAAATATGCACATAAAACACCAAAAAAGACTAAGAGTAGCACTATTTATGACTATATCAATACATATAAAGAAAATACATACAAATTGTCAACACTGCAGAAAAGAGCAAGCAAAAATTAGAAATAATTACGAGTAAGTAGTAGCAATGGATGATAGCTAATTAGTAAATATTTCTTGGCAATTTCGGGTGATCTTAAATTCAGCATGGGAATTCTGTAAAAATACTGTGTAGATAAAAGCTGCTGTAATATATTTTTAAAATTTTTTTATGATATCAACTTTTCGGTATTGATACTAGTACAGTACAATAGTACAAGAGGAACTGGCAGTCCTTGCGTAAAGTGTAGCTAAATAAGCATCAATTCTGGGAAGAATAAACTTGATCACTCCGGGTTTTGAGAATCGCTATCTTCCATTAAACTCTTCGTCTGATTAATAATTCAGTGGATTTGTTGGGTCCCTGAGTGTTTTCCGCATTCGTGAGTGATATGCTGGTACATCATTGTTGGCAATCACGTAACCAATATATCCAAAGGAAATTCCATTGCACGTCCTAATCAATTCAAGGTGATAGTCATATAGAGTATTTTAAGCATTTAGAACTGTATAAAATTGCACATTTTGAATATAAATGTATGAATTTGTCATAAACAACTATGAAACTACCAATGTGCAACAAAAAAAAAACTCAAAATAATTACGGTTGAAAGCATAATTCACAAATCGATGATTATTTAGTCAAATAATTACAGTTTATTTGACTATGAATACTAGAATAATAAACAATGATTACTTGACTATGAATACATATTAATCAGACATTGATCAATCTCAGATTCCAGAATCAACAATTAATGAATCATTGATTCTTTCACGACTATGAATAGGAAATTTCCTTCTCGATGGAGAAAGGCACCAATAAGTATCTCAGGAGGGAGTCAGAAATTTTCAATTTACAGGAAACCTACCTATAGTGACATCATAATTCCCAACGATTCCGTCCACCATTTTTCTCACAAACTTGCTGCCCTTCATTCTATGCTTCACCGCCTCCTACACATCCCTCTTTTGCCAAAAAATTTCAATAATGAACCACAAACAATAGTTAATATAGCCTCCAGCAATGGGTATAACCCCATTCTTGTCCACAAAATGCTGAGGGAAAAACAAAAAGCCTTAGCGGTTAAAAGGATTTCCTCTCAGTCTGTGGAACAAACCAACTTCAAGTGGTGCTCGCTTCCATTCCTGGGAGATATTTCGTACAAAATCTCCAAACACCTTCAAGAGTACAACCACACCAGTGATTTTTTTCCCCGAAATCCTACATACCTTACCCCAAGGGATTGAAGATGGACGCTCTCGAACAAATCGAGATAATAAGGCATTTAGCAGACCCCAACCCACCCCTCTGTAATGACCAATTGTTTCCGCAGGCCTCTTCAATCCTCTCTGAAAAATTAACCCTGGAAAAACCAACCCTTTTATCCAACTGACCACATCCTCATCTCCTACCTCCCATATTCCTTTCCCACCTGACCACCCCCCTCACTCCTGCATCCATATTTCCTTGTGTCCTTCCCCCTTACACAACCCCCTCTCCACCACCTCATGCTACTGTCGAACTGCTGCCTTCCCCCTGCCCACAACCTCCCTTTCCCCTCCCCTTTCCTTCTGCCTTTTGTATACAATGTAACACGTTAGAACGTGTGGGTGGAGAATCGACCAAGTGAAATAAAAAGTACTTAACCCGTGTATTCCTTTTCCATTCCCCCCGCCCACACCACCCTCCCTTGCCCTCCCCCTTCCTTCTGCCTTTTGTATATATACATGTAATGTTTGGACTGAATTTTTGTACCTGATGATGCCGCAAGTCAGTGAAATGCATCATACGACACAAAATAAAATTCTGCGGAAAAGTACAACATTGTATTAAATATGGATGCAAATAATCGTTAACATTTAGGTAATAAGCTCAGAAAACTTGCAGATCAAAGAATCAACCTGAAGTATTCAGGCACTTAGTACCTCGTGGCAGTGTTACCCACCATTTCCCACAAATATGAAAATGATGGCATAAAACACAGCACCAGCGGGAGTGGAAAATTGAACTCTTTTCTTCTTGTCACTGCAGTCAGTCAGGGGTTTCTTTCTCAGAGCTACAAGTTTACAAGTTACAAATCACGTGGCTGCTTCACAAGGCAGATGTGTAACACAGATATACTAAACCAAAGACTCGTACTAGTCGAAAAAAATTGTGAACAAAATCAAGACCATTCATAACTCTGTATTTTGATGATTACCATATATTCTGAGTGTGTACCTTGCAATATTTCCAATCCAAAAGTTGGTGCCACATCTTCCGGTTTTTACAAAATGATTGAATATGCACTGATAAGTATGTTAATTTCGTAACTTACCTTAAAAGACCCCAAGCAAATGTGAGTTTTTGGGTAAACCTAGCATCATACAATATAATCGTTTATTTCGCCGTATTTCGAGAAGGATGAGCTCTAAACTGTACTCATTTATAAATCTTACATGTCAAGATATCATGTTGAGTTGGTTATATCTTTATTTAACGACTATTAATGGCTTTATGACGTAAAGTTATAATGAAACTTCACACTGAACACTAGCATGAAAACCTTATGTGGCTTTGAAGTTCTGTTATTAGCTGGTGATGTTTAATACAGGCAATTCTACATAATGATCATTCCAAAGCAAAACTGCCAAGTACCAATATTATATGACATAATAAATATATGTTCAGGATATGGAATTATACACATTAACTTGATCAAAAGGAATATACAAAAGGAAAAATGGGAATATGGAAAATATTGTTTATTTATTATAACCCTTATGTTAACATTTTGTCAAAATATGTTGCAATCTCTCTCTCTCTCTCTTTCATTTTTTAAATATATTCTGCTCCAACAGTTTTCTCTACTTTATTGAGGAGGCTTAAATTATCACTAACGTTTTTGCTGTTTAGGAAAAAACACTCCTAAGTTCTTAAAGCCTTCTGAATCTCCTTTTTATTAGGAATTGGAATACTATCACTTCGAAAAGTTCTATGTTGCAAGTTTCATCATGAAAAAAGATTGCTATTTTGAAGTAGCGAGGTAATGGTTCGCCATGGGGTTGGGTTACCCATTCCGTGTATGAAGGATTATGAATAAAAGAGGTACTAAGAAGAGAGGTTTTCCATATTATAATACATTGCGTATGGCCGGGACTTTGCCATCATTTCTAAATCAAGACGTTTACGAAATAAAGAGGTTTAATAGGTCAAGGTTTTACTGTACATGGAAATACAAACTGTAAGTTTCGATAAATATTAAGTCAACATAGAGTATATTAGCAGGAACTTTCGTTATAATCACAGACTCTTCAATTATCCGTGGCTATATTATTATGCCATATTGCTGTTAATACTGGTTCAATAAAGATAAAATCAACTCAACATCTAACTTGTAGGGTCGATTCTACTTTTTTTCGATTCTGATTCAGATTCTTTCAAATCGATTCCCGATTCTCAATTCTTATTCCTAATAATAGGTGGAATATTGATATACCAATAGCGTATGACTAATACTTAAATTCAAGTATTGGCTTAGATAAAATAACAAAGACAATTAAGTCGCTAAAAAAGTATATTTATTAAAAAATAGCAAATGTATCTTCAGCTTATTGAGGTAGATAAAAAGTACAAATTGATAGCCTACACCCAAAATTACTGAGGCAAATATGATGTGTCAACTGAAATTTGATTTGAATATTTATCCATCAGGAATCGATGGAATCAGAATCGACTTTAGGCGATCGATTCTCGATACTGATTCTAATCCTGAGAATCGGTGGAATTGAGAATCGACATTTGCATTGGACTCATCCTTAGTTTAAACGTGGCATGTCATGAGCTCTACATTTTTACAGTATAGGTAAATATATAGCTGGTAAGATTGGAGAGGACAAGGGAGGAAGGGATATCTTGACTCATAAGATTTCTAAATAACAACCATTTAGAGCTCATCCTTCAAGAAATGCAGTAAAATAAACTATTAATCTGATGATGCTACGTTTTCCCGAAAACTCGCACTCGCATGGGATCTTTTAAGGTAAGTTACGAAATTAACATACTTATCAGCACATATTCAATCATTTTGTAAAATCCGGAAAACATGGCACCAACTTTTGGATTAGAAATACTGCAAGGTACACTCTAAAAATGTATGGTAATCATCAGAATATGAGTTATATATGGCCTTGATTACGTCCGCCATTTTTTTTTAATAGTACAAGTATTAGGTTAGGTATATCAGAGTAACCCACCTGCCTTGTGAAAATAGTCACGAGACTTGTAACTTGTAGCTCTGAGAAACAGGACCCAGATTGTCAGACAGCAGTTACATGACATGATGAGAATACTATACTCTGCCATGAATGAGAGAACTACCAAAATGTACTAACTTCTAAGGAAGAAAATTATGGCAATCATGAATTATACAGAAATCAGGGTTTAAAATTGCAAAACTATAAGTAGAAACTTGAATTTTCAGTAAATTAACCAATTAAGTAATTGAAATGCTTCCCCATTTCTTGAACACCCCTTTATTCAAGGGGAGGGAAATGTGCTGGAAACAGAAGAATTCAAATGAGATTGGTACATTCTTCTGTTACAACACGATTTACTCTATGGGTGAGACACAAAAATTTGGCAGTTAATTTGTTTTGTTAACTGTTCCTAACAATTCACAATGGTGAAATGACAAGTTTAGCAATATTTCACACAATTGCTATTTTTTTGGTGGTTTGAGTGATTACTCATACAAAATAAATGTATTTTATCATTTCCTCATTTGATATCTCACACCTGTGATCATAAATTCTAATTAGCCATTCACAGCATTTATTTGGCTTCATAGGAAACTGATATGTTTTTGACTAATAGAATGGATAGTAAGGAATAGACCATATTTGATATAAACTAAAAACAATTTCTATTTGAAAATTTCGTAATAGCAAAATTATGCGACTCATACTGCTCAATTACTTGCCTGTGCAAAGACCTAAAAAAGTGGTCCCATGAAATAGGTGAAGATGGTACAGGACCCATTCCACTGCCAATTGTGCTCGTGTCCCCTCTGCTTTCAGGCATCAGTACAGGAGACGGCTGGAGAGATTGCTGCCGCAAAAATGCAAAACACTGAGCAGCAGCACGAGGTGAACTTGAGAGCCCACGGAGCATTTGGAGGTACGGAACAAACAGTGCAGGCGGCAGGGGGTGAGGCGAGTCACCCCATCCACACTGACGGACAAATCTCCACAAAGCACCCTAATATTTGGAAAAAGTTTCATACATGTTAATTTGATAATAAGAAACATTTTATATACCTTCCAACTGAAAGCTAAATAACAACAATGAGGCAGAAGTTCAGCTTTACCCACTAGGTAGGAATAAAATTACAACAATTATACAGTATCTAGAATAACTCCTGCATCAACCATGAGGGAATTTCAATTTAATAATTAAATACAAAGAAATATACCAATCATTACCTAAAAGACACATTCTACAACATGCAAAAATTCTGAGTTTCGTAATTTATGATTCTTGGACAATATGTTTAAGCATGGAAAAATACACCATTCCCTACATAATAAACAGTTTTTATAATGTTAGAATTTCCTGTTAGGAAATAGTTTGATCAATTGAATTTTCTACGATTCAGACATTAACATGGGTGACCCAAATTTCCAAAGATTCAGTTAAGTGTGGTCATTCATAATTTCAAGTCTTCAATGTTTAATTCCTAGTCATCTGAAATCCCATATTGTCATCACAAGGTGTTCTGCCAAGTAGCAGGTTTCATCTGCCACTGTTTCCTCCAATCCCTTCTGTACCTTACCTGTTCCGTGGTCTCCTTGTCACCCCCTCTCTTAACCTCTGTTTAAATCAACTGTTGTCCTCAAAGTGATAGAGAGCTTTTTGGGGACTAATTAAGCACGAGTGATTTTTACCACCACTGGGCCCGAAAGGATCACCGCCAGTGTATGAGTTTGTGATAGGATGGATGCCGAAAATAGTGCAGTTAACCGCATAAGTGTGCGCGCCTATCCTTTTGGCCCGAGTTATCGGCCCTGTAGTTTGTCCTGTTAGAGGGGGTACTCCATTTATGTGAAGTTACCCACGATGCCACTAAGTATTTCCATGTCATCAGCCAGCTCGACAGTTGGTACATGGCCGAGGACATTGTTAATAACTCACTGGAGGAAGGAAAGTATGCGAAAATTAAGGAGGAACTAATGCAGCCGCCTTCTGCATCACGCAAGTATGCAGTAAGAATTTGGCAGCTCCTCAAACACGAGGAAATGGGCAACGGGAGGTGTCACAATATCTCCGCCACCTCCGAATCCTCGGGTTTACATTGGAAACAGAGTTGCTATCATACAACAGGACTAGTAGCCATTGAGAACTTAAAATACTTGTCCATGTTCTCGCTCATTCTCAAGTAATAATTAAATCCACAGATGGTAGCACTCGACCGCCAGAAAATAACAGCTGCAACAACATCCATCCGAAGATAATTGAAATTGACCGATTACCGATGCACATTCCTGTTGATGGCTCCCTAACCATGCTGATATTAAATCACTTACACAAGTTACCAGAAATGTGATGAACAAGAAGGCGCTTTCTGATTTGCTAGTTCGCACGGAGACTCCGTTCTGCTTTAAAAACCGCAAAAAGACCCACAAAATAGACTATATTAACATTTTTTCGGCAAAATACATTATGAAGAGGTAAATATTACAAGTCAGGGCCAATCTTACATCTCGTAAATAAGGAGTTTTCGTAAAGCATTAGTTCGCTCATTAGAGGTACTAATGCTTTCACATACAGATTTGGCGGGACTACTAGCATTTATTCGTTCATCGGAGTCTCTCGTTTAGTAGGAATTCGTAAGGTAGAGGTTCTACTGTAGCCACTTCCTAATTGATTTGTGATTGGCCTCAATTTTTCCAATATATTTACATGAACCTTGGCCTCAACAATACTGTCAGTCACGAAGGGGACAGTTCACCACAAACATGTCATATTCAGATATTTGACAAATTTTTCCTTACGAATATTTCAAGAATTCAAAAGAAAAATAAAAGTCCCATTAAAGAATAAGAATCTGCATTATACAGTAGGACCTCAATCTATCGTTTTTCAAGGGGACGGGCAAAAAAAACGATGGATGCAGGAAAACGAACAATGCGGGATTAGATTTCCCAGGAGCCAAAACGAGATGAACAGGCGAGAATTTTATGGTAACTTTTCACAGTAGAGGGGAATGTTAAAGGAATTTCTCTTAAAAGCGGGAGAATTTTGAAATTTAATGAAAATACTTAGTGCATCTCAAATTTTTCGTTTGACTTCTAACTGTTTAAAATATTTTATCAGTATTACATATCCCAATTGTGTCTCGGATGATAAAAGTAAATAAACAAGGTCCATTATCATGTTATTGGATGATCCTCAAGCCCGCGAACCGACCTATCCATGCATAGAAATTTATTCATTTCAAATATCCTTGAGGGTGAGAAGCGCGCCTAAAATTTGTTGGGGAGGATGTAATTTTTTGTCGCGCTTTCCATTGTGCTACACTGATGGAGGAGTGCCACCCATTAAAGATGGAGCGAGCTTGACGCTACCAAGTGTACTCTTGTTTATCTGGAGTAATCGCGTAACCCACGAGGCATAGAGCAAGAGAGGTGTAGCAGGTTATCGCCATCTGGTTCAGAGAGGCAAAAGTTAGCGGGCAATCGGGTTGAAATGAGGAATTCGATATCGGCGGTTGGAGTTCGGCTTGGCATTACAAAATGAACACCAATTTCAAAAGAATAAATCATTTTGAAGGGTCACGGTGCCAAAAAAACATTAATGGCAATGCAAGCCCACGTCAGACAACGGACGAGAAGGAACTTAGCCCACGCTCACAGGGCTTCCACTACGACAAACTAATGGTTGAAACATCTGCGTTACCTTCAGCTGTCTTAAAACACCTATTTTGAATAGTTTCGGCTTTAGGCTCAGAAATAAATACTTCAGGAAAATGAATAGACATAAATACCTACTTTAACTGGCTAAACACGGAAAAAATAGAAAAAGGAAAGAGCACAGAGCACGTAGGGTTTGGCTCTACTTACTAGAGGCCCGAGAAGTGACCATGACGAAGGTCAGGGTGGGTCAGGGAGTGACTGAATTGCCGAGGTTACAAGCCACGCCCGCTGCCCTCTGGTAGGTTCCGCAAGAGTCACATGATGAGAAACCCCACCTCCCTCCCTTCCCTCAGCCACTCCCCCGTTTAATCCCATGTGGCCCACGTCAATGGAAATAATGCACTGGTTGTAACAAGAATTGGGTGAGACAGGTAATTGGGGGACCCTGTTTTCCGCTGGGAGTGAGAGGGCAGGTGGAAAACCTTTGACCATCCTGACCCTTTCCGCGGAAAAGGCCCCACCCACTGAGGGACGCATTAGTGGAACGTCAGTTAATTTTGCTAAGGTTTTTAATCAGCATAAATCTACAGAACAAGTATAATGTGAAATTCGTCCGTTATTTTCTGTTACATGTGATACCAAACACCAAGGAAATCCGTTGATATTTACCCACATGGGTTATATCAGATCTCAATATGGTGCCGAGAGTGAACTACTGGTAAGACAGCATTGAGAGGATAATAGGAAGAAATGTTAGCAGCTCATGGCAAAGGAATGCGGCCGCTAATGAGCGAGGTAGGGACTCGTTTGGGTAGGAAAGGAGGAATGCCAATTGTCCTCTAGGAAGGAGTTTGGGCCATTAAGATGAGAAGGGACTCGGACGGCAAGGGCTACCCATCCATCCTGCACGGCGCGTCGCTAAACTCCCTCCCCCTCCTCCTTTCCCGCTGCGGAGTGCCGCAAAAATCCCAAAATCTTACTTCGGTGTAAATTTTTTGTTTTGTCTTTTTCAAACAATGAATGCGGGAATTGCAATGTGGGGACCGTGATATGGAAACGATCGAAGCGGGAAAACGATACTTTGGGGAACGATGGATGCGGGAATTATTAACGTTATCAGCATGGAACTACCTTCGGCACCAAAGACGGCGAACGATAGAAGCGGGAAAACGATCAATGCGAGAACGATAGATCGAGGTTCTACTGTAATTCCTTTCTTTTGGTGTTTGTCTTAACTTAGTACGCCCTGTATTTATAATTAAATAGTGCAAAATAAAAAAATTATTGCAAACATGAATGAACTCAATAAGTGTATTTCCTAATGGGAAGGGAATTCACAGACAGAGAAACTTAGCTTTTCAAATCAATAATTTTATACTAGTACCAAATCAATACAGAGAGCTAAGGGGAGTCAAGTTGAAATAAGTACAGTAGACTCTCATTATTGCGAAGTTCATGGGACCAAAAAATCGGCAGTTTGTAATAGCGTTGTTTGTATCAACGTAGTTTTTTATATAAGCATCGCAAAAAATATCCATTTGCTCTTTTTTGACTTGCTTAACCTTTTGTGTTACAGCCTTGCAGTGAAATGATATCAGACGTGTAAATAACAATCAAACTATGCACAAAGAAGTGAAATCAAACAGTCTAATTTGTTGTTCGAAAATCATACATCACGCTATTTTTTGTAGTAATTGTCGCAAGCCAGGAAATTAATTCAGCTGGGAGATTAATTCCACAGAAACACTGCTCGGCTGCCTGTACAACTACTATGCGGTAAAATTAATACATTTGAATTCCGAATTTAAGAATATCGATTTTATGGAAAATTTCATTATGCGCAAGTTAGTGATTGGTCCCGCACGATTCCTTAAGCAATATGGAATTATTATTTGACCTCATTATGAAATCATTATTTGACTTTACGTAAATATGTTACAATTTTACGCATGGCTGTTTTGGTACCCGGTGGAGGTATCGAATTGATTTTATGTAATGAAATAACAGAATTTAAAGAAATTTCAGCAAAATCGGCCAAATTCCTGCCCGTCTATAATGAAAATCTTCATGATGATTCCGTGCAACCGTGAAATTTAACTGTACCTAGGTAATATGTGGCATTTTAATGGTATAATCTATTATTTTACTGCCCCGTCTTTCAGCACGATAAGTTATGGGTTCAAGGTGTTTACTTACTTTCACTCGGACAGTTGTGCTGGAACCTTGACCTTGAAAGATAAACCCCCTCAGCAGTTCCGAGTGAAGAGATAACGCTCGCTTTTGGGTCCTCCAAAAGCAAGCATGTCATCTCACCGGCATGCATGGTTGAGCGGAAGTTGATACACAGTTTGGCTTTACCATTAAATAAACTGAATTCAAGAACCAAGCCAGGTCATAATAACAGCAAACATAATTTAGTTCAAAACAAGAATGACAATTTTTAATAAATTATAATTACAATTGATGTTACCGAATGCTACCTGTGTTTTTTTACCCTTCCACACTCGGTCCATGCAATGAAATATTCTACCCTAGCCAAGAGCGCCGTGAACATATTCCGATAATATACCGAAATACTCGCGATAAGGAATCGCACAGGCACCAATGCTTCTCGTTGTCTTGGAGCACTAGTCAGCGGGATGCCAGACATTCATCGAACGTGTGGCGGAGGCAATCACAACCCTCGTCTCAGTACCATCTCCACTCATGGCCTGTGGCCAACTGTGTATTCGCTTGACATAATTGGGATCAATGATTAAATTTAACCGAGACAGGTTTCGTTAGCTTTTCAACTTATTTGTTATTTTTTTAATTGCCGTAACGTTTAACCTTTAATCGATAACACTTTTGCTAATGATTAAATTATTCGTTACTACCTTCATGTTACGTGCAATCCTAATGTTTCACTTTGAATTTACCAATTTTAAACGGAACTTTATCTTTATTGATAACAAAGTTCTTGTATAATGAACATTCAAGACAATTTCTGAGCTTATATTTTTCAAGCATTTAACATATTGTCTTAGTAAATCCACAACGTAAAAAAACAAGGGACCATGGACACAGTCTGGCATACCAAAAGATGGGGTGCCTAGTTACCCCTGGGACATTCTTTTCCTTGCTTATATTCCACTCAGCTGCAAAGGCGTGTTGGCTTGCAGTTCGTGCGCGGCAAAATCTACATCATTTACAAACAACTTTCGTCTGCCTCCGTTGAAAAATCTGAGGTGTGTAAGCGCGGTTGCGTCCCTATCGAAAGGGAGAAATGCCAAATTTTACCATTCATAATGTTGTTGGAGTTTATTTGCTATGTCTTCTCACTGACGAAATTTAAGACATAAATAACAAATTTTTCTCATCTAAATGGAAGAACTGACGTCTTTCTCTCCAGACGAGCGAAAGAGTGTCACAATTTCATAACATTTCAATGCATACGTACGATGTGTAGGGATTTTGAGGCCAGAATTTCAGTACGCACAAAGATACTTTTTCAACGATGGAAACATGATGCTGAACCTTTACATGCGGCATAGTCATTCCCACAAGCCCGGGCAGAGAGTTTCGCAAGGTCATTACCAAGCACTGATAACCCTTCATCGATTCAGACTCAAGGGATTGCCCTGCCGATTGCTAGTGGTAATGCTAAGCTGCCACTACCTGAGAGGAAGAGGGACGCATTTCACCCACCACACAGTCACATTGGAATGGGGGTTGGGAGCTAGAGACGGGAAAATGGAGTGGGTGGAGAATGGGTGGAGCCAAGCCCAGGCCGGGAAGCTGGTTGAGGAGGGAGGATTAGCCAGGAATTGTGCTGGACCCCCTATTGGGTGAGTGACCTTCAGAGGGACAATAGAGACGTGAGATGTTGGGGAGGGGCGAAAGGGAAGAAGAAAAGTCATCCCAGTGGATTTCTGTACCCTCAACCCAGTTAAATAGCTTATGCGAAGTAGCCATAGTATATACTTTAGTTCTCAAGCTCTTGGGCACAGTATGTGTGGCAAAGCTTCCTGATTTGTAATGCAGCGTTGTGCATAGCCGAATGAATGCCGTTATTTATGTGACAGACTTCGTAATAAAGTATTTTTTGTTCCTGTGGGGACCGGGACTAAGATTCGTTATTTCGAAATATCGTTTCTTTACCATTCATTTAGATACCCCTCTCATCGGGACCAACGATTTGGTTCGTAAGAATGAAAACTTCGTATAAATGTTGTTTGTAATAAGGAAAGTCTACTGTAGTCACTTACTCAAAGTTTCACTCCTAAACACTGGATCAGTTTTGTGCAATTTGAGAATAGTTCCAATAGAGTAAATTTTCATCACAAGAGCAGCTACATTAGTAAACCATAGACAGAGAAGTGTAGATCAATAAAACACATTGGTAATTATGACAGACAAGTAAAAATAAAAAACATTACAAAAAAGGATTCAAATAAGTAACTCTGATCCTGATAATGCAAATCTTCAAAACCCCCATAAATATGGATGTATGGACTCTCTAATGCTTAGAAAGGTATTGGATTTACACTGGACCACAATTATATAGTTAACAAGCAAGGAATGAGGACTGTAGGATGTGAGGAAAAGGACATGCTATGAGGTTGATAATATAGATCAGTACATAGGGAAATACATTAAGTACTTACTCTGCCATCAGCAGAACCTAAGAGATGAGCTGAGGACAATATGTGAGCTGCTGTACCATGTCTTGTATCTGGAAGAGTGGACCGTGGCCAATAGTCTAAAGCCAGTTGCAACCCAAGAGGATCCTGTTCATGCAATCGTCCAATTGATCGCAAAAAACTTTCAAAATGGTACTGCAAATTAGATGGTGGCTCTAAACCCTCCTGTAAGTTAAGAATAACCAAACAATATGTGACTAAAAATAACACTGAAAAAAAGACCATGAATAATCAAGACTTAAATCTAGTGCATGGGGTGATCTCTTAATCACACCGTGTGGGCAATCATTTTCTGTCAGATATACTGATACAGGAATACAAACGAGAATAGGTAGTTTTGAAAAGCACAGAACTATGAGTTTGATAAATCAGGCAGTAATACACAACAAAATAGCAAAAATTCTACCTAACTTACACGTTAAAACTAGTGATATGGTCAAGAGTTGAAGTTTCGATTGAATCTTATCAAATTAATGAATTGGAATTCCAAAAAAGATTTGATGGAATTAGAATCCGGTTGTGTGGGTGGAATATGCGCTACATTGCTTTAAACTATTCGTCGTCCACTGTATTTTCATTCAAAATCTCACCCAGGATCTTACCATTTTGATGCTGTTGCACTTCTTAAATGTGGTTATATAGGTGAACATTCATCACGTCTTAAAAATGTACATTTTAGTGTAATTTCTATTGCTATTAGACATGCTGATTCTCATTTACCAATTGCCACACAGCGCACGTGCAATGCTGTCTTCATAACCATCAGGAGAATTTTGTATGCTGATGCATGCATACCACAGGTCATTATGCCTGCCATTTTAATCACTAATTCACTGGTAGACTGAAAATATTTCTTTGAAAAATGAATTTTTCAGTTACATAAAAATATAGAATGCATTAGAAATATGCATAGAAGGTTTTAGAAAACATTGCTCTAATTACACCACAAAATTTTCTTGAAACTGTTTGAAACTTGAAAAGACAAAAGTGCTGTCAGGAGCTGAAAAATCTACATCAGACAACCAACAGAAAGGTCTCAGAGTGATCAATCATTTCCCCAGAACTTGATACGAAAAGCAGGAAAATATTAGGGACTTGTACATAGCACAAATGAATACAGTAATTAACAAGGGCTACTAAAGGGTTAAAAGTGACTTATTAGATAACATGATGCACATGCCACAACTGGCTCATGCAATTTACCTCAAGAACCATGCTAAAAACAAATTCATCCACACCGATACAAATATTGTTATTATACATATATTTTACATTACCATGTATGTATTAACATGTTCTACCTGTGTGTAGGCTTGAATAGTCCGAGCTGCTTCATCTGCTGCACGGCGAAGTTCCCTCACTTTGGTTGGATGTAAAATGATAAAATCAGCAAGTAATCCATGGAGCCTCCGAAGATAAAATTCCTGGAACCAACATTTTTTTTTCAAAAGTAAGAATATAGATCCACATCATAGTTCAATTAAGCCACACAATATGAACACTTCCAATTAGTCATAAAAATAAGTGATTGAGAGTATGACAGTTCAAAGTCATGAATTTGTATTTTTTATGAGAGAAAGAATTTATGAAACTACAAGAAAAGGAAACAATAAGATACCATCTTGATATGTACGTACATATACATATATGCTCCTCAGCAATCACATTGCTACTATGAGCCAACACCCCAACTGATTCATACACTTTTTAACTGTCCATGTCCTCAAGTATGGAAATAGATGAAATTCATGGCAACAATCAACTACATTAACATAGTTTCACTATTTACCACTACTTCTAATTACAAGGCTCCTGGTCCAAGCTTTACATATAGAAATATTGGAAGAACATTTTGCTTCTATTATGAAAATAAACAATTTGGTATAATATATAACATAAAACCACTACATACCTCCTTATATATACTGGAATTGCCAAGTATGGTACGGTACAGGAATTCAAAGACACACAGTCGAACAGCTGAATCAATTAGATTATCTTCTTCATCCATCAACGCTGCAAAAAATTGAAGCAATACCTTTGTAAGCATTAGATGCACAAGAATTCTACAAAACATACCTGGACAAGTTTCAAATATTGAGCTGCATTAAAGAGCACAGTGCACAAGTAGGATTTGCTCAGTCATGGCATGAACTAGGCCATCTACATATAGCAGAAACTTGAAATTACTCAGCAGGCAGCACCATAAAAATAGGCACTTAATAAAATCAAGTTTGAGTGAATGAACTTCATTAAATCACATAATGAAGCTACTTTTTTGTTTCCTCAAGATAAGATGTTCTCTCAGTATTCAGAGCATGACAAAAAGTTTTGGCTCTACATTTAGGACACAATCCCCACATATATAAGAGGAAACTATGTTGCATGGATATAGGTCTGGAAAAACCTTATTTCCAAGGTAACACTCACTTTCTACTCTCCATAGTGCATGACACATGGGAAATATAGGAACAGAAAGAACCAGCGTATGTTGCAATGGTTTCTTAAATACAGTTGCAACTCGATGATATGAAGTTGGCGGGACCGAAAAATCGGCACTTCGTATTTTCGAGTTTCATATTTTCAGAACCTATTTAATAAATCGTGAAAAATAATTCTTCTTCCCCCTGACTTCTCTAGTCTTTGGAATCGATATAAAATGTTTATTTTATTAATAGTTGTTTATTTATAGTTGTTATTAGTGAAAGCATTCAATGTAATGCCATTATATCATAAGCTAAATGTCAAAAACGATTGTGAAATAACTATCACTTCTTAGCTCCACATGCAAATGATTTTTAGTTGGGGATCATTTTCTTTGCAAAATTTTTGCCCAGTTTAGATGACGTATATTTAGCATAGTACTGCATAGTTATGAGACTCCAGTTTTCTTAATCTGGTACTAATCAAGGCATGCAACTGGTATGGGCGTTTAAAAGTGACATTCGCTTCTAACACCTATGCAGTTTAAACAGTAGCTGGCCCGACTGCGCTTCCTATCACCCTTTCTTTACCGCTCAATCATAGGTAAAATGAGCAGAGGACTCAGTCCATTCAAACAATCCTTCACATGTCATTATTTGTGGTTTCTTCCACATTGTCTGCTGGATATATGAACTTGAGAAGAAATATTATTTCGTTCCAATTACAAATCGCTTGACAACAAATTGGGCGAGATTCAGACATTTTCCATATATTCATTGGCTTGGATTACACTAGGTTTCCAGTTCTAAATGAAGAGATTTTTTTTACAGATGGAATATTAATGTGGAGGTCGTGAAGAATGATACCAAGGAAAATAGAACCTCAGATCACGGTTCGTGGAGAGCCAATGAACACTTCAACTGCTGCCCAGGAAATGCCTTCGCCTGCAATGATGGCACTTCACCAATCCAATTCTTAATGATGTTTCTAACATTACACAGTTAAGACGGTCCCGAGGCTGGCCCGACCGTGCTTCCCATCGCCCTTTCTTTATCGCTCAATAACAGGTAAAAGGAGTAAAGGACTCAAGTCTATTTAAAAAATCCTTCTCAGATCATTATTTGTGGCTCTTCCATATTGCCTGCAGGATATGCCAACTTGGGAAGAAATATTATTTTGTTCCAAGCCAAACTGTTTCACCGCTCATTAAAGTTCGAGTAAGAAACATTAATTCATAATCAAGTCCTTTTTCACGTTGATGATTCATGCTTATGGTTCAGTTCTGCAAAACATTAATCCAGTAAATAAATCAAGCGATTATTTTTTATCCTTCTATGCATTATCTCTTCGTGTTGTGGGTGTTATGCTGAATGCCATTTTATCCAATGGATATGTCCTTAAATGCCAACTTCGGTAAGCTAAAACATAGAAGCTAATGAAGTGCCTCGTATTTAAAAAGTGATTACCGAATCACTCCACGATTTTCGAACTTTATATCTGCAATAATGTGAAAGAGAAACTTTATCCCAAATGGGCATCGCAGAGATATTCCAGATCCAGTGTTCTCCATTCCTTTATTTAGTTATTTTCTTCCCCTCTGCGACTTACACCTTCTATATTAGACAGCACTGTGGAGCGTTTGTCACGAAAATGAAATAAGATTAATTGTTCGATGCATAACTTAGTAAAATTAACTCAAGGGGACCCTGTGCCACACACCCTAGTGGTGGCTCACATGATATTACGTAGATGTACATGAACACGGCCTGACAAAACTTGGATCGTAGCAAATAAAATCAAAGTGGATAACCTAGTTTCTCCTTTCTTTAATTCCCACGAAAACGAAAGACACTTCTCCAGCTGGAAACTTGCTTCTGAGTCACAGATTACTAAGCCGTGCGTTTCTAGGACTTTTGATCAACTCACTCTGAAATCTCAACCAAGGGGAGATCCCAGGCCACTCGTATGTTGTTTGGACACTACTAGCAAGGTACTGACTTAGGACCTATGCATCATGAGTCACGTTTGTGGTTCATGCTCATTCTGCTCGATTCAGTGCTTCCAGGTCATGGTGAAAGACAGCCATGGGACTCCTTCTCGGAGCGCTCTCTTCAAAGGACCATAGAAAGAGGTAGGGGTCATGGAAAAAATCTGCCACAACTGAGGCAGAAACCTAATTCCCCCTCTGTGATAAAATCCTGATAAAGACAAGAAGTTTCTCACAGAGTAGTATTCCCGTACTTGGGTCTTTCTAAACATCATGTGATTTTGAAATAGAGCGCATCAGGATCCAATTCACGCCCTTGTTGTGCCATATCCACATATTAAAATGCCTAGGACTCAAAGTTATTCATGCCATCACAATGAAATGTGATTCAATTGGTCATTTATCTCGCACTTCATGGAGTTACCCCAACTTGGTGCACCACCCTGGAATTAAGTTAAAGAGAAGGCTTCCATGGAATTTTATTTTAAAGATTTCAGTTTTTCTGGTTTACTCATGAGATGAACTATATTTCATAGGACAATATTTCGCACACGAAGGCTTCTTCAGATTGAAGTGTCTTAGTGGTTTATCACAGGTCTTACACATTACAATGTTATGTTGTTGATCCACTCCCCCAATTGGGTCACATGTTTCAAAATTTGAAATAAACCGTTTAAAATGCAAAATTATATCAATTGTGGGGACGGCTATACCCATGCAAAATCTTGGAAATATTTTTTCTACTGTCTTATAAAATATAGGCAACGACGGGAGTAAATGCAAGTTTATCCGTAGTGAGGCCATGGATCTTGGGGGTAGTGACAACGTCAGGTATCCCAGTCTTATTTCCCATCATTTAATCACGCAATTTTTCCGTTCGAGCGCTCAAATAAAAATTACCACTAATAGCGCATGGCAGTGAGTTGATACGCGGCGCCACACACAACCAAAGAGTTATAAGCAAAAGAGAATTGTTTACATCATGGAAATGCAGCAAACAGTAAAAACAAAAATAAAATAAGGGAAAAATTGCCTCATGCTACCATTTTCCCCATCACTCAAGATTATCCACGACTAAAACTTGATAAATGTGACTCGGGAACTTGTGAGAGTTAAATGCACTAAAATTCACGCATAATACACAATTGATAGATTATATTCAGCAATGCTGATTTGTTAGGTGTCTACATCGGCAAATAGAGAGCTTTTCTGATGCGATTTCCCTCCAAGTTTCGTAAAAACAAACTCAGTCTTCCAGTGGGGACTGGGTTTGAGGTTCACAAATTCGAAAATTTCGTATTTTCGAAACTTATTTTCAAAACTTTGTATTTTCGAATAGCACCATGTATTTAACATAGGCTTTTAGTCGGGACCAACAGTTTTTCCTTCTGCTAGTTTCTGCTATAATTTCTCTGATCTACAAAAAGATGTGATTTGACTAGCATGACAAAACATGCACTTCATGCACAATGAAGCTCCTCCTCATTTCAATGTAAAAGTACGTTAGCTTCTAAATAACATATTTGGCGACAGATGGATAGGTAGAGGTGGACCAGTTCCAGGCCTCCAAGCTATTAAGACCTTGTAATAATCAGGGCATTTGTAAGCTTTATAGCAGGGGTGGCCAACCCACGGGCCACATGCCTTGAACATTTTTCCTGCCCGCGAGATTCATCAAATTTAAATACAATAACTTTAACACAATAATAATAACTCATTATGTTTCAATTTTACACTCCAAAAAAATGTCTATAGTGGGTCTAAATCTAATATGGGGATATATAATTTTGTATGCGGCCCACGGAGTTAAGATGCATTTCCAAAGTGGCCCACAAGATCATTTTGGTTGGCCACCCCTGCTTTAGAGCATCAAACCCCGGTGCAAGATCGGTGCAAACCCCGGTCTTTGACCTCATTTTTTGGATGGCTGCAAAACCAAATGCAGCAGGGTTCCATCAGCACATTTGGGACTCATGCATTTATCAATGCTAAAGAGAGCAGTTTGAATATTTGATGTACAAAAGTTTCATGCAGTAGGCTGGTTTGTTCTACTCCTGCATTAGGCTGGTCTGTTGTTCCGGAGTGTTTCCTAAGAGTAATGCACTATGAAGAGTATAATGAAATGAGGTTAATGTATAAATAAAGCATTTCTGGACCCATATCCACGCAACATATTTTCTTCTTCTACCCATATGGCATGTATCCTGAAAGTTTGGCCTGACATTTTAGTTATACCCTACATATTTTCCATTATCTCCCAATGCCTCATCCATACTACAATGTACACAGAATACTTAGCAGGACTCGACAAGAATAAACGTTACTAAAAATACACATTTACTACATTAATAAAAACTTTAAAACATTAAGCAAGAGCTCTAATGTGCAAATAAGAGTTAGACCATTATTGCATAAAATATTATGGCCATCAAATGCTTGGTATTTGCGTGCCAATACCCTAAAGTTGAGTATGCTCCTAAGTTTAAAAAAATTGCTATTTTTTTCCTTTATACCTAGAAATCAAGCTCATAAAAATGCTGAGCATATTAGAGAAGTAATCATTAATTCCGACTGAAATGGACAGTTTTTTAATGCCTTCTACAAACTAAATTTAATTCATTATAAACGATCCCAGGCATTCTCTGGATAGCAACTCAATCTCAGGGTTGATGAGCAGGGCTCTTAGCGATGTTGAACAAGAGGGAGGGAGGGGCACAACAGTTTCACTCAAGTTTCAATCAAGAATTCCACTTCAGCTAACAAAGTTCATGCAAAAAACTGGGCAACTTTGCAACAAAAAGAAATCATCTTTTGATGAGATGTGTCAGTTCAAATTATTTTGGCCCTAGATTCATTTCACTTATTTTTTTGCCAGTTATGTATATAAGTAGACAGGGTTTGGTGGGATAACTTTAAATACTCTCTCAGCACCACACCAAGAATCTAATCTGGTTCCAGTTCTCAGGTCAGGTTCTCAGATATGGGAGTGAATTTAACATTGCATTGCTTTCTTCATTTTGATAGGGTTAGACAGCTTTACTAATTTTCATTACCGATAGGGTAAGACAGCTTTACTTATTTTCATCACCCTGAATATCTACAACAACACATCAAGTAAACTCAACCATATTGCATTCATGAAAATATCATATGTATAACAATATGTGACAATAGCATGCCATATTTATTCAAAATTTATCACAGAATTTTTGTGCATTTCTGTCAAGTATACCTAACTCTCAGAGAGAAAAGGGGCATACCTTCAGGAAGCATCAATTCTGCTGATGTGCCTGCTGATCGGAGTGTTGAAACAGCAAGGCCAGTAGACAACTGGAACAACCCCAGGAGAGCTGGGCATGTCCATGCCTCTTCAAGGGATGTTCCACCCTCCTCCTCAGATGATGGACAAATACAACGCAGTAGTTCCTGACCAACACCTTTGTCAGATAACAAAGGAAGCTTTTTGGCCAGTACTGGGGGAATAGAGAATAAGTGGATTCAGTAGAACACACTAAAATCATATAAGTATTTGTTTGAAGTAAGATGCATTAAGAAAAAAACTATGGGATTTTTCATTGCAAGGCATGAGAATTATTATGAGAATTACAGAAATATCCAGGCAGTTGAATTTTTCAACATTAACAGTGAGTTTGAAAGGAACGATTGTAGAATGTACTGAGTATCTGGAAAAGGGGTGGTTGAGAAAGTGAAGGATGATGCATTGTGGAATGAAAGAGTGAAATTTGAAGTGAGTGACAGAGACAGGCAAGTAGACAGAGGTACACAAGAAGGATTGCATCCAAATCTGAGTATGAGTAACAGATAGCAATTGATAACAACAGAAAGGGAACGGATGTATCATTGTGAAAAAGAGCAAGGAAATAATGTGTTTGGATGAGGTTAGCTGATTCCAAGGAGATTTTTATGGGAAAAAGTTCAGTAAAAAGATAATAGAGTACAGTGAAGTGCCAATTGATCGTGCTAATGAAGGGGTAAGCCCAATCGAATAATTGAAAGTAACCGATAATCCACTGACATTCAATTGTGAGGTAGTTGTGGCTTGGTTTCAATACCATGCTTTTACAAAGGCTTTTGGGTATGTTATGATGAAATACTCT
Organism: Ceriagrion tenellum; assembly: GCA_963169105.1. Classification (NCBI taxonomy): domain Eukaryota; kingdom Metazoa; phylum Arthropoda; class Insecta; order Odonata; family Coenagrionidae; genus Ceriagrion; species Ceriagrion tenellum. The sequence goes on along the minus strand of OY720634.1, from coordinate 158,356,120 downwards.
AATTCCAATCATAAAGTTTCATTATCATGCAATTGTTCATTCCATTTATTCCTCCTAAACATTTCACCAGCTAAATGTCTAATGCTTATATATGCCCCATCAATTCGTAGTTGAACCATATTTTCAGATGCACAATGTGTTCTAATTTTTTAGATTTCTGATATTATCATCATTATACCTACATATGATATTCATCAAAGCATTTAAATTCATGATTGTGAAGTATTGAGCCCTGTGTACATATTGCATTAACCCACGTAAGTAATGTGAGAACACACCATAAAAATTGCATTATGTAAGAATGCAAAATTGAACATGTGTGTGAACAAGTTTTTTATATTTTATATTTATTTATTTATTTACGGGTATAAATAACCCATTTAAAAAAACTTACATTACTTAATACAATGTCAAGATAGACTAAGTTCAAGATTGCACATAAAATACATACATATAAATATACATATAGTTTTGATAACAGTTTGTTCTTAAGTACTATACAATATTGCTCAGAAAACTTTTGACCTGCATACTCGAAGATCTGTATATATCAATACCACAACAAGTAGAATTTGTGTCCCGCATTAGTCTTGATAATGGCGAAAAGAAAGAATAATTAGTAGGGTGATGTGGAATACAAAAAATAGTAGGATTTCTGATACCACTTGTAGGAACTTTGAAATTGATGGCCTGCAGTAATTCAGGTGCATCTATGGAATTCGTTATTAGTTTGTGCAAAAATATAATACCATGATTCTTTCTACGTATGTAAAGGGGTTCTAAATTCAATATGGAGAGGATACTCTTATTGTCCCAATTTTGAAGTCTAAACCTGTACCTAAAAAATGTAACAAACTTATATTGTACGCTTTCAATCTCTTTTATGTGAACTCTGTAATAAGGTGACCAGACACAAGAACAATATTCAACAATAGATCTGACAAGAGAAACATTATTTATTGTTGCCAATAAGTATTCTAATTTGGAGCATTTTTTCACACATCCATCCGGTCACATAACTGTACAGGTATATGAACGGTGTGAACATGCCTTTACAATCATTGTGAGGAATATGAACAGGCAGATTGGCAAAATTTACTTCACATTTTTTTTTTCAACTTTTAAGTGCAGTGGTGCACTCACCATGCACCACAGCAAACCCAGATTTCCTGCCCTTTCAATTATTTTCTACTTCCTGGAAATATCTAACATGAAGTGCTTCCTCATACCAGAAGAATTATACCTTCAACGTCAATTATATTGTGGAAGGAAATGGGAATACAAAATGACTGCAGAAG